>CAJQZJ010032563.1:13607024-13642372 GCA_907164525.1 Lophiomys imhausi | reverse complement strand
GTGTGTGTGTGTGTGTGTGTGTGTGTGTGTGTGTGTGTGTGTGTGTGATATGTTTAAAACATAAATATCACCAACCACATAACTAAGATTCAAGATTTAAGTTCTCCCTGAGGAGGCTGTGTGGTTGCTCAAGGGTCACTGGTGGAGATGGGATTGTTTCATTCTAGCCCATTCCAAACCACCTCCAAAGCCGACTGGGTCAGGCTCCTTACTGAAGCTTTTGCAGCCCAATTTCCTCCATGAAAATGAGATGCTCATTGCCAAGTTTCTCATAACATAAAGTCATCCCTGTTTTCTGAGCCCTGTTCTATTAGCAATTTCACCAACAAGAAGAGGTCAGAGTCACCATATCCAGATATGACAGAGATAGGAGACTTAAACAAACAAACAAAAAAATCTCTCAGAGCAACAAGACTTGGCACAGGCCTTTTCTCCAAGTGGGTTTTCTTGGTTGATTGGTTGCTTTATTTTGGTTTCATTTTTGTTTTGTTTCTTCCAAGAAACCATGTCTGTAGCCCTGGAACTTGCTCTGTAGACCAGGCTGGTCTTGAACTCAGAGATCTGTCTGCCTCTGCCTCCCAAGGGCTGGGATTAAAGGAGTGCGCCACCAACACTTGGCACAACATTTCAGGAGTGTGTTGGACGGAATTGAACCATGTCAACTGCTTGGAAAGCAGCTGTGCTAACTACTACACCACCTACCCAATGCCTTTTCTCTAAGCAGTTTGTAAAATCAACTTTCTCATAAAATTCTACTTCAAGATGGAAATGATGAGAGTGGAAAAGCAGTTGGAAGGGCCCTTTACCAAACAAAGAGAAGTCTAAAGTCAGGACAAATGGAAGAATTTGTATTTAAAATGTGTATTTGCATGTACTACTACTAGTATTATTAGTCGTATGTGCACGTGTGAGAAGGGCGCATGAGTTCTGTAGTTGTTAGTGTAACTTTATATGATTGTGTTAGTTCACTGTCTGCCTCTTAACCCCACTATCATCTCAATAATTGAGACTCTTCATATTATTTGTTAACCATGCTTCACAACACAAAAACTGAGCAGTTATTATTCTATTCTTAACCCACTATGCTAATCTGGCTTCCCCACAGCATAAATCTCAGAGATACTTGCACTTTGTAGCTCTCCAGCTTCAGCTGAATCTCCTCCCACCTCTCCTCCCTCTGCCTCTTCTGAATCCTCCTTTTCCTCTCCTTAACTCCTCCTCTCCTAGAGGGCAGGAAGTCCCGCCCTATTCTCTCCCCCACTCAGTGATTGGCTGTAAGCTGCTTTATTGGCATATCAGGGGACAATTGGGAAGCAGTGTTTACATAACATTGAGACATGAGCTCTTCAGAACAAGGACTGTATCCAGATATGGGGGGTACAGAAACCAGCATTTGAATTACACAATTACCTTACATCTACATGTAGTGCATGTGCAGAGGTGACAGGACAACTTTTAGGAGTGGGTTCTCTCTTTGCACATTGTTGAGTCAATGTCCCTCTTGTTTCTTCCTGGATGGCTGGCTCACGAGCTTCCTAGCAATTCTCCTATCTCTACTTTCCACCCTCACTGCAGAAGTTCTAGGAATACATGTGCATGGACCACAACTTGCCTTTTACTTGGATTCCAGGGGTTGAAATCAGGTTTGCGGGGCAAAGGCTTTCCCTCACTGAACCATCTTGAATAGAAGACTTCTGAATTCTGATGCATTAGTGCTATCCACATGAGAATGTAGAACAGCAGAACTTTCCATAAGAATGAGGGCGGGAGTCGGAGTCTGGCCAGCATGTTTCCAGCCCTCTTCTCTGAACTCCCAGAACCTGCAATCCCCCCTTGGTTTCTCAGAACCACATTGTCATTGTGCTAATACCTCTGTTTTGCTTCAGCCAGCTTATGGAGATGTCCCTTACTCAAAAGCAAAGGCTGCTAGTAAAATCAATGTGTGTGTACGCTTTGCACAATTAGCTCCTCTAACACCTCAAAAATGGCATTTATGCTCAGAGAATATCTCTGCAAAATGCTATCAGGATATATGATCTGAATAGCTCATATTTATAAAAACAAATCAATAATTAATAATCTTCCTAAGTGGGAGATTATTAGGCTCATATATTTTCACTAGTGAATTATACCAAACAAGGAAGAAGTTACACCAATTCTCTATAGTGTCTTAGAAGGATAGGAGCTTTAGCCGGGCGGTGGTGGCGCACGCCTTTAATCCCAGCACTTGGGAGGCAGAGGTAGGCGGATCTTTGCGAGTTCGAGGCCAGCCTGGTCTACAAAGCGAGTCCAGGACAGCCAGAGCTGTTAAACAGAGAAACCCTGTCTCGAAAAACCAAAAAAAAAAAAAAAAAAAAAAAAAAGAAGGATAGGAGCAGAAGGAATCCTTGCTACTCCATTCCATAAAAATAACTTCAGAGAACCCATAGCTGCCTTACACTTCAGGGCATCACACTAAAGCTTAAAGCTTCCCTGCCGAGATCAGCAACAGGGCAGAGACGGTGCCTCACAGCACCCCTCTCCAGCGTTATTGGGAATACTGGCTAATTCAATAGAAAAACAAACAAACAAACAAAAAAAGAGGTGATGAAAGTAAGAAGAAAAACTGTTCACGGACAGCATGTTCCTGTGTAACAAAAATGCAGATGAAAGCCAGGTGGTGGTGGCGGCGGCGGTGGCGGCGGCGCACGCCTTTAATCCCAGCACTGGGGAGGCAGAGGCAGGTGGATCTCTGAGTTTGAGACCACCCTGGTCTACAGACTGAGTTCCAGGGCAGCCAGGGCTACACAGAGAAACCCTATCTTGAAAAACCAAACGAAACAAAAATGCAGATGAATCGGCAAGTTCTTCCTGGGACTGAGTAACAGTTATTGTAAGACAAGGTTAACATGCACACACAGACTGCCTTCTTATATTCTTTATATTTAACGAACATGTAGAATTTGAAATTAAAAGCTAAGACAAGGTTAACATGCACACACAGACTGCCTTCTTATATTCTGTATATTTAACGAACATGTAGAATTTGACATTAAAAGCACAGTGTCATTTATATTAGCACCTCCTAAAACGGCATACTTAGGAATCAATCTAACTAAATACGTACAAAACATGAGGAAAAGAGTCGAACTCAAGCGAATGGAGTCAAAGAGACATTCCATGCAAGAGGTAACACTGCCAGTATGCCTTCTCTTCCAGCTTGATCTACAGCACCATACGGTGTCACCGCGCCCTTGTTCTGAACACACAGCATTTTGCACTCACTGTGCATGTTGATGTTGTCACCCCACACAACACCAACCCTGCCTGAGACAAGTCAGCACAGATTCCAGGCTGCTACAGGCTGTGAACTGCATTGATTTTAATGCTTTTTTAAAAAGTGTTTTTAATGTTTTAGTTCCTTTAATTTTAAAGTTTTTTTTTTCATACAAAATTTTTTTTTTGCTCTTATAGAAAAATAATGATTTAATTTCAGAAAACAAAGCCTGGATACTTTCTTGCCATCATCCCTCAGTGTGTATGAAAGCAGTGTTTCTTCAGGTTGAATTTTGTTACAGTGTCCAATTTTTAAAAAAACTTGTTGTTTGAATTGTTGACCTGAGCTTCATTAAAATCAATAGTAGATTTTTGGTTTAGGATTAAGACAGAATTCCCAACAATTTCTGAAATGGCCTAAAACATCTGCCACTTTGCACTATGTATTTATGCAAAGCAGTGTTCACAGCATTGATTATAAAATCAAAATATTAATTAGCTGAAAAACATTGAAGATTCTCTACCCCCTGCAGAATCAAATATTCAGCCAAGACAATCTTTTTGTAAAAATAAATAAGGACATTGATCTCAATAATAAATTTGCTTTCGTATTTCATGAATGGTATAATTACCTGTCTACCAAGGAATTATTTTTAAAATAAACTTCTTTACAATTTTAAAATCTTTAAATGTTTGGTTTGTATACCTATTTTATAGACCTATAGACCTGGGTCACACTTAGATTCCTTTAGTGAAAGGGACTGCAGATAGGAGAAGTTTTAAAAACTCAGATCTTGATGCCATAGAATCCAATCAAAATTCCAGAGATGTATTCACGGGATGTCAAGAAAGTGACCATGAACTTCATCCAAAGAGGGCATAGTCCTAGCATGGCCAGCTTGATATTGAAGGAAAATAGCCAAGGTTGGGCCTGCAGGTGAGTGAGCTCAAGACTTAAAGTCACACTATGAAACCCAACCTTTTTAATTAAACATTTATTAATAACTATAAACACTTATAAACATTCATTTAACTACTAGCCCTAATAATATCAACACGTACTTAACTATTAACCCTATGAATGCCTACAACCCCTATGACCTAACCACTAAACCTACTGATAACTATTACAACTATTCTCATAACCTTTTAGAAGGATACAGTCTCTGGGGCAGGTCCTCAGTCATCAGGAACACAGTCTCTGTGGTAGACCCTTTGATGCACTTAGCAGTCTTTCTTCTGGAATATCTCAGATGTTGATTCTGTCAGGGTAACTTGGCTATGGTGGTTTCACCTTAAATAGGGCTTGAGGCTTTCTTCTCTCTGGGAGACCTCAGCCATCTGTAGGCCAACTTATTTCCTTTGTATCAGCAAATCTGCAGATCTGCCTCAGTCTTTAAAGCTGGCCACAGTTCTGTTCAGGCCACTCTTTGGACAGGTCAAACCCCTCTAGGCAAAAGCTGAGCCACAGGGTTTAGTCCTTGGCCTTTTGCTGTCTTGCTGAGGCTTTCTCTGCTCAGCAGCTTCTTTCTGCCTCAGGGAGATCTGGCCATCAGTCCACCAGCACTTTCTCCATCAGAGGATACAAACTACTTGTCTTTTCTAGTGTGAAGACTCGCTAGCATTGAAGCTCTCTAGCATGGGGCCCCTTGGGCTCCAGCCACTTGTCCTTAAATAGTATCTCTCCTTGTTCCACCTGGCTTCAGCTTAATCTGGGTTTTTCCCACTTAGCAGCTGAAAACAATGCCAGGCCATAAACCTTGTTTTTAGTCCATAGAGTCTCCGCCTCCTTTCACCTGACTTCATCCTTGTTTTTAGTCCATAAGCTGATAAGCTAATTGCCCACAGCCAAGTTGATCTTCATGCCCCACATTAAGAGACTGTATCAGAAACCCCTAGATATTTACTAAATCTAATTTATATTAATCTATCTTCCCTTACAACGCTGTGTGCTACCAGTGAAAGAACAAACAGATTGATGAAACAGGGTATGGGGCTCACAGATAGACTCTTGCTTACAGTCAGTTGATCACGCAGTGATAAAATGGAAGAGTGATAGTTTTTCCAAAACAAACCTGCCAGGTGCTGGGGATATAGGTCAGGTTAGAGCACTTGCCTGATGTTAATGAGGCTCTGGGTTCTGGAATGATTTAGCAAAATAGAAAGAATCTAGCACAAATTTTATCATAACCTTCACAAAAACTAGCTCAAAGCTTATCATCTCGGTGGGGGAGGGCATTTGGGGCAGGCACAGGAGGAGGGACTTGGGAGTGGTAATGACCAAGATACATTGTATACTTGCATGAAATTATTAAAGAACAAATAAAAAATATTCTTAAAGAAAGGATCGTCAGTCTTAACTAGAATGGAAACATTAAGCCCCCTAGAACAGTGATTCTGAACCTTCCTGATGCTGCAACTCTTTAATACAGTTCCTCATGTTGTGGTGACCCCCAAACATAAAATTATTTTTGTTGCTATTTGATAACTATTATTTTGTTACTGTTATGAATCGTAATATAAACATCTGTGTTTTCTGATGGTCTTAGGTGACCCCTGTGAAAAGGTCATTTTCAGCCCCTTACAGAGGTTGAGACCCACAGGTTGAGAACCTCTGCCCTGGAAGCTAATCAAGGACAAAGCTTATATGATTGCTGCTGTACTGGGCTTTATAGGTCCAAACCCAGAAGCAAGACTCATGACAAAGGTACTTGATAAGAATACTAGAAATATTTTAATTAAAGACATCATTTTTTTATTATTTAAATACAACCAAAAACTTCTAGAGCTATAGAGACAGTTCGGCAGTTACAAGTGCTTGCTGCTCTTTGCTCTTCCAGAGGATCCCAGTCACCCACAATGGACAGCTCACAACCTCCTGTGGCTCCAGCTCCAGATTTCATGCCTGAAATCAAAGTGCTGGGGAAGCCAAGACCAGCAGGGTCTTGCTGGCCAGCCAGTTTAGTAGAATCAGTGCACCTCAGGTTCAATGAAAGGCTCTGTCTCAAAAATTAGGATGGAGGGTGACCGTAGAGCACATCTAATATCGCTCTCTGGTTTCTAAGCAAGTGTGCATGCACGTGCATCACTCTCAGTGGAAGTCAATATCAACAGGATGACAGGAAAGTTACAGACTTGCTTCTGAGAAAATGTTTGCCAAGGACACATCTGGAAGAGGACTATTATCCAAAATACATAAAGAACTCTCAAAACGCAGCAGGGAAAGAATTGCTCGGCTCCTAATTTCCTTCTTAGGCACCTGTGCCAGGTAAGACTTATATGGTATGTGGATGTTTTTCTTCCATTAGGACAGCCTAGGTCCACCTGAACCAGCCATCAGAGGTAGAAGGAAACTTTTCTCCCCTATAACACTTGTTATGGTGGACACATATTACAAATTTTTTATAAGCCTAAAAATGTGCAACACCCAGGGTGAACCCTGATCCTGCTATGTACAACACCCAGAGTGGACTCTATCCTGCTTCATGAAACACCCAGAGTGAGCCTCCAACACAGTGGACTTGGGTAACTAAGTGTCAGGGAAGAGTCAATGTAACAAACGTAGCCCTAAGAAATCTGGTAATTGTAGAAGGTACACAGGTATGGGGACAGGGTACATGGGAGATCTCTGTCTTTTCAATTTTTCTGTGAATCTAAAAGTGCTCTTACGAAATTAAATCTTAGACTGGGTAAATGGCCGAATGGTTAAAGTCTGGCCATGCAAGCAAAAAAAAAAAATCCCAACTCATATAGAGCCCCAAGCATTCAGATAAAGTCGGCTGGTTGTGACTGCCTGCCTGTAATTTCTGCCTCAGATGGAAGAATCAAGGGATCCCTGGAGCAATCTGCTTCTCAAGACTAGCCATACTGGGTCTGAAGCGGGAGGCTCCGCCTCAAAGAATAGATGGAGGAGTGTGGAAGGTAGACTCTCGCCCTTGACATCAGGCCTCCCCAGGCAGGTGCATATCTTCTTTACACATGGAAAAAAGAAAAGGAACAAGAAATTTTAAAGACTGGTCTTTAGGTACTGGGGATGCCCGTTTATTTGGCAGAGTGCTTGCTCAGCATGGATAAGGTCTTGGGTTCAAGCTCCAGAAATCCATAAACCAGGCATGGTGACACAAACATGCAATCTCAACACTGGGGTGGAGTCAGGAGGATCAGAAGCTCGAGGGTAGTCTGGGATACATGAAATCCTGTCTTTATGTTTTCAAAATAATTAGAGCAGCTCAAACTCCTTGTCTAGTCATAGCTTCCTTTTCTGAAAATTTTGTCCGTTTAAAAACTGGAAAATGATGTTTTCACCATCATTTCAAACCATTTAGCTTGTCTCCCTCTTCCTTGTTCAAACTCAAACTGAGCTCTTGTCATAAGGATCCATGTGCCAGAATAGAAGCCCCTTGTTCTCCCTGGGAAGGTGCCCAAAGGCCTAGCAGAGTCGGCCTGCCCTCCCCAGTCGAAACAGCGCAACCTCAGGAGACCTGGTTAACGCCACGCTCTGCGCAGCTAATCGGCAGATCCGTTTTAGAGCTCATGCTTTGGGATTTGCTCTTTCCGGGCCATCATTTTATTTCCTTGCCACCCCCATTAAGATAAAGTCTCCGTTTGCAGTTCTCCCAGTTCCCAGGCCTACTAGGAACCGATTTCAGCCTCTTGCTTTGTGAGTCTCTGACAAGGCTGAGGAATGCGAGTGTGCAGAAATACAGGGTCTAGGCAGGCTTTTGCTTCTTCAGCCAAGCAGCCACCAAAATAAAATGAATTATAAAATAGAGAGAAGAGATCGAGTTGACAGAAAGATGCATTTTACTGTCCAGCCGCCAAGAAGGCCTTGTAGACAGTGAGGTTTTTCAGAATAATCGCCCCAAAGAGAAGCGCTGAGAGCGTCTCATTCACCGCCCTACCGCCTGAAAGACACATTGTTCTGGACGGGTCAGGTGGAAGTTGCCTCTTGTGAATGCAGCCTTCTGAGGCAATGGTAGACCCTCTGACAGGGGAAATTTCAAACAAGATCTGGTTCTCACTATATTCTCCCAGGTGTGCAATAATCAGACATCTGAAGAGGCAGATTCTCTAAGCCAGATGCAGAAAGGATCGGGAGACAAGGGGACCATTTTGCCTGGCTCTCTGTTCAGGGTGGGCATTCTGAGCCAGTGTGGCAGGGTTGGGAATCGTCTCAGCTGCTCCAGAGGAAGCCCAGAGGGATTTCACCCTGGGAAATATTGAAGCTGAGTAATAATAGCCTTGAAACCGCTAACATTTAAAAATTATAAAATATTAGAAAACAGAACCCTAAAGTAAACCCTTGACCCATTCTATTCTCACAAACAAGTTTCCTTCACTTTTTCTCATGCTTTATTTTATCCTTTGATTTGACAAAGACTACAATAACAAACAGTGGTTCCAGTCCCATTAGGAGGTAGGACTCCCTTGGCCTGTTTTGCTTCCTTGTGATTCTCTTGTTCAGTTTTCAAAGCAGCCTCATGTGGTAGAGCACCACAATTCCAGGCTGAACAAAGGTGAGCCTTGATAAGGAGTCCACGTTGCATGAGGTGCCTGGTGCCAGAAAGCTCCTACAAGGGTTGCCACTCAAATCCAGAAACTTGAGAAGCCAAACATGGCTCCATTTCTTTGTTCCCTGTATGCTAATGGATACCTCCAACAAGCTTTTTGTATCTTTTCCAGTTGCAGCCTAAATTCCAATGATTCTTCTGTGCTGACCATCAACCATTTTCTGACTGTGGCTGGTTCCTTTGCTTCCGAGTTTCTCTATTATAAATAGCAACACATAAACATCCTTGCCCACTGTTTTTTTCCTTAAGGGAATAATCCTTAGGAGTTGTGGGTATGAAGATTATTAAGCTTGTTAATAGACTTTCTCTTCAGACATTCAAATGAATTGTAATTGTTTCTTCGTCAGTAACAAGAACTGAACTCACAGGTTCTCTGTAGGTTTCTTAGAACTATGCAGAGTATATATGTGTGCACTCAAGAGTGAATGTGTGTGTGCATACAGTGTTTATATTTCTTTGATTATCCTTAGTTTAAAAGTTCAGCAAATTGTCATTGTTTGCAATTTTGGAGAAGTTGAACACTTGTGTGTGTCCGTGCACGTGTGTGTGTGTGTGTGTGTGTGTGTGTGTGTGTGTGTGTGTATGTGTGTGTATACACTTGTATTTCCTTGTTTGTGAATTCTGTCTGACAGCTGCTCCTGTTGTGACCCAGAGTTTGATCCTTGATAAACAGAGTCACACAGTTCCAAAACTAGTCTCATTTTCTGTTCCTCCAATTCCTAGTTTGTCCTGGTGAATTCATCCTTACTCAGTAAGTAATGTAATGACATACTTACCATGTCATCACCGTGTTAGCTTCCTGTTGATCTCTTCCCAGCCATTGGGGCTTGGCAGAATAATATGTTACACTGTCTGTCCATTTCTGATACCTCCTGTCATGCATACATTACATACATTACAATATTAGATGTTCTTTAAAGGACTTTGGATCAGAAAGAAAGAATGAGCTCATCTGTAGACACACTGTTCTGGTGTTTCATGTAGCTCTTGCCTGGTAAGCAAAGGTCCCACAGCACTTGTACTACGAATAAAGAAGGACCAAGAGAATCCATTGCCCATGTGTGGAGATGACCCACTCACAGTCCAAATAACCAGGCTGGTATAGCAACAAAGGCACAACAGCCAATGGGTATACCGCAACTAGCAAATAGCTACCACCTGTCGTTTATCAGAACATAAAATTCCAAAGCAGACCAGTGCCATAATCTGTGTCATGCACACACACAGGCTCACATATGCTTATGCACATGATTGGATTTACCCGCGCTTGCATGTGAAAACTCGGATCATTTCAAATTTGTTCAGTTGTTTTCTCCCTCAAAAGGCTTCCAGGTGATTCACAGCGAAAGCAAATCCTGCTCATATATAGATGGCTTATTTGTAAATCTTCAAAATTTGTTTACTGCATTATTTAGCAGATGGATTTTTTATATATGTCATTGTTAATAAGAAATTGTATGGTGATAAGCTGGTATTTATGACTCAGCATATTCTAGCTACAACACTGAGAATATTTTACACAGTGATGCTGAAGGGGAAGGTGCCATCTCAATTTGATTTTGTGCAAAGATTAATAACCTTCCTAAGCTTGTGTGGTTAATAGGTTATAACTACTAGATTTGAATCAAATTGTCTTGAGATCAGGGATCATGTGACTGATCCACATGGTCTTTCCAATATCCACAGTTGGATAACCAAATATTTGTTGAGCCTCTTTAAGTGCCAGCCCACCACCAGGCCCTGTATGGGGTCCATTGGCACGAAATGGACACAACAAAGAAGCCTGGATCCTGGATTATAAGGGAGACTCAGGTGACAATTAACTTCACAACTTTAGGAGCCTCCCCACTACCTGCTAGAGAGCAGTTTGTGTCTCTGAGATCATAGAACTGTTGTTACCAAGGAGAGGGGAAGCAAGCACATTGGCAACCTACTCAGAAGGCCATTCTTCATAGCCAGAAGCCTCTCAAGTTGTGAATACAAATAATAATTTCATTAGGACATGAGGAAAGTGAGGCAGAGAGTTTTCATCCCAGCTCTGAGAATAAGGGTGGTGAAGCCTTCCCTGAGATACTTTGTAGGAAGATAAAGGCAGCTGTTCCCTCATGGGGTTATTATTATCAGTATTCAGTGGGAAGTACCTGCAAACCGGCTAGCTCCTTGTTAAGGTTTTTGTCCATATCAGATTCCTTGGCTCCAAAACTTGCAAAAACAAGACAAATTATGAAACTAGAGAATATATAGACTGATTGTTTTAACCAGTCTATCCTTAAATATGTAACAAATGGCAACTACTCAAAATTTAAAATGTGGGCATTTGCCATGCATAGTGAAAATCTGAATTAGGATTCTCAGAGCCCATGTAAAAGCAGCTGTGGAAACACACATCAGTAACCCCAGTGCTGTTCTAGTGAGTGAGGAGGCACAGGCAGGGGAATGCCCAAGGCCAACTAGTCTGGAAATGCGAAAACACAGAGACTTCATCTGAGAAAAAATGGAAGGAGGGGGCTGACACCCACTCTCACACTCACAAATGTAAATACAAGCACACACACACACACACACACACACACACACACACACACAGTTAGAATGTTTTGGGCAATTATGGCTTAGAAAGATGGCTTAGTGAGTAAAAGCACTTATCAGAGGCCTGACAACCCGAATTTGATTCCCAGAATCCACCTGGTGGAAAGACAGAACCAACTCTCAAAGTTTGTCCTTTGACATCTATATGCTATGCTGTGCATGCATGCTTCCCTACACACAATGATGGGGTAATGTTAAGCATTCTAAATGTTAATTGGTCCTGTTTTCTGTCTGTTACATTGTCTCTGATTGGTTAAATAAATGCTGAGATCTGAGATTGAGCAAAGACAGAGAAAGGTGGGACTTCCTGAGATTAGAAAAGGAAGCCTGTGCTTTAGACAGAGGATTAGTTCATTCCAGCCATGAGCAGGAAGAAGGAGGAAACACCATGGGTTAGAAAACAGAATCTCACTCCACATGGCCAGGAACATCCACATAGAGTTGGAGAATGGCAGTCCAAGGGGACATATGTATATATGGGGTCATATTTGGGAAATAGAATTATGAGCTAGCTTAGATGGGCTAGGATTGCTCAGTTCAGGCCAAGGCTTGTTGTAGCTGTGTGTACTCATTTATAATGGTGGGTTAAGAATTAAGTACTACAGAACTAACTAAACATAACCTAAATACTGTTAAACAATTTAATTAATTATTTCTACAAATGGCACCCAATGTAATTTAATTAATTTTTTCTACATATGGCACCCAACTACAGCAATTAGAATCCATGCTTACTCTATGAGAAGGCCCTGGTGAAAGCCAGTTTCCTAGCCAAAGAGCGGGGAACTGAACCCAAACACATATCAAAGGAGCAGCTCCCTTAATAAAAGCTACTGCCTTGCAGCAAAGGTGGAAAGCTTAGCTCTCTTTACGTACTAAAAACCCAGCAGCCTTCTAAACAGAGCTTGAGAAAGGAATTAATCGCCTAGATTAAAAATGGAGGAATTCATAGTGCCTCAATACTTTTGGATTCCAATTGAGTTTGTTCCTCTTAGCATGCAAATGATTTTTACCCTGACAATTGTGGTTCTGTGTACCTTTTTTGAGAAAGTTCAGACTAGGATAGTCTTAAAGGAAAGAATTTACAGATAGAATGCTAAATTTCCAACAATGATAATGGGGGAAGGAAGGAGGCCTTTCCTTTTAAATAAGGCAAAACTGATGACAGATGGAGCTCACCACTCCTGGGTACTAGGTGCTTGTCAGGAGTTTCTGGTATTGGCCCATCAGTGAAATACAGCCAAAGCTAGAATCCAAGGAATAATGAACAGAGCTTTAATTACAGCATGGGATGGCATGGATAGACATGACAAGGCTTTTGTAATGTTGTTTCTTTGCTTGATTTTTGTTTAGATGTCTTTGATTTTCCTATATCGGGAGGTAGAAAGGATATTTTTCTGGTTTGCCATTGCTAAAACATAAGAGGTTTTTGAAGATTTTGGGCAGATTTCGAATTGTCACTACAGTTCAAAGTTGCTCTCTGGGTTACAGAGTTACTAAAATCTGGGATTTAAGTGAAATATTTGAGCAGGGTGGTACTGCACACGCCCTTCATCCCTTAACTAGAGGAAGAAACAGGCAGATCTCTGAATTCTAGACCAGCCTGGTTTAAACAATGAAGGCAGGGCAGGAACCCGACTGATAAGGCTGCTTACTAAAGACAGTCTAGAATTCAAAGATGACACATTTTTTTCTTTGATGTTAAGTTTAATAATGTCCTTGCTGATCTAATGAATACACATAATCTTAAATTTATGTAAAGAGAAAGGGGTCACAAGCCAGTCTCCTTAGGTTGGGGCTTCCACTGGAGAACTGGTTTCAAGAGGCATTTTGCCCCTAAAAGAGATCTGTTAATCACTGGATATGGTTGTGTACACATTTAATCCCAGCACATGGGAGGCAGAGGCAGGCTGATCTGTGAGTTTAAGGCTAGCCTGGTCTACAAAGTGAGTCCAGGACAAGGATTCACAGAGAAATCCTGTCTCGAAGAGAGAGAGAGAGAGAGAGAGAGAGAGAGAGAGAGAGAGAGAGAGAGATTGTTAATCAATGTAAGGACCCACAGTTAGGCTTGGGAAGAAAATGCAAACTGCATGACTCCCACAGCCAAGGATTAAGAAAAGCTAATATAAAATAGCACATCATGTTATTCTACCCCAATCTCCTTAAGAATGGGGCTTCCATGGGAGAATTGGAACTCAAACTAACATAAAATGGTTTAATTAATGTTATTGTTTAATAAGGGTAATTCAATTATTTAAATTCATACCTTGATCTCAAAACTTGGGAGACAAGGAAAAAACGGGTTCCTTGTGTGTTCAAGGCCAGTCTAAATCTACAGAGCTCTACAGAGCAAATCAAGACAGCCCAAGCTACAAAGAGAAACCCTGTCTCAATAAGGATAGATATATCCACATAAAAAATTAAATCTCCAAAGAAAGGAGAAAAGGAAAAAAAAAATATAAATGCATACCTTTGATCCCAAAACGTGGGAGACAAAGACAGAGACAGATAGGCTCCTTTTGAGCTTGAGGCCAACATAATCTACAAAAATCTAGAACAACACAAAATAAACCTGTTTTAATCAATTAATAAATTTATGTCAAATGTAGAGGAGAATACTTAAACCCCATACAGTCTTATGCTCTATTTTCAATTTAAAATAGATTATATATAGCACATATATGTAATACTATTATTACATGCCATCTTTTTATATGGCATGAACGGAGACTTAAAAATGTCTTTCTTCTGTTCAAAGAACAGAAAATATTCCTTAATTGATTTGTGCATCCTGCACATCCAAGGCATTTTGGTAATTGCAGAACTATATCCTATTTGTGAGAAATTATGTATTTTCATAACAATGGGACCAGAGTCCAAAAAAGACAAGACAAGTAACCCAAATGATCCAGCCTCACAGACTGCCTCAACAGCTGTTTCCTCCAAAATATGCATCCAGAACAACTTCAAACAGCTTGCTGAGATGGCCCAGCCTCAAAGACTGTTCCAGACAGGGCTTCAATAAAGCTCTGAACTTTCCTACCAAAGTCCAGCTTCAAAATACAAATTGCTCAGGAAATTCAAATTGCTGAGCACATAGAGACTGGACAACAAATGTTAATATTAAATTGATTAACCATTTTTTTCCATTTTATTTGTGCCCCCAAACAGGTTTTCTGCGTCCCAATTCAGCAAGAAGCAGTTTTAAGAGAGTGACGTCCCATTCCTAAAAGTGGGGTGGATGATAGATGTTGTTTAGGGGGAATTGTTACAAATTGTTATATGGTCTTGTTAAGCAAGGTATAGAAAGTTAGACTTGGAGATCTCTTTTTCTTTTCTCTATCCTTCTTTCTCTCTTACATAGGGGGAAAAGATTTGAAAAGAAAAAGAGGGGAATATATACATATATATAATATAAATGTTAAGATATAAGAATAGATTATTGAATCTGCTCTGAAACTCAAAACTATTGTTATTCTTTAAATAAGGTTATCTTTTGATACATTGGTATAGAATTTTGTATATTGATACAAAAATAAGATTAATTTTGATTCATTAGTAAAGAATTTTATATTTTGACACATAATATGCATATTTCAACTCATATAAGGTATTGTGCCTGTACACCTCATTTAAAAGTACAGGTTTACTTCCGATCCTTTTATGGATAATACAAGTTGACTGGCCAGTTGAGCTTCTGGTCATGTCAAATACTAGTCTTAATTTATCACAAAATAGACTTAATAGGTTAAACAGATAGTAAATGGTTAAAAATATACAGTGTGCTTGTTCAAAGATAGATAAATGCTAGATTTATAAATAAAATAGTAGATGTCTTCAAAACCCTCAGAGGCATACAGAAAATGACATTTAAAGATGATTTATAATTTTAAGAATTGTTTGACTTAAGACAGTCAGCTCCTGACAGCTCCCATTTGACTGGGAAGAAGACAATGAGCATCAAAAACAAATCTCCTATCAGGAGATAATTCCTCAAAAACAAATCTCCCATCAGGAGATAATTCCTATTGGGCAAAATGCCCCTGCTCTCTCAACAGACTATATACAGTCCAAAGATGGACCAGAGCTTAAATACAGGTAAGTCAATGTCCTGATTCTGCAGAGACAGAATGGGAAAATCCTTCTTATTTCCTGCTGCACAATTTAGTCTGTGAAAAATGCTTGGTCAGAAGGCTGAAGATGATGCTCCAATGATATCAAGAGATATATGGGACTGTCTAGACAACAAACTGTCATATATCTTTTTGGAAGCTGCTCTCCTATGCTTCCTACTCACTCAAATAATAACTTTATCACTTCTTATGTCTTTGATGGGTTGAAGGCATAAAAGTTATAAAATTTCAATTGAACTTGTGTTGTTTAGGATTTAAAAGGATATTTTTAAGTCTAAATAAAATCTTTAGGTTTATAAATATAGCATATAAAAGAAATTATTTAGGTTCAGAACTTTAGACACACCAAGATAGATGATTTTTTTCTTCTTCAAGATTGCCTTGATACTAATAGGCTAAACATTATGTGTGTAACTTTTATATATGGTTTTCTTGACTGTTTCATATTTGTTATTATTATTTTTACTATATGAGTTAAAAATTTAGCTTTTTTATTAGACCACAGGAGGGAATTGATGGGGTAGTGTTAAGCATTCTAAATGTTAATTAGTCCTGTTTGCTGTCTGTTACATTGTCTCTGATTGGTTAAATAAATGTTGAGGCCTGCCTGAGATTGGGCAAGACAGAGAAAAGGTGGGACTTCCTGAGATTAGAACAGGAAGCCTGTGCTTTAGACAGAGGATTAATTCATTCCAGCCAGGAGCAGGAAGAAGGAGGATACACACCATGGGTTAGAAAACAGAACCTCATTCCACATGACCAGGAACATCGGCATAGTGTGGAGAATAACAGTCCAAGGGGACGTATGTATATATAGGGTTATATTTGGGTAATAGAATTATGAACTAGCTTAGATGGGCTAGGATTGCTCAATTCAGGCCAAGGCTTGTTAAAATCCATGTAGTGTCTGTGTGTACTCATTTATAATGGTGGGTTAAGAATTAACTGCTACAGAACCAATTAAATATAACCAAAATACTGGGTAAATAATTTAATTAGCCATATTTTCCTACACAACAATAATGAATAAAAGTGAGCAATTGGTTTAATATTTTTGGGAAACAAACATACAAACAAAAAAGCCAAGCCAAACATTTTCTCACTGGTGGAGCTGAGTGGGAGGACATAACCTCACCCTCTGCCCAGTTGATGTTCCCACCTTCGTATGAAAGACATGATTGTTTCTTCCTTCTGCTTGTTCTCAATACCCTGTCCCTCCATGCTTGACTCTGTTTCACAGCGCTGAATGTTGCAAACCACATCCCCCAAAGCCCACCAGGTTCCAGTGAGAGCCTGGCTGTTGCAGCAGTGGTCAACACTTGGAGCATTGGTGAGAACTGTCCTGGTTCCAGCAGGACACTTGAGAGATTAAAAAACAGAGACTGGCCAGGCAGTCGTGGTGGACGCCATTAATCCCAGCACTCAGGAGGCAGAAGTAAGTGGATTTCTGAGTTTGATTTGAGGCCAGCCTGGTCTACAGACCCAGCTGGACAGCCAGCACTACCCAGAGAAACCCTGTCTTAAACAAACAAAGAAAAGAAATAGAGACTGAACAGTTCGTCAAGCTCTCGTCGTCTCGGCACGGAGGCACCGCCTCTGCTGTCTTGCCCTTCCAATGGGAACTATACTTTCTGCACTGTCCTATCTCTGCTCTTGCTGCTTCAGTTCTCACTTTTTCAGGTTCCAATTAAACTTCCTTTGTTTGACATACCTAGCATGGTTTCTGTTTTCCTCATTAAAATTTTGCTGATATTAATCAAGACAAAACAAAAACCTGAATGAACAAGAAGCCCCTTTCTAATGACTGGAATCATTTCCAACCCAAAGAAAGCCCATAACACTCAGCCTGATTGTTTTTGCAAGCCTTGTCAGGATGTACAGATTCTCTGTGATATTTTGCATTTATATAGAGTTCAAAAGTGTTCTGATGATAAATGATGTCTCCTCACAGAATGCCAATATAACTTTGCAAGTTGTTATAACTTTAGGAAATTAAAATATAGTGGATTTTGTACAATGTTAATCCCTCACCTCCAACCCAGCTGTTGGCAGGGCCAGCAGGAAAGAAACAGGCCTGGGGACTGGATGATAAACCAGTTCCTTGAGGCAAGTTTACAAAGCTGCAGTTTGAAGAGTCTTCAACACGGATGACAAGAAGGACCCCACAGAGGTCTTCTTGTAAGTCTAGATTTCTGAATCTGTGGCTGACTATCCTACTGGTGATTAGCATTTCAAATCTGGCTTGCCTTCCATTTCCAAGCATTCTTTACGGCAAAGTTTCAGAACAGCATTTTTGGACAATCTTGGCAAGACCTCCAGGAAATGGAAATACAAAAACACTGGTCTCCAGGATTCTTAATGGCAAGAAAAAGTATTTTCTAGATAGAAAGGAGGATTGGGGAGACTGCTCAGCTGTAAAATGCTTGCTGCTCTTCTAGTTTGCTGTCTGTGGCTGTGATAAAAAACGGACCAAGAGTAATATGGGGGGGGGGGGTATCTTCTAGCTTACAGTTCATCATGAATGGAAATCAAGGCAGGAGTCTGGAGGCAGGAACTGAAGCATAGACCATGGAGCGCTGTTGCTTACTGGCTTGCTCCTTATGGCTTGTTTATCTTGCTTTCTTATACAACCCAAGACCACCAGGCCAGGAGTGGCACCACCCACAGTGGATTGGGCCTTCCCACATCAATCTTCAATCAGTCACTGCCTCAAAGACACGCCCAACAAGCCAATCTGATGGGTGCGGTTCCTCAACTGAGGTTTCCTCTTCCTGAGTGTCTCTAGCTTGCTGTGACAAAGCCAACCAGCACACTTGCTGTGCAAGCATGAAGACATGAATCTAGATACCCAGCACACACACACAAAAAGCCAGGCACAGCATTGTACACTTGTAATCCCAGTACCAGGAAAGTAGAGATATGAGATTCCTGGACCTCACTGACCAACTAGTCTTGCCAATTTGATAAGCTCTAGATTCGGTGACAGAACCTGCAACCAAGAAAGACACTAGGCATCACTCTCTGGCCTCCACATACATGCACACACATATGCATTCACAGGGACAGAAAACCAGGGAAGGAACTATTGGACATTTATAGGTTTGATAGGTTCTTGAAATGATGGAAAATTCAAGATTATGCCCAGAATGTGTGTTCTTCCAGGGAGGCTTGGGATCAGGAAGCAATAAAGCCCCAGAATGAGCCATAAAGTTCTTCAGGTGTGATGGAAGATGGCAACCACCCAGGAGGCGAGGCCAGAGAACCAAGCATACAGGGGAGTACCAATTGAGTCCATCACGGGGAACATTTCTGCAAAGACCTGTCCGTTTGCTTTCCAAAAACCTGGAAGAAAATTGAATTCAGTAGTTTATTTGTTGATCTTTATGGGGGCAGTTTGCCTAGCAGATTTTAATTTCCTTTTTGATCAACTGACAAAAAGAAACAATGTGAGCCCTACAATTATCCTGAACAAAGTGTCATTTACTTGTCATGAGACTTCTATATCCAGTCAATTGTTTCTTTGTTCTCAGCTCAAATTATAAGGGGAGGAAAAAAAAAAAACCTACCTCCTGTGCACAGAGAAGTGAAGCTGTGCTCCGTGCTAACTGCCATCTTGGCCTGTTTCCAACCTTTATATAGAAGCTGGCCTTTGTTATTGCCACTGGCAGCAACTGTGCCGACCTTCCTATCTACTGAGCTTCCTGGTTTCTGCTGGCCTTTTGTGCCATGATCCTGATGGGGCTAAAGCTGTATCCACATACAAAACATTAGTATTGCTGACAACAAGCTTCCTGGATTAAAAATAAACCCACCAGTGTGGGTACCAACATCCACAGCCCTGCCACCTCTCAATAATGCCAGACAAATCCATCATCAGTGCATTACATAAACCCCATCATTTCTCCAGAATTAGCTCAATAAATTCACTATTCCTCTTGTTTAGTTCGAGAATAGGACGTGCTGGAAAGGGCAAATTAATTGATAGGTTCTCTTTGCCTAGGAGGAAGAAGTTTTTCCTATTAACTTTGACTTGTACATATGGGAACACTAGAGTGTTGAGTCATTCTCAAATCACAAGGGTTGTTGATGGCTGGTTAGAAAGGGGCCACTTTAGAGGCACACAGGGGAGTAAGAGGCAATGCATGTAAGAGGCAAGGAAGTCTCTCTCTGGGATGTGGACGTCCACACCACTGTGGCAGTTCAACAGCCAAGGGCCATTCTGGATTATAAAGAAACCATACCTGGTCCTAAGCTAATCCACAGTCTGTGGATGCCCTCCAGTGGTCCTTAACTTGGGTCCTGGCCTCTCTGCACCTGCTACCACTGCAGGAAGGGAGTCAACCCGCAGTCCCTCCATTGGTGTTCCTTTGACTGAGGGTAGAAGACTGCATTACATGTTTTCTCTGTAGAGAGCCCGACTGTGAGAACTTCAAACTGTGCACATAATCTCGACTCTGCCACAACATCCTGCTGTCACAGAAGCAGCTAAGAAACTACAGACAACGCACAAATAAAGAGGCATGGTCATGTTTAAGTCAAACTCCAGAAACCCAAAAATGCCAGGCATGGTGCTGCAGGACACTTGACCAGGGAATGTGGCACTGAGCTGTTGTAAACCAGGACACAGCTTACTATATACACTGGCTGGTGGGCCTCAGCAGGTTAGTGCCCAAAGGCTAGAGGACCCCAGTATTGCTGAGTAGGGCTTTTGCACAGTTTTGGCTTCTTTGATCTCTCAGTATAGCTACATATATTGTGGGTAGGTATTTTAAATCACTAGGCAGTTGATGGCTAGAAGGAGAGGGGAGGGGAAAGGTGGAGAGTACAAGGACACACATGGTCAGTATTCTGACATGAGGATACACACTGGCTTACCCTGATCATGATACTGACCAGATCACAAGGCTGTTTCTTGTTTTTCTTTCTCTTAGTCATTTAGGGGCCCCTCCTCCCTCTACCACAATAGAAGTTGGTATCTTAATCCCAGCACTCAGGAGGCAGAGGCAGGAAGATGGCCATGAATTCAAGGCCAGCCTGGGCTATTTAGTGAACTGCAGGCCAGACTGAGCTATAAGAACTTAAAAAAAAAAAAGAGTGAAAGAGAAAAAGAAAAAAAATAATTAGGATGGATCCTGAGCTCCAATTTACTGACTTCGAGAAGCTGCTTGGGAAGGCAGCAGCAGGGGTGGGGGATACCTGAGACTTTGTACCTTGTAGCTTTTATTTCCTGAATCAAAACTCACTGAAAATACTTGGAGAAGAGCCCACTGACGGGAAGGAAGGAAGGGAGGGAGAGTGGGAGGAAGGGAGGGGGAGGGAGGGAGGGAGAGAGGGACAGAAAGAAACACTTTGAATCACAGCAATACTCACTTCCCAAGCCCATGGGATTCCACTAGCAGCTGGGATTGCCCCCAGCACTGAAGACTCTGGGGCCCTAAAAGGGCTTCAGAGATCAATGATTTCATGGTGTGCCCATGAAAACTGCCCCCCTGGGGGGCAGGGTCTCTGTGCTTGGTGGTGGGTTCCCTGCCTCCACCCAGCATGAGAATGGAGAACCCCTTGGGCCAGCTGTAGGGAATTAGACAATGCACAGCGTGTCTACAGTCATATCACTGTTTCCCAGTGCTTTGCTCCTCAGGGGACTCCCAGAATCTTCTCACATCTCTGGGTTTGCAGCACGGTGGTGGTTCAAGGTGAAAGAGGCCAGATTAAGGCCCGTGTGAGTGCTGGGCTGTAGTGGATGGAACTTTATTTTATTTTACTCAATCTTATTGCACTGTGCTCAACACTTCGACCTCCCTTCCAATCCTTATTTCTTCCAACCCCCCAGCCCTAGGTTAGAGAGAAAGAAGGTTAGAGGGGAAAGGGACTTAAGTCTCTTTTAACTACTTCTTGCTGATTAGGGTAGTCAGGTTCTTTGGGGGCAATATCAATTCCAGTAGTCAGACCAGCAGTCTGGCAAACCAGCAACCCCAAACACAGCCGCAGAACAAAGCAGCAACAGCTGTGGAGGGCAACAGCAGGGTGAGTAGAAGCCTCTTCCTTCTTCAGAGTGCTACCCCATCTCTCTTGGGGCTCTGGTATGTTTAATCCATCTCCAGAGTCCTCAGAATTAAACTTTCTGCAGCTGGCTAAACCATGCTCCAGCTGGAGCACGAGAGACAACTATAGTTAACACCTGTGGAAGCAGTCCTATACCCCACACCTGGGATTAAAAAAAAATTCTCATATCATAACTGGGTTTTTTTTTAAGGAACAAAAACTCTTATCACACTGGGCACTGAATTTGAGATGTCTGCAAGAACAACAAATGCACTTATTAACTGCTGAGCCATCTCACTGGTACCTCCACATTATATTTTTACACAGGGATTATTCACTGGACATGGAGGTTGCCCTTTCAGTAGGCTGGCTGGCCAGCAAGCTCTGCGGAGTCTGCCTGTCTTGGTTCCCGAGCTCTGATGCCACAGCTAACTTTTTATGTGGGTACTAGGGAGTTGAAGTCAGGTCCCCATCTTGTGTGGCAAGCACAGTGCCACTTAGTTACTTTACATCCTCCTGTCTCTGCCTTTCTTTTAAGATATTTGTGATTGCACTTGGGACCTACCTTCATAATCTAGGATATTTTCCCCATCTTATGATCTTCAATCACACCCAATGTGTCTTTTCCATACAATGAAACATTTACAGGTTCCTGACCAAATCTACTACAGTTACCTAAACCAGAAAATCCCTGAGAAAATTAAATAGAAGCCATGGCTTTGTTGTTCCTGCACTTATGTGAATTTATGACACTTCTCAATGGCTGGAGATATGTCCTGAAACGTTGCTTGACTCCACAAGCCCAGGAACCACATAGTGTTCTGTGCAGAGGGCTGCCCTGGAATCATAAAAGATTCCAAAAATTGCATCAGATTGAAATGTTCTTCCTTCTTTAACCCACAATCTTAGAACTGTGTGGAGAATTTCCTTAAAAATCACTCCCTTTGACCAAAAATACATGTCCTCAGTTATCTGCCTTTTCATATTAACTATCGATCTAGTTTGGTTACTTTCCCGACTAAAGCAGCGTAAGCGGGGGGGCGGGGGGGATGTTTATTTGGTCCTATAGATCCAGGGGAATACGGCCTACCTACCGTGGTGAAGATGCCATGGCAGCAGTCAGGTGGGGAGGCAGCAGGAGGAGGCTGGCTGGTCACTTTGCGTCTGCATTGTGGAAATGGAGTGTGAACAGGAAGTGGGTGTGGGTAAGGCCTCAAGGCCCTGCTGCACTGACCCACGTACTCCAGGGAGAGGTTCTATGAGTTCCCAAACAGCACGCCTAGCTGGGGACCAAGTGCCTAAACTCTTAAGCCTATGGGAGAACATTTCACATGCAAACCACAGCACAACTATTCCCTTTTTAAATTGGTTTTATCTCTCCACTGTTTTTTTCTGGTGAATTTCACATCATGCACCCTATTCCCACTCATCTCCCACCTCCAATCAGACCCACCCTCCAACCTTGCTACCTCTCCCAACAGAACAAATTCTCATTGTGGAAGCTGTAGTGTATCTTAGTGTGTCCCACAATATTCACTTTTGTCCACACTTTTTTGTTTGCAAATGTTCATTATAATGGCTCCTTGGTCTGGTACAAGGCCTCTGGCTTCTGCTCCTTTGATACTGGAACCTCACTGGGACTCCTCTCAGATATCCTGTTGTTGTCCTATATCATGGAGACACCGTAGTTTTGGGTCTGTAGAACTGGCCTCTTCATGTACTGAAGCAGTTCAACTATGGGGTAGATATTGGGGTGTGCCAACTGAGAGCCCTGGTTCTGGACCTGCAATCCTCACATCCAGGGCCAGTTCTACTGTGCTACCCAGGTAAGTTTTAGGGCCTGCTCTTCCAAGTGCTGCAGCAGGTAAAGGGCTGGGACACTCCTGCTCTCATGACCCCATCAGGACCAACTCTCCATCCACAACCCCCACATCAAGGGCCAGCTGTACTATGCTGCCCAGGTGAAGTGCAGGTCCTGCTCTCCTGATTGCTTCAGCATGTGAGGGACAAGGAGAGCTCTCCTACTCTTGTGACCCCCATCAGGGTCAGATTTCCTGTCTGCCACTGGTGGTGAGGGCAAAAGGGAGGGGAAAGGATCTCTCCTTTGCCAACACCACCACAAAGCAGACAAAAGGCAGGGCTGGCTCTCCTACACTCACACCCTTGGGGCTGGGTCAACCCACATCCAAGGTCAGGCAGGGCTCCCCTAGTCTCTGGCTTGCTTCCTGTCCTGGGAACCCATCTGGGCTTGCCTGGTGCTGGACTGGTGTTTGTCACAGGCTAGCTCCCTGTCCAGGCCTACTGGAGCCAAACTAGTGTTGGTCTCAGCTTTGCTTTTTTTCAGGGAATGTTAGGCTACTATTCATCCAGATGTACATAGGTCAGAACACTGAATGTAGACATAGCCTCTCTCCTCTCTGCTAACTACTGCTGCACACGTGACACAACAGCCATATCTGCAATGCCTCTATAGACAACCCAACCACTTCCCTTTCAATCCTTAGATAAACTACTGTTTCTATCCCAGCTGCTTCTCACCCACTCAGTACAGTCCCATAATGGGCATAGTTCTTTAAGAAACTGTTTTGTGACTTTTTTTAGGGATGAGGTATTGTGACAGGCACCGAGACTTCCCTGTGCAGGCAGAGGACACTCAACAGTTCATTCAACGCACCACTAGGTTTGAGCACCAAACATTTGATTTCCCTACCTCCACTCCAGCCCAGGTCACTTTGAACCCTTTCTTCCTATGATGTCTGTGGTGGGTTCCCCAGAGCTCTCCCCTGCACACGACTCCATTCAGCCCTGCCCTGTAACATGCCCAAACACTCCTGCAAAAGCAGGGGACACAGCACACCACTCCCTCAGCAGGGAGCCCTGCAGCGGCTTCACTTGGAACAAAACCAAGTCTCTCAAGCCAGTCTGGGTTTCTACCAAATCTGGTAGACACCTTTCCTCCTCCCATTTTCTTAACTGTAGCTTCCCCTCAGCTTTACTCCTTTGGTTCCAACTAAAACCCCAAGCACAAGTTTACTGCTCCTCATTTCAGGCTTCTGTTCATCGAGTGCTCATGTCCTTCAGGTCTCCATGCAGCACCATCACCTCAGGGACAGGGTATGTATCCCTGGCACTCCTTAATTTCCTTGTTGCTTTCTTGTTTTGTTTTATTTTTCCTTCAACATTTATCATACATATATACTCTATTCTTTTTTTTTTTTGGTTTTTCGAGACAGGGTTTCTCTGTGTAGCCCTGGCTGTCCTGGACTCACTTTGTAGACCAGGCTGGCCTCGAACTCACAGTGATCCGCCTGCCTCTACCTCCCGAGTACTGGGATTAAAGGCGTGCGCCACCACCACCCGGCTTCTATTCTTTTTTTTTAAGTATGCTTCTCCCACTTACCATCTTGAACAATGATACCTAATACATGATCAACATATATTTCTTGCATGGAAAGATGGAGAGAGAGATATTTATATCCCATTTTAGGGCTACAGAGAGGAAGCAGGCACTTAATCTAACCTAAGGTGATGCATTTGTGAGGACAAAATATTCAGTTACCTTAGTCACAGCTTCTTGACATACATATACTTCTTGAAAATCCCACAATGATTATTTTTTTAAAACTATTTACTAGATGGCTAGAATAATATTTATCCTGGAAAAGGTCAATATATCTGAGTCTCTTTTCAAGTTTCCCATAAAGCATTCTGTGAGTAAAGAAATGATCTATTTGGGGGGAAGCTATCTTTTTCTATGGTAGTTTCCCACATGCAACAGGAGTGCATATGTATGAATACACACACACAAACACACATATACACATGTGTTTGTACATACACAGGAGGGAGAGAGTTACTAAAACAGTCTCCAGCAAACACCCTGAGACAGATTGGTAACATATATGCTTTCAAACAACTAAATGGCAAACATCCCACCCTGCATCATCTGTCTTCATCCTTATTTCTTCACGGTTAGTAATATTTTCTGTTCCCATTCTGATAGTATTAGCTGACAAGATAGGCACTTGGCATGATTACACACACACACACACACACACACACACACACACACACACACACGCCGTGTATGTGGGCAAACATGTCTAGTGTGGGTATGTGTGTGCACTAGTGTTTGTGGGGGGGGGGCGCAAATGTGTCCAGTGTGGGTATGTAGAGATCCAAGGCTGATGTCAGGAGTCTTCCTCCATAGTTCTCTATCATATGAGTTGAGGCAGGGATCTCAATCAAACTCAGAGCTCACTAGTATAGGTAGTCTAGCTAGCCAGCTTGCTCAGGGATCTCCCTTTCCATCCTATGAAGAACTGCAGGTGGGCTGCTATGCCCACCTGGCATTTATGTGGGTCCTGGGGATCTGAACCCCAGGGTCTGAACATGCCCAGCACGACAAGGGCTCTACCTGCCCAGTATCTACCTAGCCCTGTGATCACTTTTTAACTGCATCCAGTAGGGCAAGCATTTACCTAGCTTCAGGTGGGTTTTTTTTCCCTTTTGCTTAGAAACAATCATTCTTACAGGAAGCTTTTCAGAGAAACAATCATTCTTACAGGAAGCTTTTCAGTATTTATTACTAAGTTTGGCGAGGTTTTAAAGCCTTGCTGTCGATCTCATGTCTTCAGAAGGGGATTCAGGGAACTACAGGCTTTGTCTCTGGTGTTTACGCTCAGTAGCTAGGTTGTTTGCTAATCGCCATGGTTTCCCGGTGTCCCTTTACTTTTATTTTAAGGTGCAAGGGACACTGGGTGACATTCAGCATCAAGGACAGTGAAAACAATTCACATTGAAAATCCTCTTCTGGAAACTGTTTTGGAAACTCATTAGCTCGGTGCCATTTCCTTTGTCTTCAGTCTCCTATTATTGGTGACTTCGCCCTCCTGTCTCCTGGGCTTGGTGCATCATTAACGTTAGCCTCGCTCTTTCTTTCTACTCTCTGTCTCTCTCTTTTGCAAGAGTACTTCCATCAGAGTAAAGAAGATAATAAAACCTATACATTTGCTCTACTGCAGCTAAATAAACCGGGGTAGCATTAGATAACACACTCACTGTAAAACAGGCCAGGTGGTCAGTCCGACCCTCTGATATGTGCAAAGTCCCTCCTTTGAAAGGTGACCTCACATGGACACATGCTACATGAGGCTGTCTGACATACAAATGATGTGATATGTTAGGCTCAAACAATACAGCAATATCAGTAAAACTTGATTTCTTTCCTTTTTTATTTAAAAATGTATTATTCTATCTCATGTGTACGAGTGTTTTGCTTGTTTGTACATTGGAGCATCATGTGTGTGCCTGGTACTCACGGAGTTCAGAAGAAGATACTGGATATCCTGGAACCACAATACCACATGGGTACTGGGAACTGAACCTGTCTGAAGAGCCAGGGACCTCCGTCACTGAGCCATCTCTCCAGGCCCTCTTTCTTACTTTTTAAGAAAAGCATTCCTAGATACTTTGCTTTCACAGCATGGTTCCAGAGCCCATTGGTAGAATGGGGTCAACACACATCTTGGAGCTCAAGAAGAACATGGCTGATTAGGAGAACACACCTCATAAGTCAGACTGCCACCAGGCCACCAGAGGATGGAGACCTGGGAGTCTTGTGGAAAAGTTGAGGGAAGGACAGAGGTACAGGAAGGGTACAAGAATTATACACAAGACCAACAGAGGCAACTAACTCAAGCGCATGGGGGCTCACAGTGATTGAACCACCAACCAAAGAGCACACACGGTCTGAACCCAGCCCCCCTACATTCATGGAGCTGAGGGACAGTCTGGTCTTTATGTGGGTCCTCTAACAATTGGAGCGGGTGCTATATCTGACATCCACTCTGCTGCCTACAGCTGGATACCTTTCCCCAGGCTGGGCTGCATTGACTGGCTTCAGTGGAAGGGGATGCAGTTAGTTCTGATGCAACGTAATGTGCTGGAGTGTGTTGGGCAGGGGGGTTCTTCTTCTTTGAGAGGAAGGGGAGGAAGGATGGGGCAAAGGGTGGGAGGGTCGGATTGGGAGGAGAGGAGAGAGGGGCCTGTGATTGGGATGTAAAATGAATAAATAAATACATTAAAGGGGAAAAAGGCTGCCAACAGAACAAAATGACAAGTCTATACCACGAAAAGCCCCTTGACAAGATGTGACTGTCATAGCTTGGGCACTTACTTTGCTGTCTGATTATCTATTGTCTCGCATATACTTACTCTCAAGTTCATTTCCACTTCCCTGGTGAGTCCCATGGCAGTAATCTGAGAGACGGAGTGTACTAGAATGTTTGAAATTCTAAGCTCTGCAGAGCACTGTCACTGTCTACCCAAATACCTTGAAAATATTTTAATTGTATTTGTTTATTTATTTGTGGGGACACACAGACACACAGACACACACACACACACGTGAATGCTGCAGCATGCACATGGAGATCAAAAAACGACTTGTGAGAATCAGTTCTCTCCTTCTGCCATGTGACCCCGGGATTGAACTTAGGTCATCAGGCTTGGTGACAAGCGCCTTTACTGAAGGAACCATTTCACCAGCCCTACATGGCTTTATCTTATTGATGCAAAGCACAGCTCTCCCCTCAAAGGGAATGAGAGGTAATTTACTCTGGAGCCAGATAGAAGTGACCATGGCCCGGGAATATGGATTCACAATGCTCCCAACACCATCTCCCCATGTGGTAATGAGTTACGTGGGGTTGCTATGGTTACCCAGCAAAAGCCAGCCAGCACCTTTTAAACGTGTTGTGGGAACATCAGGTAGAGGGCTACAGCAAGTTTTAGCTATAGGTTTCAGACATGATCTAAGGACATTTTTAGCTTTTCAGTTTTGGAAGCTAGTGAATCCCCGCATTTTGGCATGTCTGTTAATATAACCTCTAAATGCTTCAAATGGTAATCACAAAGATGTTGGTTAGATAAAGAGGAAGTCAATAAGTGGCTATGAAGGGGACTGAGGACAGCCCGAGATAATGTGGCTGTGGATCTGCAGCATTCTGTCTCTCTACAATAGTGAAGTTCTAATCAGTCGGCCTCACAGGGTCACAGTAGCAGCTATGGCCCATTAAGGGAAAACTATTTCCTTCTGGTCAAGAGAATACAATCAATCTCTGGCCTGGGTAGAGAGACTTAACATTATAGTTGGGCAGAGTCAATGCCCTGGCTAAGGGACCACCCCATGAAGGCTGGACTGGGGGCGGGCATCACCTTAAGGCCTGTTAGAGAGAGAGAAGGAATAACTAGCCCTTTAGTGAGATGATGGACTTTTCCTTCCCACAATTCCCAGCCCCAGAGCAGTCCCTACAAGCTGCTATGAGGCTCTGGTGGGTGTGACAGTCTGAGTGAGGACTCGGAAGGGAATAATTTCTCCTTTCCCTTCCCTTCTCTTCTGTTGTGTTTTCCCAGATGCTGGCCAGAGGTGAAGTATGGGTTTTGTACCTGGGTTACCTTACCCCTTCTCTACAGCTTCCCTGCCCAGCTGCCCACCCTGTGCCTGACCTCTGTTCCCGCTTAAGTCACACAGCAAGGCCCTCTCTGTCCTCCAGGCATCTGCTGAGACCCTCTCCTTGGCTGTTCTGGACTTTTTAGCTTAAAGTCAAGAAAATGTCATCAAGTTTTTGTTGGAATCTGTTCTTAAATCATTCTTTTATCAATGAGACCAAGAACCCCAAGAGGGGACCCTGATTTCTCTGTACATGCGGCAACTCTGATGAGATCCCTCAGAATCTCCAGGAGGAGCCGAGTCTTTAACGTAGGTGGGGCTCTGTGTCACCCTTTAATATTACATCGTGTATCACCTATATCTATAATCTTCCCAAGAAAAACTAGGAGCGTCAGACAGCCATATGCTTTCCCTTAAAAGGTCATATGCTCTGTAGGCTCTCTTTAGACTTTCTCATGAGCCTAAGGTTATTTTAGCGCCCCAAGAGCTAAAGAATCACTTCCTGGGGTGCCTGGTTTGTGTTATCACCCCCTCCCACCCCCAACCCTGGAATTTTCTGCCCAGGGAATGGAGAGCAGCAACTGAAATGGGGAACTCTCTGGTGTTCCTGCCACTCTAGAACGCAGGTCAACACAGGGGCACCATGATTCATCCTCCTATCATTTCAGGCTGAGGCCTCAGTTCTAGCACCTGTCAGGGAACCCACAGTCCTGAGACCTCAAAGGCGAGGAGCCTATGTCTGCTGCTCCCGCTATCCACAAGCAGCCGTGATGCCCAGGGTCGCTTTTACTAGAAACAATGAGAGCCTTCTCTTGGGCTGAGATGGTGCACACTGAGGGCTCATCAGCCGAATCTGTCTCCTGGGCTTGCCCAGTCTGTGCCACCAGCCAGACAGGCAGAAAAGAATGGAGAAGAGAGGGTCACCTGCTGAGGGTCCCCATCTGCTCAGCTTCCGCTGCTGTGCGGTTTGACTAGTACAGCATCTCAGGGATTCGAGAGCAGCAACAGAAAAACATTTCCTTTAAACATTCATCCTCATCAGCAAAAGAAAGTCCATCTGCTACTTCCTCAGCGTGAAAAGTTCCCTCTCCCTCCAAGCCCATGAAAGTGTGGGATTACTGCTTCAGGTAACCCACCCTGACCTTTACCTTTGTGCCCGAGGCAGGGACTTCAGACCTATGCACATGACAGGTACGTGTCTCCCTCTTCTGTCAGAAACATTCGACATTTGATCTTCCAGCCTGGCTGTTTAGGTAACTGACGCACTGCTTGTCAGTACACAGCAAGGTTGGACAATCAAACCAGACTTTTTTTTTTTTTTTTTTAACAACGGTAGATGTTAGGACAGGGACACAGGTGGTCCAGTCTATTCTGTGCATAGTCTTATTTGCAGAGGAAATAAAAGCTACCCAAGACCGAGGAGCTGGGCTGCATTAGGTAGTAACCGCAACAAACCTGCAATCGGAGAAACAGATTCTGTTGTTTTAAGGAAACAACTGACTTCAGGGGCTGTCAATAATAGACATGTTTGGGGTTGAGGGAGTTATTTCCTTATACAAACAATGAAAACTCCAACATCAATATGTGGGTTCTGGCCTGCGTCTCTGTTGGGACGTCCTGCCACCTTCAGAAGCTATCCACAGCCCATGGAAAGAGCAACCTGCTCCTTACTGTTGACGTTGAAATGGCCAAGTCAGTCTTCATCTGTGGGCGGGACATTCTCATGGAAGGTGTCGTATGACATTCCTTCATTTTGTGACCACGGTAAAGTGTGGTCTCAAGGAGGTCCATAGACTTCCAGCAGCACTCGAGCCTGGATTCGGGGAGGCCACAGGGCTTGCTGTCAGGATGCTGCCTGCTGTTTTTCATGGCACATGGTTTCACCTTGAACTCCTAGGATCTGCCTTCATGTTAGTCTCAGGCTAGACTAACATGTCCGCAAGTCACCTGGTGGCCTGACTGAAATGCAGGCTCATAGCAAGGTAGAGGCAGAGCGTCAAGTTATCTGTGTTTCTAGAATGTTCTCAGGTGGTGCCAATGCTGGCTGTCCTCTGCCTCACTCTGTGCAAGGGTAGAAGACTTCTAAAGACTGTCAATGAGGAAGGTTTTCTTTCTTTTTTTTTTTTAAACTCAAAAAATTATGTGAAAGATTAAGTAAGCAACATTGCAACATAACACCCAAACCAAAAACCTGAATATCTAGTTTGAACATCTTAACAATAATATAATTCAGTGGATTCATCGAACTGTCTTGGCCAAGGGCTATTTATGGTTTAGTTGGTAAATTAAACAAAACACAGAGGCCCCCAAGTGTCTGCAATTTCCTTTCTCTCATGAGCAATGAAGGTGAATTTTTGAAAGCAACTCGATTGGCTCAGTACTACTGAACAGTTAACCCCCAGTGCTGACATCCTGGGGTTAAGGTTTAATTTCAAAAAAATATGATTCAAATTGAAAGAAAGAGAGGGAAATATTTAAAACTGGGGACTATGTCAGTTTAAAATAAAATGTGCAATTTTCAAAAAAAAAAAAAAAGCATAATTGTTCTGCTTGGAGTCCAGTTTTGGCTGGAGGACAAGCCTGCAGAGGAGAAATGACAGATCTGACTGCACTTGGCAACACCAGCAGGGCGGCTCTCAGCCTTCCCTGGCGGGTGGAAGCCTGGCTTCAGCTACTGCTGAGAATTTATCGGAACATAACCACCTGGAAAAGATACTCATTGTTCTATAATAACTCCGCAGAAGGTGTATCCATCCTTCTCCCCATAACTGACAAAGGGAACCGAGAAAGGGACTGCATAATGGATGCCTTTGGGAGACCGAGTGAATCCAGGAGCCCCCCCCCCCCCCCCCCCCCCAGTCAGAGCTGGTTGGTGTGGCACAGGAAAGGGAAGACAAGGGTGCAGGGACAATAGTTTTGCTCCACACGACGCTTCTCTAACAAATTAAGATGTGCTAGGTTAGTGATATATCTATTTAGCGCTGCCCAAAGCCTCTGCCCACAGAAAGCCGGGCTTCAGGTTCAGTTGGAGACACCTTTTCTGTATTCGGGGAGGGACTCAGCAGGTCACTGATGGACCATCACGTTTCTGGGACTCCTGGCTCTCTGGTCACAACCGGAAACTAGGGACTGACCTACTCAGGACCCCGTTTTAAGATCCTTCCCATGTGAAAATAGATGACTCATCTAATAAAGTGCTCTACACTAGAAGGTGGTAGCACATTCCAAGTGTCCTTCCCCTGGCAATAGCCTGCATCTCGAACCTGAGGCCTTCCATCCAACCATCTGAGGGACTGTGCACTTCATAGCCCATGAAAGCCAGGTAATGTAAAGTTTGTTTTGTGTGTGTGCATGCTCATAGGTCAGTCTTGGGTATCGTTTCTAAGGCTTCATGTAACTTTTGTTTGTTTGTTTGTTTGTTTTTAAACACAGGGTTTCTCATTGGCCTGGAGGTCACCAAATATTTTAGACTGGCTAGCTAGGGAGCCCCAGGGATCTGCCTATCTTTGCCTTACCAGCAATGGAATTAAAAGCGGGTGCTACCACATTTGGTAGCAGTTCCTCCTCTTCCATCTCCTCTTTTGTATGGGCTCTGGGAATCTGACTGGGTCCTTAGGGTGCAAGGTAAGCACTTTACTGACCAGCCTCATGAAGTTTGTTTTGTTTGCTTGTTTTGTAGTCCTAGGGATTGAACTCCGGACCTTGCATGTGCTAGGCAAGCTCTACCACTAAGCTACCTCCTCAGACCCTGTACCAGAGGTTGTTGTTTTAAACTATATGTAGAGGAGGGGGTGATGCGCGTGAAGGTCACAGGATAGTTTGCAGCAGTCCATTCGCTCCTTCCACCATGTGGATCCAGAGGGGATTTAATTCAGCTTTTTCAGATTTGGAGGTAAGCTCCTTTACCAGTTGAGCTATATGACAACCCCCTGTACCAAAGTTTCTGAGACACTGTTCCTTTCAAATGTGGCTCACAAAGGACAAGCATCTCTGTGGGACTGCATTTCCCACAGGAGAGAACACTGTGCATGGGGTTTGCGGAAGGGCCTCTTCTCTGTAGCAAGGATGGACTCAGTCAAATCCAATAGAGACAAAGATAAAGATGCAGGGAGTTACCCACGTCCTCTTAGCCCCAGAGCACAGCATGCGTTCTTCCCCTTGGCCACTTTCACTAATCAGACAGAGGTCCAATTTCAGAAACTACAAGCATTTGTAAAGAATGAAAGATATGCAAATCATGTTGACTCTTAGAAGAACGCTCCAGGAAAGAGGCCAAAGTAAGCAAAACAAACCAAAAAACCCCAGACTTGCTTCTGTCTGCCAAGCAGTGTTCTGGGGAGACTGACACTCACTTCTGCTTCCTGGTCCTTCGTACTTGCACTGTAAGCTGTGGAAACTGACCTGGGACACTTCAGACTGTGTGCTGGGTACCCTAGTGGGTGGAGCTTGGCAAGTCCAGAATGTCAATAATGTCACCCCTCCTCTCCATCTCTGGCCTTGACTGCTGGACACACCACACATCACTGGAAAACTGTTTAGAGAAAGGAGTCTCTGGATAAACAACACTTGAAATTTTCTAATAGAACCACCCATTATCCCCAGATCCCAATTAAGTCATAAGACTACAGTCTTCATCTGTCCACCTATTAGATCATTTTTCATCTCTAAGTGTTAAATTACCACTGAGAGAGATAAAGTTAGGCTGGCCCAACCTCTCTAGTTCTCTGCATATACTTGTTATGGCGTCAAATATCATGCATGTAGAATTTGTACTGAAATCCCTCATGGCCTAAAGAGATTCTTGGTATGATCTAAACTGAAGATTTACATGCTGAACATAGGTAATACTGATCAGAAATAGTTGCAATGCATTTGTTTTTTTTAGTGTGACCTTTGGCATTGCAATCAAGCTAACACCTGCTCTCACCAACCAAAACCACCTTACATAAATCCTCATGTTTTCCTACTAGGAATAAAGATCTACTTTCATTTCTGACTGGCATTCTCTCCGTGACTTTAAGCCCGCTTGCCCTATGTTCTTGTCCCTACTCTGAGTTGGAAAATCTCTGAGATCAAAACAGAACCCCTTAATAGACATGGTTGTGCTGCCTGGACTCTCCACACTCAGTGGGATAGGCAGGGCGAGTTCAAGACCAGCTTGGTCTATTTAGTGAGAACCTGTTTCAAAATTAAGAACTCCTAGTATAAACATAACAAACAACAACAAAGGCTGGTGAGGATTTGAGGAAAGTGGAACTCTGATTTACTATTGGTAGGGTGTGAACTTGTGCAGCCAGTATGGAAGTAAGTGTGGAAGCTAAAAATGGAACTTCCATACGACTCAGCTGTATCACTCCTGGGCATACACCCCCAAGACTACAGAGACACTTGCACATCCATGTTCATTGCTGCTCTATTCACAATAGCCAGGAAGTGGAACCAGCCTACATGCCCATCAACTGATGAATGAATAATGAAAAAATTTTATTCATATATATATATATAAATTTTATTCAGCTGTAGAGAAAATTTCTATTATGAAATTTTCAGGGAAATGGACGGAATTAGAAAAATATTATACTGAATGAGGTAACCTAAGCCCAGAAAGACAAATGCCAAGTGTTCTCTTCTCAGATGTGGACTCTATGTCTTAGACTTGTATGTTTAGCTTGGAGTGCCTTCAAAGGCCAGAAAGATAGATAGGGGACATTAGAAGGAGAAGGAAGAAACAGAGAGGCCCTATGGGAGGGAGAAAAGAACACAGGAGACACACAATGGAAAGGGGGATATAATATGGGAGGGTTAAACTAGGAGTGGGAAGGTAGGGTTGGATGGGGAAGATAACCAACAGTAAGGATGCAGGAAAAAGCTGCATGAAAACCTATCTTATAAGCTTATTAAAACGTAACTTTTTAAAAAAGAATTTTCAAGAGGTACCCTGTATGCTCCTCCTGCAGTTAAAGGTTATTAAACAAAAATACAGTTCCAGGTGCAGGATACCTCCCTCTGAGTTGCCCATCAACATTTCATGGGAAGACCTCAATGCTGAAGACACCATATACTCTGGTTGCATGACAGAAAGCATCATGCTGGAATTGAGCTAGAAGCATTTCCCTCCTGGCTAGTTTTCTGCAAAGTGCTATGAAGACTACTGGGATTAAAAAGTCATCAACAAACAGACATTGAGGAAATCCAAAGAATCGTTAGGTCCTAATTCAAAAACTTGTACTCCACAAAATTGGAAAATCTAAATGAAATGGACAATTTTCTTGATAGATTCCACCTACCAAGGTTAAATCAAGAACA
>CAJQZJ010032563.1:13548551-13592024 GCA_907164525.1 Lophiomys imhausi | reverse complement strand
ATTAAGAAATGGAAACTAATAGTCATGCAAACGTGTCATTTTGTTAGTTACTATGACAGTCTATCACAGTTATTTTCTAAGCTACTCAGAAATCAAGTTGCTAAGAGACAAGCAATATTTGCTTATCTAAATATAAGAGATAGATAGGGCATCTTCAAAAACCTCAAGAGATCTGCAGAATATGGCATTCAAAGATGTTTTCTTAACTTAAGATTTTTTGATATCGAGACATGTCAGCTCCTGACAGCACCCCCTATTCTACTCCAAGTAGAAGATGAGCATCGAAGAATCTCCAGTGGGAGATGATTAAATTGGTGGTAAGCCATTCTCTTGGCAAGAAAAACCACTTGCTTCAACTGTAGACAGACTTCTGTCCAAAAAGGACAAAACTTGGAAGCAGGTAAGTCGACAGCCTAGCTCTGCCAAGACAGGGTAGGTAAGTCCTTCATAATTCCTGCTCTACAACCAATGTCTGTCAGAGAAATGGGGCCAAATGGCTGAAGATTGATGCTGTAATGTATGGAGAGAAAATGGGAACTGTCCAGGCAGCCACTGGTATGTCATTTTTTAGTTTTGGAAGCTGCAGGCCCTGCACTTCCTATATAATCAGATATATTTATCCCTCTCAGGTTTCTGAGGTGGTTGAAGAATAGATAGCTAGAGTCTCATAGTTAAATTTTGAGTTGTTTAGGAATCAAGAGGGTGTTCTGGATCTAAGAAGATATTTTTAAAATTATGAGGCAAGTTAGTATGAAAGCTGAGTTAGATATAGAACTTTAAACTCATGGAGATGGTTAGATAGTAGAATGTTAAAGTCAGGTGCCAAATACATATGGACTGGACATTGGGAATGTATGCTAAGCCATATAACTCTTATAATTGTGGCCTATTTATTTCTGTTGTTTTGTATTGTATTTATAGTTATAAGAAAAAGAACCATTTTTTGGACTGAAAGGGAGAGCTGTTGGGGGGGAAAAAGAAATACCTTAAACTAAAAAAAAAAAAAAAAAAAAGAAGGGAAGAGGATGGGGGGTTGAGGGGGAGGAGGGTGGAAGGGTGGGACTGGAGGGGGGAGTAGGGAGGGGATTGTGATTAAGATGTAACTTGAAGAAATAAAAAATAAATTATTAAAAAAAAAGTCATCAACAGTCTTACCCAGATGCGAACCCTGACAACTACATACTGACCTCCCAGGCCAGACGTGCCCACAGATGTGTTAGTGGCATGATTAACATGGAGGTAACCAGTCACTTGCTAACTGGATTTGAGGCTCACTCCACAGGAGGGAAATTATGCCTGTTACTGGAAGCTTGGCCAAGAACTGGCTGCTGTGGAGGTCATAGACCCTAGTGGCGAACTTAATACTGTTGTATTGTTAATTAGACATGTTTGTTGTTAAACAGCTTTCTAAATATTGCCCATGTTCCAGGTAATAAATTGTTTGATGTGGTTTTAGTTATGTGTGTCTTATCCTAACATTTAGTGAGAGACAAACTTGTTGGGAAGGAAGGTCTCGGCAGGAAAGGGAAAGGTGCTAAGAGAAGACAATGGGGTAATACAAATGACTAAAATTCATTACATGCATGTATGAAATTGTCAGAGAATAAGAAAAGAAATACTAACAGCCCCGTCTTGGGGTTTTTATTGCTGTGGTAAAACACCGTGACCGAAAGCAACTTGGAGGGGGAAGGGCTTATTTCATTTTACAACTCTCAGGTCACAGTCAGTCACTGAAGGAAGTCAGAGCAAATCAAGAACTCAAGGCAGGAACCTGGAAGCCAGAGTTGATGCAGAAGCCATGGAGGAATGTTGCTTACTGGCTTGTTCAACTTACTTTCTTATACTATCAAGACTACCTGCCCAGGGGTGGCGCTGTCCACAGTAGGCTGGGCCCTCCCACATCAATCATTAATCAAAAACAAGCCCTGCAGACTTACAGGCAATTTTATGGAGGTGTTTTCTTAATTAAGATTCCCTCTTTCCAGATATGTCTAGATTTGTGTGAAGCTGACAAAACCCAACCAACACCAGCCCCTTGGTATCTTATGTGGTTCTTTACATACACTAGACACCCTGAAATGAACTAAATTTAGTTAAATGTATTGTAAGACACGTACACACATGACTGAAATCATAACAAACAGTTTAATTCTATTTTAACATCTGGAACAGCTATACCAGTCAATCATATTTTGATGTATAAGGAAAATATACCTCAGGACTACCCTCCACCCTCAAGGTAAGAGCTTCTGTTTCAACTCTGGCAGCAGAGGCAGCCCACGTTCTCTCTGTGGGCATAGATGGTTCCTCAGAGGTTCCCATGGGTGACAGCCACCTACCACTGCTGACAGGCACCAACACTTTCTCTGCAGACACTACTGGGATTATACATACAAGATTCATCCTGACCATATCCAGTTCTCCAGTTCTATCACAAAACATCAGAACAGTGACATGTAGAGAAGTCTCTGTGGCCCTCATTTAAATGTGGATCTTTGCCATCAGCACAGCTCCACAGGTCCTCATCTGGGCTTCGATGAGCTCTTGAAACAGCAATGACAGTGATGTAAGAATTTTGAGGGAATCTCATAAAGGTGACTGATGTCTTATGCCTAATGCAAGCTTCAAAACTGAAACATATCCCATACTACAACTCCACATGTTAGTCTGTGTGCTCTCTAACCATGAAGACCCAAAGGCAGGAATCATGTCTATTTTTTTCCACATTAGACGTTCATACAAGGCAAAGCACATGATAGTCACCGAATGACTGAACACTTAAAAGACAAGCAACATCATTGGGTGTACCATAATTAATGCAGTGTCCAACCATTTTTGCTGTGAGGCCAACTCAGTTCTCTAAAATAGAGAAGTAAGTACCTCATCAGAAAGGTCGTGCAGCCCAAGATCACACAATCATCTCAGTCACTACACATTTGAAGCTTTTCTTTCTGGACATTAATAATTTTTAAACTAAGAAACGTTTTGGTGGTTCTCACACTCAGTAATCACGGGAAAGAGCAGTATGTTCTAGACGTTTAATAAGCCAAGTCAGCCTGCAGTGACAAAAAACGAGTGACATTTGATGATTATTGGAAGGTCACAGATGAACCAGGCCTGTGTTTTGTCAATATGCACTCTGTATTTACAGATGCACTGATGGAACCATCTCAGGGCACCTTCACATCTTACTGTGGAACGTGGCTAATAAGAGGATTCGCTAAAACAGCCACTGTTCACTTCATGATTCCTAATTCTTGAAGTAAAGGATATATCAAGCCCTTTACCAAGGCTGGGCACACTGTGCATTTCACCATCCAAAAAAGCTAGCATTCAAAGAGTAGCTTCTGCTTCCCTTCTACTACGCTGGTAAACACGGGGTGCCATGCAACAGAAAGAGCTTCGCACAACATACATCAAATGTCAGTCAAGTCCAGAGACCTTCGGAGCCCTTAGATAGCCAGGGTAAGACTTGCTTCCCTTCTAAGATCCTCTGATCCAGGGAAGCTGTATGACAGGCAACCCACCATCCTGTGGGGACTAATACTGTGAAGGAGAAGATGTTAGCAAAGGAGAGAGAAGGGTGAATTCACAATCAGGACTACTCCAAACTAAGCAAGAGAAGAAAGGAAAAAGCCTGTCCTATTCTTGGCCTGGTCACAGTGTGGCTGAGGGTGAGGCCAGGGTGGACAGGAGCAGTGGGGTGTAAGCTTCAAGAGGCAGGTTGGTGCTGTATTAGGAGGTGTGCCCTTCAGTGGTGGCACCAAATGGGACATTCTGTGAGGACACTGGACAAAGGCTCTGCCAAAGATGACTTGGGGACTTTTTACCCTTCTCCTCAATCAAATACTCAGTATTTTCCTCATAGATGCCTACAAAACAATTAAACAAGACAAAAGTGCTTGTCCTGAAAGCATACATTCAAAACAAGCCCTTTAGCTTCTACAGGCTTCTCTGTCTACAGCTCTAATCTTTATTTGGAAATTCAGAAATGCCCCTGAGGGCTCCAGTATCCCTGAGGATGAACATAGATAAAATCAAATCTAGGAAGTGGTTTGCCTCCTTGATTTCAGCGATAGCACCAAACCAAAGAGACTTGGGATACTGAGGGATCCAGAGAGAGAAAAGTGTTTCTTAGATTTAATCTTGGAGGTCAGAGACTCCATCAATCAGTTGAAAGCTCCCTGTAGCTTGAGCTGCACACATTGGCAGTAAAGTAACTGAGAACCAATTGTGTCACCACAGGCAGTGCCAAATTACATGTACAGTGCATCTTCAACAGCTATTAATAGCAAGAAGCCTGGAGCCAACACCAGATATATCTGCGTAATAAGGAAATGAAGGGCTCTTAGATGTGTAAAACATCATTAGCTGTCATCCATAAGCAACTAAACAGAAAAATTCAGCTGAAGAGCATTTTCAGGCTGAAAGGAGATTCATAAGAGGACCCTAGGCTTATACTAAACTGGATACTGAATTAACTTCTAGATACTTCTGGTTAAGTGTAAGAAATGAATGTGAGAAAGGCATATGAACATACAGGAATATGTGATGCAGTGATCTGTTATGTATTCTAAATGCTAACTAATCTGCTCCCAGAGGCCTCCCTGCTATGCCAGGCAATAAGTGCTAACCATTGTCTCTGATTGGTTGAATAAATGCTGCAGCCTAGATTGGGCAGAGAGAGAAGTAGAAGGGGCAAAGGTTGGTGCACTCGGGAGGCAGAGAGGTTCAAAGGAAGAATTGGGAAGAAAGAACACACACGATGGAGTAAATGGAAAAAAATCATTCCACATGGCCTGGAACATTGGCATAGCGTGGAAAATTAACAGCCCAGGGGCCATATGTATATGTTATAGGGTTTTATTTGGGGAATAGAATTATAGGCTAGCTTAGATGGGCCAAGAATGCACAATCCAGGCTAAGGCTTGTGAAAATCCATCAGGTGTTTCTGTGTGCTCATTTATAATGGCGGGTTAATGATTAACACCACCGACCAATTAACTATAATATAAATACTGATACTAATCTAATTACCTATTTCTACAAACTTGTTAGAAAATACATCCATGGCAATTCTGTAATAAAATGAAGCCCAATGTAAACTCTTTGTTCATTGGTTAAGGAACATTTAGACAAACGTGCTGCTTAGTGGGTTTTGTAATGTACAGCCTGAAAAATAGCTGGCGCTCACTATGCCCTTCATTTCACATACAAAGTTGATACACCTTAATATACAAGTGTCCATCTGTATTTGTGGAGCATTGGTTCTAGGACCCACATTATTCTAGCTGCATTTCTGTTGCTGTGACAAACACTCCCACCAAACCAACTTAGTGGGGCAAAGGGTTTACCAGCACTGCTAGAGGAGGTCGGGAAAAGAACTCAAGGCAAGGACCTGAAGGCAGGCTTGCTATGCCACAGGAGACATTCACTTCATGGCCAAAGAAGTGTGTGGAACCATGGGGAAACGATTTCTTCCTAAACGCTTTCTGGCCCAAAGGCTATTGCATGCTACTCATCTGGCTTTCTTTGCTAGTTCAGGACTACTTGCCTAGGGATGGAGCCGCCCACAGTGGACTGGGCCCTCCTGAATTAACTGACAATCAAGACAATCCTTCACAGGACAATCTGATCTGGGCCATCACAACTGCACTGATACTCCCTTCTACGGTGACCTAGACTGCGTCAGCTTGACAGTGAAAGTGGTCTAGGACATGTGTACTCACCAAAAGCTTTGGATGTTCAAGTCCTATACACAGAATGCCAGAGAATTTGCATAAAACATACACTCTCATGTACTTTAAGTCATCTCTAGACTTCTTATAAAACCCCAATGCAATGTAAATTACACATAAATCATTGTTACAAAGTCTTATGTAGGGAATAATGTCAAGAAAAGTAAAGCCTGCATGTTTTCAGGACATATGCAAATTTTTCCTGCAAACATTTTCAGTCTGTGGTTGTTTGAATCCACAGTTGCTGAGTCCACATATCAGAAATGCCAACTACATTTAAAAAGTAGGTGCATGCTGGCTTTGAACAAACCCAAATATCATGTCTGTAATGGTTAATCTTAGTTGTCAACTTCACTGCAAGACCACCTCTAGGCATACCCATGAGGGGATTTCTTCCTTGTATTAACTGAAGTGAGGAGATACACCCTAAATGCAGGCTGTGACACTTTCTGATGGTGGCCCAGATACAGGGAGGTCTAAGGGAAAGGCTGCTTACTTTTTGCCTGCTCTGAGGCTGCTGCTGGTGTCCTCCACTAACATCAGAATCCAGTCTCTCCAGCTTTCCACACAGACTAAGGACCAGCAGCTCTCCAGGAATATTCCATGCACTTAGTACCAGATTGGGACTCCTGATACATCCAGCTCATGGGCTGAGCAGCTGTGGGGTTCTCAGTCTCTTCAGTGTGAAGCAGCCATTGCTGCTCTATGCTGGTCTACGTCAGCCATGCTGACAGCATTCCGTAGCCAATCTAGTAAATCCCCCTTTGATACATACTGTTTCTGTCGGCTCTGCTCCTCTGGAGAGCCCTGACTAATGCAAGCTGTTGATCAACGTGGCCATTTTTTTCCCCTGTGATTTTGTTATTGTTGTTGTTTTTAATTTAAAGGTAAAAATGTAATGCTACAGACAGCAGTCATAATCCAAACAAGAAAATGATGGTGTCTACAGAGGAAGTGATAGGTCCTCACACTGATTTATTTTTAATCTTGCTGCCTTTGTGGAAACAAGCATGCCTGTCAGTCACTTATCTGAACAGTATTTAAATGACCTGGCAAAGAAGTTTAAAAACTGCTGAGCTGTAATCTAAACTACAAATACATTTCACTGTACCATTTATTACTTATGACAAATGATACCGTGGAGAGATATAAAAAACATAATCACTGAGTGTAATACTTAAAGAGCTACTTTTTGAAATCGTAATGTATTTTAAGCATAGACCGACAATATACCAGAACATCCTTATTAATAATATCTTTTAAATGTGAAAGCGCAATGCTTCCACAGAGCAACTAAGATCTTATTATATTTAGAGCTAGCTGAAATTTGGTGATTAGAGTGACAATACCATATTTTCATATTTTTAGTGCTGCTTATGTGTCAGACTGCACTCTCAGAGGATCTAAATAGGGCATCTTCAAGCTTATTTCCAAATAGTCCTGTTTTCATCTCCTCTTCTAAGTTGAGTCTGCACAGCTCTTCCTGCTTCACACAACTCTGACAGACAGCTGTAGACTGGGGGCTGGCAGGCAGTGTGGTCAGGTCAGCTTGCCCTTGGGGATGTTGGAGCCCGGAGCCAGCTGGACTCACAGGGAGAGTGTGCTTTGCAGTTCCAACCACAGCAGACACGGCTGCTCTCCCAACCCCTGACCAATACAAAGCTGTTGATCAACTTGGCCATTTTTTTTTTCTATGATACTTCTTTTGTTTTGAATTTGGGGGTAAGAGGTAATGCTGCAGACAAGACAGCACCCACATCCAGACAGGAACAGCGCTAGCCTCTTCCCTCAGGGCTGCTCAACCTCAGCTTTCCTGACAGAGGGGTTGGAAGCTTCGCTTTGGGAGGGGCTTTTCTGTATATCTTACCCAACCTGGAAGCCTCCCTCCTGAAGCTTCACCAATTGGATACCAACAGCAACTCTACCAGGTTGTGACAATGGAAAATGTCTCCAGACATAACCAATATGTGCCTTAAGTTGGAGACATAGGAAGAGAGCAAAGTCGCTCCTGGTTTATGACGTCTGTTCTTTTTAAGATATTCAAGGTTTTTAAGACTTAAGGGGTTTAAGATCTCACTCCCACCATTCTGAATGTGTGAACTGCAAGAAAGGCAGGTTCCACTCTAAGCAAACAGAGTGAGTTTTGACTGTTCCAGACGACTGTGGGGATTACATTTCCCTTCTGCACAGGAAGCATGCACAATTCTGGCCAGAGACTCAAGAGGAGCTCAGCTTTCTGTCACTGACTGTAACGAGACACAATGCCTGCGATAATTACCCGGTGAAAAGACAAGGTCACTTTGGGCTCTGTTTTGGTGGTTACAGACCAGCATTGGGTAGACCCTGGTAGAAATGCTGGATGGTGGGAACACCATGGGAGAATAAGCCGCTGACCTCATCAGCTGGGAAACAACAGAGAGAGGAAAGCAGAAGCTCACAGCTCCGCTAAGGACCTCACTAGGGTCCACCCCAAAAAGGTTCTATGACTTCCCAGAAACACTACTTAGAGTTTAAGAAAAAGACTTTTGGGGAAATAATATTCATATAAGTGTTGTAGGCTGAACAAAGCTTAAACCAAATGGGAGTGAGTGAGGAGTGCATATTCATTTGATAAGACTTCCTTAACAAGAAAGTGCCTGAGACACCTGAACAGTAGAATTTCAGGCTTACAGTCCTGGAAGCTGCAAGTACAAAGTCAAGGAAAACTGTCAGCACAGTTTCACCCGAGGCCTGTCTCTTTGGCATGGAGACGGCCATCTTCTCCTCCTGTCTTCACATGGCCATCCTTCTGGGAGTGTGCACCTAAGTTTCCTCTTCATCTAAGCATGCCAGTCATACTGAATTGGGGCCAATCCTAACAAGTTCGTTTTAACTGAATTACCTCTTTAAGTCTTTCTTTCCAAATACAGACACATGCTGAGAGCCTGGAATGATTCGGGGGGCACAGTACAGTGTGGACTGGGGAGAGGATAAGGAGAAATCAAGGCAGAAGAGAAGAAAATGGGACGTAGTCATTGGGAGTGAATTTTTCCCAGTGTGAAGGAAAACACGGGTGCTGACAAAGAATGCTACTCTAGCACTATCAAGGTCTGAGTATGAGCACTTGCTACCTTAGGTTGAGTAGTCACCCCATCAACGACCAGATGGTTTGACTACTTGTGTGTTACCACTTTCAGATTTCATCCTCATCCTGGTTGCCTCATCATCACAAGAGGGTCTTTGAGGCCCAAGGCAGGAAGACTGGGAAATGAACTACATCAGTGATCTCCCTCCTTGGTCCCTTTCATACATCAGCTTTCCCTAAAAGCTCCAACATTCTGTCACTCATATCTCAGTGACCTCAACCAGGATGTGTGGCCAGCCCTGGAGGAGTCCAGGAAATCTAGCAGAGCAAATATGTAGATTTTTTAGAACCTCTGCTAATGGGTATCAAGCAGAAAGGGGTTAACATGATAGGTTAGTCAAATGACTGTGTTAATAAAGAGGAAAAACCATAGTGGGAGGGGATAGGGAGAAGGTAAGAATGTAAAGGGGAAATGATTTCTATTTATAAAATACATATAAAATAGTTTCCATACATAGCCTTACCCAGCATGCTCTCACATCCGACAGCTTGCTCCATATAAGGTAACTACCCATCTTTTGGCATGAACATGTGACATGCACTTAACAACTGCTTGCAGAGTAGGAGCTGCATGTGTGCTGTGAATGGCGCATGGGATATCAACATAGTGTCTGGCCTACAGTTGCTAATTATTAAATTTTGCTTCAGTAAATGAGTCAAACTAATCCAGGATAATAACTAATTGTGGAAGGGCACATAATATCTATTTGACAAGAAAAAAAAGTCATTCAGACTTCTTTTTATATCATCGAGGGCCACCTACCCAGGGGTGACACCACCCCAAATGGGCTGGGCACTTCCACATCAATCATCTATCAAGAAAATGCCCCACAGACATGCCCATGGGCCAATCTGATGGAAAGAATTCGTCAGCTAGAGTCCGTCTTTCCAGGTATGTCCATGTCTGTGTCAAGTTGACAAAAACTAACAACACATTTTAACTCTCTAAAAGAGCCTAAATAGCTGATCCCACAGACATCTTGTATAGGAAAATGCTCAGTCCCCATGGAGTCCTGCCTTCTCTGGAACATTCCTGAAGCACTCCTTCAAAGGGACAGAGTTGAGATGGACCACATTAAGGAGTTCCAAGGTACCAGGAAATGGTTGCCCATGCACAGAGATGGCCAACACCAGCTGACCTCTACACACATAGGCTTACTACAGAACAAATTGCATTCTGATAGATTATATTCTTTGTGAGTAATGAGAGAAAAAGAAGCCAGAACAGTATCACCTTTAAAAGCTTTGTACTTATAGAGTTTACATGTGGTTAATGTTCTCTCTGAGCGTAAGGCCATTTGGAGAAGACAGGATCATGAAAAGGTTAGGTTGTTTAAGGTTCTTGAATAATCTGACAAACTAAGGCAAACTGGAGCAAAATAACTCTATCGTAAGCCATTATAAAATCGAAGATAAGAGTTTGAAACACTCAGGTCAATTTTTACACATCTGTGAGCCATTTTTTTTTTTTTTTGTCTTTATGTCTTCAGACAAGTGAATTCAAGGATAGAATCCACAAAGTTTGGTCTCTGAGAGTTAAACAAATCTGTAAATCTAAAATACGACACTTTCAATGAGAGCAGCAGTAAGAGCAATGTGCCAGTTCCAAGCTTAGAAAGTAACTCGGTCTAGATCAGTATGGTCCCTAGTAGACCCAGCAGGGTGTTAATAGGGCTTATGTAAGAGGGAGCATCCCAAGACAGAGTGAGCTTGAGAAACACTAGAATACAAGTATTTGTGTTCTATCTTTCTTCACTTCAAGGCAATCCAAAGTCTTGACTATGTATTTGTTTTGTATTAAAGATACTGTATTCTAACTATGTATGTGTGTTTATGCGTACACCAGTGCAGTGTCCACAGAGGCCAGAGGTCCCAGATCCCCTCTGTGAGCTGCCCAGAGTGGGCGCTGGAAATTGAACTTGGGTCTCCAAGAAAAGCAGTATACATGCTTCACTGCTGAGCCATCTCTCTCGCCCCAAGCCTTGAGTAGATTTTCACATGCAAAGCAAGTTTCCAAAACAGGAGATAAAATATCAAGAATTCTCCTAGCCGGGCGGTGGTGGCGCACGCCTTTAATCCCAGCACTTGGGAGGCAGAGGCAGGCGGATCTTTGTGAGTTCGAGGCCAGCCTGGTCTACAAAGTGAGTCCAGGACAGCCAGAGAATTCAGAGAAACCCTGTCTCGAAAAACCAAAAAAAAAAAAAAAAAGAATTCTCCTAAATTTGTTCATCACAAAACCCATTTGTTCTGATAGATCTTAGGATATTAGTGTTTTGGGGGCTTGAATCTTAGGAAGTGCTGAACTAGATGAAAAGATGCCAGTCTCAGTAGAGGCATCTAGCCTGTCTTTTTTACTGTGTGTGTCCTGGTCTCATTTCTACCATTTGTGCGCTCTGTAGTTCATGTTTTTGGAATCAGCCTGGATTCCCTGTGTTGGAGGCCCATGTTGAGGCAGGACATCATGGCATGGAGCACAGGGTGGAACAGAGCTACTCATGGCAGCTGGGATGCCAAGGGAAAGGCAGGAAGGGACCAGGGCCTCAACCTCTTCTACAAAGGCATGCCTCAAATGACCTCTCTAGCTTCAGATAGACCCCACATCCTAAAGGATCTGCCACCCAATGGCACACAGGCTAGAGACCAAATCTCTAGCGACAAAGACCTTTGGGAGCATTTAAGTGTCAAGCCATAACAGATAAAGAATGTAAGTTCATCACCCATTTTGAGTGACACTCAGAGGAATCTTGTATCTGCCCTGTGGACGCTTCTCCTGACACTCTGCAATGTATTGTGTGTCCTTTGCTTAAGTACTTTCCTAAGTCCTGTGGGAACCAGCCCTGGATTCCCGGCAATCCTCTGTCATGCTTCTGCTGTCCCAGACAATGCAAGCTGGCTTTGGAATCACTTTTCTGTACTGAATGAAAATCTGACTTCTTGTGATATATCTTTCCACAACATCAACCAGTTGATGAAAATCTTTGTTGGAACAATGCAGATTTGGTACCCAAGGCAATAAGTGACTCACTCCCATTCAATTTTTGTCATTGGGACAGATCAATCATTAGACAGGACTTACCAAGAATCTAATTACAGGGAGAAACAAGTTTGGTCTCCAGGATATCAATAGATGTGTCTTAGAGCTAGTTCATGATGTACTGGAGCAGGACAATAGAATCAAGGGCCCCAAAGCTTCTACAAGTCTGCCAGGAAATTGGTGGGATGCTGTCTGTGGCCTGAGATGGGGAGTGCCTGTCCAGACAGCCGGCTGTCTCCCAGCTGTGGTGGCTGAGCGGGTAGAAAGCTAATGAAGCCCACCAATTCCGGTGTCAAATAGGCAGAAAAATCCGGATTTTTGAATATGTTTTTCTAGATTTTTAGATTGTCTGTGCTCCCTACAACAATAATCAACATTTTGTGAGCTAGAACACTAATTAGGAAGAGTCACTTCTACAGAGACAGAGGAACATGCAGCCCAGGACATCCATCCACTTAGGTTCCACTTTGCCTGTATTTAGAATTGGGTTCTACTGCTCAATAGTTATGTCACCTATGTGCCTCAGTTTCCTCATGAAAAATGAAGATGATATTGGTATCTCTGTCAATAGGGCTACCTGAGCATTAAATACATTCATGTGCATAAGTTTCTCTTCGTAGAATCTACTTACCTGTTAAGTAGGGACAGAAACATTCGAAAACAATACCCTAGGCAGTCCTAGGACTTCCTGGAAGGCAGACACATTAATATTTCTCATGTGGGGCTTAGCCTTACTGGGATGGAAAAATATTTGGGAATAAACGATTCCACAAAAATAAACGAAGAGATAAGAGGAACTTCACTTTGGCATTTATGGTAGCAGAGCCTAGAAGACAGAGATCAAAGTCTGCCCACACTAATCTCTGATGGCTTTATGTGGGAAGGAGATGTGAGCTAATTAGAATATATTTCTTTCTGACGTTAATAACCTTCCACAAGACCCTGGAAGCTATGAACGACAGCAGCAGCTGGTGCCTCCTACTTACTACACCAGAAGAAACAAGCAGAGCAGGCTGGACCTGTAGGTCGCTGGTGAGGAGAGAGTGGGAGCTGGACAAGGCTGGCAGCTGCTGCTTGCTCTCTGCTGGCAGGCAGAAGAACAGCTATGACCTCAGCAGCCTCTTCTCTGGGAAAATTAACATCCATCTGCTTAAACCTCCCAGGGGAACCCCTCCCCACTCTCATTCCATTTAATCTCCTTCCACCACCAACCCAGGGTGAAGTTCAGAAAAACCAAGGCCCTTCCACATCAAAAGTCATGGGAGAGGCCTGCCTGACCTCCAGGTCGCTCTGCATGAGACAAAGAGGCAAACAGGGACTTTGAGGAACAACTGTTGCTTCGAGGATTTTAAGTCGGAGACGGAACATCTGGGTTAGCCCAAGAGCCAACTTAAGCCCTGTAAAATGAGAGATAAAGTGTTTTAGAAATAAAGCCCTTATTTAAAATGAGAGATAAAGCATTTTAGAAATAAAACCCTTATTTTGACTTAGTGATTACCCAGAAAGTTGAAAGCTGTCCTTTGTGCCAAGGCGGGCAGTCTCTCTGAGTCACCTGTGGTGGCTCGCGGGGTCTGGACTTGGAGAGAGCACCAACTGCTAGACAGATATCAGCCTTACTGCTGAGTCTAAGCCACCTCCTTTAAATCACATCGACTGCTCACCTAAGGACAATTGTCTCAAGCCAGTCTGGTTTTAAACACTTCTGCCTCTTAGGAGTGAAGCCTCGACCTTTAAGGGCACGCTTGCATTTCAGAAGTATGTGGGCCAGAAAGGTCCTTTACACACCCTCCCCCACCACCGTTTTCTCTGCTATTCTTTGCCTCTCTACAGGCCCTCACATTCTGCTTTGTTACTTTATTTTCCTGTTTTCCCTGCCCCCCGTTTTTCTTGATGCATTTTCCTCTCTAGTATGAGATCACAAATTTAAACACTCTATTAGCCGGGCGGTGGTGGCGCACGCCTTTAATCCCAGCACTTGGGAGGCAGAGGCAGGTGGATCTTTGTGAGTTCGAGGCCATCCTGGTCTACAAAGTGAGTCCAGGACAGCCAGGGCTACACAGAGAAACCCTGTCTCGAAAAAAACCAAAAAAATAAAAAAATAAAAAATAAACACTCTATTTAAATTCAAGGTCCTATTGTACTCTTAGATAAGCAGATAGTTTGTTCCCCCTTGCCATAGCTTCTAAGAGTTTAGGGGAAATCATGACAGCTAAAGAAACTTATATAGCCGGGCGGTGGTGGCGCAAGCCTTTAATCCCAGCACTTGGGAGGCAGAGGCAGGTGGATCACTGTGAGTTCGAGGCCAGCCTGGTCTACAAAGTGAGTCCAGGACAGCCAAGGATACACAGAGAAACCCTGTCTCGAAAAACAAAACAAAAAAAAAAGAAACTTATATAAAGGTGAAGGTGACCAGCTTACATGGTTTGCCTGTGATTTTTCTGGTTTTACACCAGACAGTTCACATTCCGAAATTCCTTCATGGAGAGAATAGATCATCCTCCCTGCCCCTATGAGTTGGCAGATATGTTGGTATATAATTATAATGACCAATGTTCCTAAGAAGACAGGATGACAGTCTTCACTGTTGTGGTTTTAGAATGACCAAGAAGACACACTGCACCTGCGAGAATGTTTCCAGCCATGTTTACCTCGGGAGGGAAGATGCACTCTGAATATAAAGCGTGTAAATACAATGCTCAGGCTCTCACTCTTGTGGGGGAGGGGGAAAATTTGGCAAAACTGTGAAATCCGGGCATATTGATCCCATCATTAAATGTGACGAATTAAACATGCCCATTGGCCTCTTTCCCCAAGTAAAACCTGTACAAAATGACATTAGAGGGTATAAAAATTTACATCTATTGTCCAAAGAATAACAGAGAACTAAAAGAAAGATAACAAATACAATTTCAGGAAATGGAAATAAATTTGATAAGATGTTGGGCTTGCAGAACAAGGAAGGCTGAAATCAGTTACCTACAGAAATTACTGGGACCTGGGGAACAGCCTGGAGTTGGAGTACCAGAAACCTTTGAAGACAAGGATGGAATGGGAAGGAATCAAGGCGGAAATGAGAAGGCAGTCCTGTACGAAGTCACTTTTCTCTTTGCTGCCACAAAACACTTGACAAACGCTCCAGGAAATGAGAATCTGTTTTGGCTTGTGGCTTAAGGGCTACAGTCCATCACGGCAGGAAAGGAATGACAATGAGAGCCTGAAGCGGCCAGTCACATTGAGTCTGCAATAAACTAGCAGAAAGAGATGAATGTTGGGCCCAGTTTCTTCAGCATGGGACCCTTGCTCACAGGACAATGCCAGCCATATTCAGGGTGGGCCTTCCCTCTCCAAGTTAAACCTCTCTGAGAGCACCCTCACAGACACACCCAAAAGTGAGTCTTCTCAGTGATTCTATGTTCAGTCACATTGTCAGTGCAGATGCTCACTACAGGCAGTGAGAAGATGTCTGTCTCACACATCTTCCCCACTGCATATGCCAGCTGCTGTCCTGTCCCAGCAGGAGTCTGGAGGTTTCCTCTCTGGGATGCATCAGCATCACTGGAGCGTTGAACAAGAGGCTCAGCAGGGAAGGAGGCAAGAGGCTGAAGACAGCATTCACACTCTCCAGCCTGTACTTGACACCCAGAATGCCAGAGGTCTGAAGGGAAATTAGAGGATCTCTCCAGAAAAAAATAGAGCAGCCCCAGGAAACGATCAGCACCACAGATAATCATGGATTCCCCAACACAACGAGCAAGTGACTAGCTAGCAATCCCATGCAGCGCCCCACAGAGCTTCTGGCCTGCAGAGTCGCCAGCCAGCAAGCTTTCCGTAACTCACTCCTGGCTGTGAATGAACAGCCGGGAAGGATCAGACATTCGAAGACAGACTCCAATGCAAGACAGAATGAACTCAGAGAAAACAAACAAACAAAAAAACTGTGAGGAGTAGAAGAGAGCTTGAAAATGACAATCTGTCTGCCCAGAAGAACAAGGTAGGACAACATGTCCATGAAGCAGGAATAAGAGGCTGGGAAACCTGTAGCAGTGAAAAATGAGTTTATAGAAATGAAAGTATCACAGCAGGGGTTGTTTTTTTGTCTTTTGTTTTCTTAATGCAGTGAGTAATTCTAAAGATGCGTTTAGGAAATCTCCTCTCATATCCTTTAGGAAAAGGAGAATAGAGAGAAAGGTTAAGAAAAACAGAGAGTTGAAGCAAGATACCCAGTACTGGAAGATTAATGTTCTGGAAGAGAAAATAGCAGTGGATACATTTCAAGAACAACAAACTTTCTAGATCAACACCACCATGCTTTTTTACTGCATGTGCTCACATACTTGACATGGTGACTCGTACAACATCCAAATTAGACACACCAGCTGGGTATGAATGCAGTAGCTGTAAGTCAGCACTCATGTTGCAGAGGTGAGAGGATCATTTGAGTTCTAGGACAGTCACCACTGCGAAATGAGTCCTAGCTATTCAGGGCCAAAGAGCAAGTCTCTGTGCCAAAACCTTAAGGAAAAGAGATATTATTGTGAATTTTTAGAATGCCAATAACAGAGATAATCCAAAAGTTTCTATATAATAATAGGTTATTATAAAGAAGGGATTTTGCCGGGCGGTGGTGGTGCACGCCTTTAATCCCAGCACTTGGGAGGCAGAGGCAGGCGGATCTTTGTGAGTTCGAGGCCAGCCTGGTCTACAAAGCGAGTCCAGGACAGTCAGAGATATTCAGAGAAACCCTGTCTCGAAAAACCACAAAAAAAAATAATAATAAAAATAAAAAAATAAATAAATAAGGGATTTAGAACCACAAAGTAAAACTTTCAGACAGACAATGGAACACTGCTTTCTCAAGGGGAAATGAGCCTCAGTAAGTAATTAGAGCTATGAAGTTAATTTCTAAGCCACAAATTAGATTATGGTGTTTTCTTGCGTGTTGAAATAATTACCCCTGATGTGTCTGGTGTCAAGATGCTTTCCCAGGAAGTACAGTCCTTATTTTTATTGCAAAGCAACCAGGAAAATCAGGAAAGATGAAAATAAGGTTCACGGAGAACACCCAACCCAAGAAAGATGGGGGGTGCCCTCTAGATAAAGGGGAAAGTAAGCCAGCATGACATTAGACAGTGGGTCTAGGGAACAGCCTTGGCTGGAGTGAGAAAGCAGAGATTGGTCATTTTAGTTCTAAGAAACAAAGAAAGAAGAAACTGCCAGAACCCCTAAAATGTCAGATCTCCTGAGAAGAAAGTTAAGCTCCCCAGAGACCAGATGATTGGCATGTAAGACCGTGAGAATAAAACTATTTATAAATGAGGAAATTCAACAATATCATAGGTGGGTGAGATAAGAGTTGTATTGCTTCACAGTAACATTCCAACAAAACTGGAGTGTGTGTGTGTGTGTGTGTGTGTGTGTGTGTGTGTGTGTGTGTGTACGTACACATGTGTGTGTGTGCATGCAGGCACATGTGCATGTGTGTGTGCATGCGTATGTTCCCACATGGTACTCAGAGGCCACAAGAGAACATTAGGCATCCTACCCTGTCGTTCCCTACCTTTCCCTTGAAGCAGGACTCTCACTGAACCCGCTCTAGGCTGGCAAGCCAACAAGTCAGAGTGATTCTCCTGTTTCTACCCACACAGTGCTGGGGTACCATGTCTGACTTTTATCCAGGCCATGGGGATTTGAACTTGTATCTTCATGCATGTACAGTAGACTTTCCTACCCTCTGAGCTATTCCTTTGGCCAAAAAGCTGTTTTCACAGTTGTGATACTGTTGTATTGAAAAGAGAAACTTACTGATAGAAAACAGTTTCCACTGAGGAACATGGGAAGGGTTTAGAGTGGAGTACGTAAAGGGCTAAGTCTTCATCTTCCTTTTTCAAAGGTTAATGTCAGAGAGAAAAGCTGAGAGCCAGCAGAAAACGCACAGTGCTTGCAAGCATGTAGACATTGGTGGCTGTAACTGGATTGCCTGCTGACTCCCGAGAGTTAACAGTTACGTTTTTATCTGTAAGCTGGTTGTTAACAAAGATATTGTTAAAAATTGAACTGGGAATGGTGGTACTCTCCTGCAATCCCAGCACTGGGGAGGCAGAGGCCAGCAAAGGCCAGCCTTGCTACATGGAGCGAGCGAGATCAACATGGTCTACATGAGGCCCTTCTCAAGAAACAAAAACAAAAGCAAGACAGATAAAGAAACTGAGTCACATAAGCTTGAAGTTAAATAAACTCTGCTAGCAGCAAGGGGGACAAAACTGAAAGCTCATCACTCCTAACAGTGGGAAAGCAAGGATCGGATCCGAGCCCCGCAGCATCTTACAGAGGGTGCTGCTCCCATCTGCACACTGATTTCATTTCAGGCCTTCTCAGTGCAGACTTCCAGCTTCCAGATCTGTCAGGTAGCATCAGTAGTATCTGAAGTTAGTAGATTTGACATAATGTATTATAGAAGCAGTGGGAACAGACAGGGTAGACTTTGATCTTTGACATGAGGTCTTGTTAAGAGGTGGGAGGTAAGAGAAGGAGGATGCTGGCCTCAGGAGACATTCTCTGTGGAGGCATTAAATTCTTGCCACTCTTTGGGTCATTGGGGTTTCCCAGCCTGCACTTGGGTAGTCCTACCATGGAGGTACCCGAGTGCAGTATAAAGAACTGCTAACACAAGGGTTGAATTTACATATGGGAGGAGCAGAGAGAACAAAGAACTTGTGAGGAAACCTGAAAGACAGCCTGGGCAAAGCAAAGGAAGAATTTTAAGGGGCTTGCGCTATCTCACAAACACCCGAAATGGTAATGAATTGCCATGAAGACAACTAGAGTAGACACTGAGCACCCACCGCACAAGACCAGAGTTCTGTGCTCTCCCTTGGGTATCTCCACATGATGCTCTACAGTTTGATGAGACAGGAAGGCAGGTGGGGACACTAGTGTTCCCCCAAAGCAGTGCCTTTCCATACATAGCAAGACAGCTGTCAAGGATGGCCTTGTGTCCAGCATTTCTTTTGTTTTGGTTTTGTGTTTCTGCACCACGTTTCTGTGGTAGATAAAAGACATACTCCCTGCCCTCAAAGAATATGTGATATCTTAGTACCTCACAATGATATAACAGTCATTACAGAAGAAAAACATTCCTTGGATTTGTAAGGCAGCCATTGCCAGACTACTAAATAGTAAGCAAAGCCACTGAGTTCTCTAAAACCACCAGTTTGCTGGTACCTTGAAGTTACCATGAGTTGTGATCAACCAGACACAAAGAAATGGTTTTACAGATATCAGAATAGAAGTTCATGGTGAGATAAATCAAATAATAGAAATCTTATTCAGACAATTTTATCAAGAACAGGATTACCACACAAAGTGTTTCTCGATATGACAATAAATTACTCATGTGATTCTGCTGTTCAAGGACTTGGTGGGTTTGGCTTCACGTACTTATCCCTCTGGAGCCATGGGCACCTTCTATTTCCTTCATCCTTCAGAGTGGAAGGTGTAGGATGGAAGACAGAGCAGCATCTCTCTCGCTCCTCAAACACTCAGAGGCTTTTCTGTCGTTGGGTTGACTTACCAATATTAGGGTCATAACTACAGGCATGAGGTTTCTCTCCATGTGTCAGGTGAGCCTCTGCAAAGGACTGACTAGCTTGTCATTTTTAGAAATCTTTGATCCTCGCTCCTTTAATATCTTGCAACCATAGTTTGCAAATTAAAAAAGAATAGAAAAGGACTCCTTTATCACTGTCTGCCCTCCACTTCAGTCTTCCTCCCTCAGCCAGGTCAGCTTAGGGTAACACACCATTCTGTGCCTTGTATTCTTTAAAATAACAGGGAAGCTAAGATTTAGGGATGAGTCCTTTGGGCAAGACTGCATTCCCACTGAAAGGAACTCATTTCCTCCTCATGGTAGCTGTGGTGAAATCGTGAAATGAAATGCTTTGAAAGACACAAAAGGACTATGAGGGGAGAGGGTGGCATTGGCCAGACTGGGGAAGACTATTTAGAAGGACTCCTAGAGACAGTGACATTTGACAAAGACCCAGGGGAAATACTGACATGAGCAAGTGAGCATTCAGAGAAAGGGGTGGTGGGAAAGAGTGAATTAGGGTGATGGTTCAAGTACCCAGGGAGAGGGGGCTTTGAAAAAACGCTGATGCCAAGGCTGCCACACAGCAGTGAGAACAGAATTTCATGGAGACTGGGGCTGAGACATTAGCTTTCTTCTTCTTTTTTAAAGCTCTTCATATGACTGTAACACACAGCAGGGCAGAGCACTGAACTACGTTAATCAGCAATCAGAACACCATTGCGCTCAGACATTACCACAGACTCTAAGAGCACACACTCTGTCATTTCCATTAGCCCCAATCAACCTTCCGAAACACGAAGCTAGGCTACTTACTGCCGTACAGTGGGTGACAGGGACAGAACTTTTCACAAGTCACTGGTGGGCTGGAGGCCTCTTAGGTGTGGGAAGTGAGTCTTTTCCCTACACAAGGAACTCAGTGGCCAACAAGAGAGCTGGACTCTCACCAGGGAGTGCCAACAGCCTGTGCGGAGGCTGAGCTCCCAGGCTGCCTGAGGTGGGTGAGATTGATTATTCATGGGTACTTGGGTGCTTTCAGGTAGATTATTTTATTTTACTTATTTTGAGCCAAGGTCTTACCATACAACTCCATGTTGTTATTTTTCCCAGAATGTACAATACTTAAGATAAAATGAACGTTGATTTTTGTTTTGTTTTAGAAAACTGTGATGTAGTCATGCTGCCACACTCTTTTGTCTGGCTCTGCAGTTCTGCTGTCTCCTTTACAAGAGCAGGTGTCTTCCTTTAACTACGGTCCACCTACAAGTTTCCAATTATGCTGCAAACTGCCTGTTTGCAAACATCAACATTGCCTCCAGTAACAGGCCCCAGCTTCAGAGGGTCCATCTTTACCTAGCCTTCATTTGACTGTGATCCTTGGAGGTTCAAAGGGTCCCAGCCCCCAAACACTGTGCCCTTCTTAAGCTCAAACTGACCTTCTAAACCCTTATCCTTTAGGTGTTTGGCATCCCAGCGTTCCCTAGCCAGTTGGCCTGAGTTACTTTAGAACGTAGCCTTTGTCTGGACAGGTAGGGGTGTGTGTGTGTGTGTGTGTGTGTGTGTGTGTGTGTGTGTGTGTGTAAGGGGAGAGAACAAGTGGAAGGTGGGTCTTATAAGAAGCATTAGGATCTGGCATGAGGAGGGCTTCCCTAAGATGTTCACCTCCTAGCTGAGAACCTGCAAACACTTTCTTTACATGGCAAAGAGGATTCAGAAATAGGATCGAGGCAATCAAGATGGAAAGATCTTGAAGATCCAAAGATCTTCCCAAAGAATTAATTACAAAAGTCTGTGTAAGATGTAGCTAGAGGATCAGCTCGAAAGCCGAGATGAACACTGGAGAGCAAATGGTTGGAATGGTGAGAGAAAGGGTCTGTGAGCCAAGGAATGCAGGCAGCTTTTAGCAGTGAAAAAAACAAAGGATGGATTTTTCCCTCTAGGCTTCCAGAAGGAACTCAGCTCTGTCCAGATTTTGAACTTAGACTCCAACTTTCAGAACAGTGAGCAATAAACTGGCATTGTTTAGACCCCTAATTTGTTGGACCATGTCACAGAAGCTAACCCAGAATGCTTGCCTGGGTGTCCTGCCAAGAGAACAAGGAGTGGGAAGGGAAGAAAAGCCATTGGGATTCAGGATGACAAGTTGGAATTCTTGCCTTGGGCACCCTTACAGACTATGCAATAACTTAGGCTCAAAAAAAAAAAAAAAAAAAAGTACTGTGTATTGAAGGGCTTGAGTTAATGTCTGCACACATATTTTAGCTTTTTAAATTTATTGTTAAATTTTTTCTGCAACACAGAATTTCTCTGTGTAGCCTGGCTCTCCTGGAAGTCACTGTGTAGACCAGGCTGGTCTTGAACTCACAGAGATCCTCCTGCGTCTGCCTGCGGGGTGCTGGAATTAAAAGCATGCTATATCTACTTCACTATATTCGATTCACTGCCTGTCATATTCTAGTTTTAAATGTCATGCTTTGCAGCACAGTTGGCATGACGTTATTTATCTGTACAGTTACATATAACTTATGGGACTATGCAGGTATTGCCTAAGAAGACTAATGTCTTCCAATCCGGATAAACCAGATGCAAGGAAGATCAGCATTTACTGGAGGTTGATTTCACGCACCTTTTTGAGAAGCTTCAAACACACTTTCTCAGCATCAAATTTCTCAAATATTTTCCTGGAAACAGACAGCGTATTATGTTATCCTACAGTTTGAAAATTGAGGAAATTAAACACAGAAAACACATCAGGTTGTCACCAGAGAGCAATGCGAATTCACCAGAAATAGCAGGGGCTTTGGTCCCTGTTGCTCAGCCTTCTGTGGCCCCTCTCATAGTATAAGCTTATTAGTGTCACCCCACAGCAATGACATGGCTGCTGTAGTGGCTCAGATCTGCAGAAAAGTGGCTTTGATCCCCAGCTTAAAGAGCCATGCTAGAGCCATGTGTTTCCAAGAGTAATCAGACCAAACTCCTAATAAGAAAATAGTTTCCCAAAGTGCCTATTTTGTCTTAGGGGATTCTCTTCCATTTTGGCTTGGTTGTGTATACAGTCCCTGAAGTTGGTTTGTTCACATAAACTTCATATGAAACAAACGAAAATAAAAGTCACACATAAGGAAGTGCACACAGGAAGTCAAGAGCCTTTTGTTTTAGTTTGGCTTTGATTTGGGCTTTTCTGTTCCAGAACTGTTCAAAAGTAATGAAGTGTGTCTGTAGTTCAAGGTCATTCAGTGATATACATCACGATCTGAATTCACTTCTGGAAGTGGCCAGTCCACCACTGCTGCCTCCGAGATTAACAGACTGTACATGAATGTTTGCTTTGATCGGAGCTTTGACATGGTCTTGAGGATTCTGAAAAGCTAAAGGAACTCTATTTATTATGAGAAGAAAGTTTCAGAGAAATGAAATTTGTTCAAAGGTCTGCTTTAGAAGTATGGACCTATGCACAAGATGAAGAAATAAGGTGAGTGAGAGGAGAGATGGCTTAGTGACTAAGAGCACTTGCTCCTCTTGCAGGGGACCCTGGTTCAGTTCCCAACACTCACATGGTGACTCACAACCATCTGTAATTCCAGTTCTAAGGGATCCAAAGATCTAGGGGACCTCTTCTGATTTCTAAAGGCACCGTGCATAAATGTAGTGTACAAGCAGAGATGAACACAGGCAAAACTTTCAGACACACAAAATGATATAAATAAATCATTAAAGCTGTGTAATAAAGAAGGGGAGATACATAGGGAAATAGAAAAAGAGATCTTTTTTTTCACTTTCTTTTTTTTTCCTTTATTTTTTATTTCTTCAAGTTACATCTCAAATGCAGTCCCCTCCCTATTCCCCCTCCAGTCCACCCTCCCACCCTCAACCCCTCATCCTCTTCCCTTTTTTTTTCTTTTAAGTTTAAGGTATATCTTATTTCCCCCTACAGTTTCCCCTTTCAGTCCAACAAATGGCTCTTTCTCTTATAATAATAAATACAATACAAAACTAAATCTACTAGAAGAAAAAGTGGGAGAAACCCTCGAACTAATTGGCACAGGTGACAACTTCCTGAACAGAACACCAACAGCTCAGGACTTGAGATCAACAATCAATAAATGGGACCTCATGAAACTGAAAAGCTTCTGTAAGGCAAAAGACACTGTCATCGAACAAAACGGCAGCCTACAGACTGGGAGAAAATCTTCACCAACCCCACATCTGACAGAGGGCTAATATCCAAAATCTACAAAGAACTCAAGAAATTAAATGCCAAGAAACCAAATAATCCAATCAAAAAATGGGGGACAGAGCTAAATAGAGAATTCACAAAGGAGGAATCCCTAATGGCTGAGAGACACTTGAAGAAATGCTGAACATCCTTAATCATCAGAGAAATGCAACTCAAGACGACTCTGAGATTCCATTTCACACCTGTCAGATGGCTAAGATCAAAAGCTCAAATGACAGCACATGCTGGCGAGGGTGTGGAGAAAGGGGAACCCTCCTCCATTGCTGGTGAGAATGCAGGCTTGTGCAACCACTATGGAGGTCAGTCTGGCGATATCTTAGAAAACTTGGAATAGCTTTGCCTCAGGACTCAGCCATACGACTTCTGGGTATACACCCAAATGCCTCTTCAAGGAATCATAAGGAAGTTTCCTCATCTATGTTTATAGCAGCCTTATTTGTAATATCTAGAAACTGGAAACAACCCAGATGTCCCTCATCCAAAGAATGGGTTAAAAAACTGTGGTACATCTACACAATGAAATACTATTCAGCTATCAGGAACAATGAAATCATGCAATTTGTAGCCAAATGGATGGAACTAGAAAAGCTCATCCTGAGTGAGCTAACCCAGACTCAGAAAGACATATGGCATCTATTCACTTATAGTAGGATTTTAGCTATATAGTAGAAGGTATCGACACTACAACTAATACACCAAAGGGAACTTGGACATAGACTTTTTATTTTTTATTTTTATTTTTTATTTATTCTTTATATATTTTTTATATTTTTTTCTATTTTTTAGTCTTTTTTATCTATTGTCTGCTTATTGGTTTGTTTGTTTAGTTGTTCTCTCTCCCGGGCAACGAGACACTTTTCACTGATGGTACTGCTTCATAGATCCCCAATGAATGAAGAGGCTCTTGGCCCTCATACGACCTCTCAACTGAGATGAGGGACTGTTATATAAGGACACCCCACCCCAGAGAAATGGGATGGAAGGGTTAGGAGGTAAAGAAAAAAAAATGAAAGAAAAAGAGATCTTAACTAAGAATGATCTGATGAAAGTGTGGCAAGGAAAGGAGAAAGTGTTAACCTATCTGATGAACATAAGGAACACCACCCAATCTGACAGCCTAACATGAAAGGAGCATCCCTGTAAGTCTGGAGAGAATCCAAGAGCACATTATAAACACATTAGATGGTAGGAGCATCCTTGTAAGTCTGGAGAGAATCCGAGACCACATTATAAACACATTAGATAGTAGGAGCATCCCTGTAAGTCTGGAGAGAATCCAAGAGCACATTATAAACACATTAGATGGTATTTAGGGAGAATGGAATATGAGATGGTATTTCATGTGCTTTGTGTGAAATGTGATCCTTGAGATTTCCCTACATCCATTCCGGAAAAGGTCATCAATAGTGTTCTTTGCAGTTAACATAGTTCTTGTATTTTGGCCGAATCTGTTCTCTGAGTGAACCCCCCTCCAAAGTCCCTGTACCCTTTTGGAAAGGTTGGAAACCATGCCAACATTCCCTCCAAGTGGACACTTTTTAAATATAACTATCTGGGGAAATGCAAAACAGTAGAGGTTCTCCAAGACTGGTCTCTTGGTAGTTACTTGAATCCTTACCATACTTCCCTCTCTTTAATCAAAATTCTATCAGATTCCACAGGGGTCTAGTGCATTGCAGATGAGACCAAACACAATTCTCCTTAGTGTGGCTTTTACTTTATGTGCCAGGGAAGATGTTTCTAGAGAGTTTAATACCTCTGTAATTCCAAGAATTCAGAATTTTTAAAGAACTATTTACTCTTTAAATTTAACTAACTCTGGAGAATGGGTGGGCCTGAATCCATCAGATCTGTATTATGATAATGCCTAAGATCTGTCCCTTTCTTAAGTTGAAAGGATGCTAGAAAACGAATCCAGTCCATTGCTAACTCTTCCAGTCTGGTGACATTGATTCTGCCTCTCACAGCTAGCTTGCCCTGAGGATGCAAGAAGGTGTCTGGGGAATGTCTTCCCCTGCTTCTTGAAGCTGAACCTTTGCTGTATCTAATCAGGTCTTTGATGATTACAAGTGACACTTACAAGAACTGCATGTCGTAGGGAAAGTCCAAAGGAAGAAATTGAGGACTGCCTCGTAGGGAAAGTCCAAAGGAAGAAATTGAGGACTGCCTCCCCCAGAATGGTTCTTGCCTTCCCTTTACTTTGCACTTCTCTGAGAACGTGGATTCCTCACTAGAGTTCTCCCACGACCATTTTCCCTTGCTGTTGCTTCTGCTCACTCTGATTACTCGCTCCTGCTTTGGTGTTTTCCTCTGTCACTGACTTTTTGAAATATTTATGTTGTGTGTGGGTGTGTGCTCATGCGCATCAGAGGGAAACTTGAAGGAGTCATTCTCTCCTTCCACCATGTAGGTTCTGAGGTTCAAATCATTAGGCAGGTCAGCACATTCACCCACTCAGCCATCTTACTTGCCCCTTTTTTAAAATTTTATTTATTTATTCACGTTACATCCTTCACTTGCCCCATTGACTCTTTTTGCTTTTGTTTTTTTGTTTTGTTTTGTTTTTCGAGACAGGGTTTCTGTGTGTATCGGCTCTGGCTGTCCTCGAACTCACAGATCCGCCTGACTCTGCCTCCCAAGTGCTGGGATTAAAGGCGTGCACCACCACACCCAGTTTTAGCTTTAAAAAACAAACAAACAAACAAACAAACAAACAAACAAACAAAAAACCAGCAAAGTACCTTTCATGTTTCACATTCCTTATGTCTTCTTCCTCAAAAAGAAGGTTTGGTCACATCTGTACCCCATTATACACCAGAAGAAAATGGGGAATCCCCAATGCCTTAGAATGAGACCCCCAATATTTTTGATAGAGATCTTGGCTCTTGTTTTCTTCTTAAACTCTGAGATCATTGGAAGGGGGAAGGAACCCAGTGGCAGGGGTCTTCCCCTTGGTTTTGTGGAGGTGTTTCTCAAAGTGTGGGACACATACCATGGATGTTACTGGAAGGCACTCAAAGTGGTACATAGTTAGGGTGAAGTACAGCAGTGTGTTCTAATGTACTGGAGGAAAAATAGAATTGGCACATGCAAGTAGCAATTTCATAGGTATGTGGGACACATGCCAAGTCGATGAGTAAAGAGGAAATGAGTCTTTTGGAAAAGATATTAACTTTACTTTTAAAATAATTTTATTTAATATGCATTGGTGTGAGATTTACAGAGGGTTGTGAACTACCATGTGGATGCTGGGAGTTGAACCCAAGTCCTCTGGAAGGGCAGCCAGTGCTCTTAACTGCTGAGCCATATCTCCAGCCCAAGACGTTAAGTTAAAAATAGCATAGACAGAATGTGATACAGTGAAAATCATGGGGCTGGGACTCAAGTGATGAAGGCTTAGGAACCAGCTGATGGAGATGACTTTGATCTGGAAAGATGGGATGATGTCAGCCTCTGGCTCTTTCCTTCTCTTTTGAAGCCTTGAGTGCAGGGCGGAGGGTGGGAAAGCAGCTGTTTCCCATGATTCACTGGGACAGAATTCACAATTTCATACTGGGGAATAAAATCCATCCAATCGTTTCTGAATGAACAACCAACTAGCCAAGGACAGCATGCCATGAAGTCTCCCACCAGAAGCACCTGGCCCATTCTTTTCTGTTAATAGAGGCTAAATCTCCACCTTGATTTGTCCCAGTATCACTCCAGTGAAGAGCAATAGAACTAGATTTTAAAGACAACCTTTAGTCATTCTAGATCTTTCTATCACATGCTAAGCGAGTCTTTCTGGTACCCAGCAAGGCTTATCCTTCAGATGACTAAATCTAGCTTGATTTAAGAGAAATCAAATCAAAGAAGCAACTCCAATGGGTGAGATGGGACCATGAACCAGCTTAAGGATTTTCATGGTTGTTATCTAGACACTAGAGCATTATTGGTGAGGAAAAGGAGACACAAATATTTGCCATTGGGAAGGCTGACATTTTAACAGCAAAGGGCTATCTGGACTCTGGAGTAGTAAAGCACCTATGTCTAGATGCAGAATCAGTAGTAGCCCAGGGTGAGAGTACACATGGGAATGGGTTCCAGGGTGACTTGGCCAGCTGTAGTCTGGCTGCCCTCACTCAGCATTTCCCACACATTCATTTTAGCCCAACAACTGAAAGCCTCAGCTGGACAACTATACTTTTCTTATTCAATTTTTAAATTCTCATGTTTCTAAAGTGGACAAGAAAGGGTACTAGGAAGAGAAAACAAAGTGTTCAGTAAAAGAACAGAAAAAAAAAAAAGAAATGGAGATATAGGCTCGTCTCAAGGGATCTTAAATCCTGATTTGTGCCAGGCTAAGCACATTCCATATGTTAATGTTTTACTATTATTGCAACATGACATAAATAGCATAACTTCATATTAATAATGGCTAGCCAGGGTTTTCTATGCACAGGAAGTGGTCCACACACTCTCCCCAACTTGATCTCACTTATTCCTACTGTAACTTTATGACACACAGACTATGTGGTTTTTAGCCACATGTGATGAACCGGATGTTCAGAGATGGTAAGTCATTTTTGCTCTAAGCTCCAGTTAGAAAATGGAAGAATCCAGTACAGATGGCAGGATGTTGGACTCTAAATTCATTCGTTTCTTCACCCCAGTCGGGGAAGTCTCCTTCTCAGCAGGAGACACCAGCTATTGAGGGGTGCCCAGCCAACCTATCCTTCAAACAGGATGTGACTTCTTGTAAATGTTCTTCTTAAGAAGAGACCACCTACAGGCTTCAGGGGTGAACTTATTACTGCTATTTTGCTAAATGGATACAGTATTAATCTAAATTCCTATCTCTATGATACCAGATTAGCGGGGATCTCAGTCGCCATCTTTGTGCAGTGGGCAGCAATTAATACAGAAACACACACCTGATCAAAGTAGAGAGAACAGGGTGAGGAGAGAGCTTAGTCATGAGGGGAACATCTGTACTGGTTCCCAGATGATCTGGGAGAACAGGCAGGCAGACTGTAAAGCCAGAGAGCGGGGATAACCATGGTGACACTGTCTTCTAGACAGGACTGCTCTTCCTCATGAATGCACAGCAGCTGTGGCCACCTATTCAAGAAGAAGCCAGCTGACATCTGTCATGAAAGAGGATGGAGCTCATGATAGAGTTAGGAGCTATTGATGGGGTGGCCTCTGGGAGGGGGAAGAGTCAGTTTTCTTTAAGGGTGTGGCCCCTGGTAGGTGGACCACACTCCAGTGGACAGCCTCACACCTGTGAGTACATGGGCAGCCCACCCTAGATTCAGTGGGTTATGGTTTTTAAAAGGGCACAGGATTCGGAGGGGGTTGGCATGAGGAGGGTGGATCTGAGAGGAGTTGGGCGGACAAGTGGAGGATGAATATAGTAAAAATACATTATATACATATATGAAATCCTCAAGTAATTAGTAAAATGTTATATTTTAAAAATAATAGACCCTCCTGCTGACCCTGTCCCCTCTGTCACTTAACCATGAGTGTATTTTCTAACCCCTCTGCCCCAGTATTCCCTCTGTGCTACTTCCCAGGGTAACAGCCACTTTGGGTGATTTTTGCTGGCTTTCCAGAACCATTGTGGTCTATCTTGACCAGCATCCCTCAGTCTTTTAATTCTGTACTAATTATTTAAGCCAGCATGGAGCAGTTTTTCAAAACATCTAATTAGCAAGTGCACAGAGGAAACTAGGCCCATAATTAGTGATTCTAGGACACACAAAGGAAAAATAAAACCAGGGACATGGTAGTGTGAAGACTGAAAATGTGTGAGAAAGATACAGGTATCCAGGTTCTTCCTCAAAACAAAGAATTAATTCACATGCACAAAGATTCAGATCCCTTCAAGTGCTCCACAGGACTTAGAACATCTTTGAGCAGACATCAGTCACAGGGAGGCAGTTCATCTCTTCCCTTTAGCTGAGTGGCTACTTGTCATCTGCTGGCAAACTGAGTCTTCCCCCATGGTTTTTAGAAAAATTACTTGGCTATTCTTTCTTCTCAGAGTTGTTCAAGCTTCCTTTCTTATATGATTTTGGATCATCCTAGTCCCTAGGATTGCTTGTTCTTCCCAGATCAGATCAGGAATGTGGTGGTTTGAATAAGGATGCCCCCTAAGCTCATATGTTTGAATACTTGGTCCTCAGTTGGTGAAACTGTTTGGGAAGGATTAGGAGATGTGGACTTGTTGGAGAAGGTGTATGGGGCATGCTTTGAGGTTTCCAAAAACTCATGTCATTCCCACTGTGCTCTGCCTCCTGCCTGCTGCTCAAGATGTGAGCTCTCAGCTGTTCTTCTGTCCTGCCTTCACTATACCGTTGTGTTATACCCATTGCTATGATAAAACATCATGACCAAGGTAACTTATAAAAGAAAGCATTTAATTTGGGGCCCGTGTTTCTAGAGGGCTAGAAGTGGATCACCATGCCTTAACCTCTGAAAGGAATGTTTCTGAGGTCACACGTTTATTAGAGACGATGGCTATTTTCGAGATGCCTTTACAGATGGAAGCTGATGATGCTGCAACATCTGTATCCACTAGAATGCAGCATTATTTTAGACATCATGGCATAAAACATGTTACAGGTATATCTTACAATCCTACAGGACAAGCAATTAAGGTGGAACCTAACATCTTTAAGCAAAATGTTCATAGAACAGAAGGGGGATGTGAGATCACCCAGAGATAGAATAAATAATGCTTTGTTGACTTTTAATTTTTTTAAATATCAATGAGATAGGAGCACAGCTGCTAAAAAGCACTGGATTTTAGAAAGGACTGTTGAATTATATCAGCCTGTTTGGTGAAGAGGTTTTGTATTTCTTCCCACAGGAGGAGAAATGCTGTATATTCCATCCAAATTATTAAAAATCAGATTTTACCAGGGAGGTCACCCTGAAGATCTTGGCTGTAGACAGGAAGAAAAAAATCAGAAGAAAAAAAAAACAAGTAAAATATAAGCTGATCATTCTACATGGGAATAGCTCTGAGACTGGCTGACAGATGAAAATGTCTCCAGCCAGGACTTCAGCTATTCATAGCCAATAAATCTTGTTGGTTACAAAATCCTCAGGACTTGTTATGCCATCCTTTCATATGGCGTGGATGAAAATTTATATTACAGTTTGGTTATAGTCCAAACTATCTTTAAATAAAGAAAGATACCATTCACCTGCTCATATAAAGAGTTGAGAATCATCTTTAACTGATCTGTGCAGACTGCATATTCCATATATATGTTATTGCAGAAATGTATATTGCTTTTAAAAGTTTGTATGTTTCAAAGCAAAAGGACCAGACACCAAAGAAGACAAGTAAACCAGGTGGTCCGACTTCAGACCGCCTTAGTAGCTGTTTCATCAAAACTTGCTTCCAGGACAGTTTCAAAGAAAGCCGCCGACCCCAACTGGTTCAGCCTTTTAGACTGTTCCATTCAGGACTTCATTTAAGTCTGCATTTTCAGAACACACAGAGATAGGGCATCAAATGTTACAACTATCTTTCTTCAGACTGGCCATTTTCCCAATTTTCATGCCCCCCCCCCCGCCCCCGGAAAAAAAGCTATGCCCAAAATCAACAGGAAGCAATTTTAAGAGGGTGATGTCCCATTCCCCAAAAGTGGGGAAAACAGTTTATAGTCATTCAATGGGTTTGTCATCCTTAAAGGGGAGTTGGTTACAAATTGTTAAGTGGTTTTGATCAGGGAGGAAACAAGGTATAGACTCAGGAATTTCTTTCTTTCTTTTCCTTTCCTCTACCCTTCTTTCTTTCCTATTTAGTATTAGAGGAGAAGGGGGAGGGAAGGGATGAAAAGAAAAAAGGAAGAATATGGGAATAATATAGGAATAAAGGACAAATTACTGAATCTACTCTTAAACCATAGAGCTACTACTAGCCAAAAATCTTATTCTGGTGTGGATCTTTGTATATGACACAGAATTGGGGCTGTATTTGATTACATTGGTGTAGATCTCTGTATATTGATGCAAAATTGAGGTTATGTTTAGCTGCATTGGTGCAGATATTTTTATACTGATGCAAAACTTGGTTATATTTGGCTGCAACATACCACGTATCAATTCTTTCTGAGGTACTGCACTTATGTGATTCCTAAAAATGCAATGTTAAGTTCTAATTCTTTTAATTTATTATTATTGCATCGGATATTATTATTATCCTATTGTAAACTGTTTAGGATAATTTAAAAATGCAAATTAATAAACAATCAAGCTTGTGGTCATTTAGATACTAGTTTAGTTAATTACAGAAATATGCTTCCTAGGTTGAACAGACAGAATATAGCTAGAAACAAACAATTCAGATATACTATAGTCTTCAGAAACCTCAGAATCTACAGAATATTTAAAGATGTTTTATTAATTTAAGGCTTTTTAAACAACGATACATGTCAGCTCCTGGCAGCACACCCATTCTACTTCTAAGTAGAAGATGATGAACGTCAAAGAGCCTCCATTTGGAGCTTGCTTCAAGTGCGGCAAGCTAGCCACTGGGAAAGAAACTTCCCTTGCTTCAACTGAATGCTGTCCAAATTGGACAAAGACACAGGGAAGTCAATTGCCAAGCTTTGCCAAGACAAGGTAAGCAGTCCTTCATAATTCCTGCTTCACAAAACACACTGTCAGATATTCTGGGCCAGAAGGCCAAAGATGATGTTCCAATGACTCAGAGAAATTTTGGAGGACTGTCCAGGCAGGCAAATATCTCTGTCATTTCTGTAGTTTAGAAGCTGTTTGCCTGTACTTCCTACTTACTCAGGTAATACTTACCCCTTCTCAATTCTCTGATGAAGACTAGATAGTTATAGTCTCACAATTAAGCTTGAGTTGTTTAGGATTTAAGAAAATATTTTAAAGTCTAAGAAGATGTTTTTAGGTTGGTAATGCAAGTTTATGATAGAAAATGATATAGGTACAGAACTTTGAATTCACCAAGATAGGATAGATAGTGGAGTACTTTCCCCAAGGTTACCAAATATACATGGACTGGACATTGTGAATGTAATTCTTACCTGATAGTTTTCATAATTGCTATTATTGATTATAAGTTATTACAGTAACAGAAAGAGCCTTTTATTGGACTAAAAGGGGGAAATGTAGAGAGAATTTCTTGTATACTGTATGGAAGCATCACCTGTCAATAAAAAGCTGATGGCCTATTAGCCGAGGCAGGAAATAGAAGGTGGGACATCCAGCAGATGGCAGAGAGAATTCTGGGATAGAGTCAGGTGAGGAGGAGATTCACCCCAGACTCTGAAGAAGTCAGACCCATGAAACTTAGGAGAGGTAACTAGCCATGTAGCAGACATAGATAGAATAAATAAAATATATAAGTTATGAGCTAGTTGGGAAACAAGCCAAAGCTTCTGGCCTAATCATTTATTCATGAATAATAAAGTCTCAGAGTCATTATTTCTGGGAACAAGAGGCTGGATGGAAAAGCATGCATTTACAAATCACCATAGCTTTCATGGACTCTAGCCCTCTGCAAAGGTAAGTCTAGTTAAATACTTATTTTTAATTAGTTTCCTTGGTCATGATGTTTTATTACAGCAATAGAAAAGTAACTAATACAAGAACTTAAACTGCAGAGACTGGGAAAATAGTAGAGGATGCTAGGAGTCTCCAATACAAAAGTGGATCTCTCCACCCCGTGTTATTTCTAGCTTCTTATAAAACTAGAATTGACCTCATTAAATATGTTTGTACATGTTACCCAAAGGCTATTCATGTGAGCACTGGAGTCAAAGCCTTCTTAGGCACTGAGATTCTCAAAAACGTATCTTTAAAAGACAACTGAACCACCATGTAAGTTCTCAACTGTGAGGTTAGAACACCCACATGATTGTAAGACAAGGCTCTTGAGAATGCAGGTGACCCCCTGAAAGATCTCGGGGTCAGGATCTCACAATCTGTCTGAGTAATCCCCCAGTCATTTGGTCTTCTAATTCTAGTTTCATTATATTATTCTTGATTGTGCTGTCGGAACTACAGAGCTGTAAATACATTACACTGTTGAACAGACACATCTGTCATGTAACCGTGATATAAAGTTAAAACTCACCAGCTGAGCCACTGACCATGACAGCGAAAGCCGTGATTCTCAGCTAAGGGTGAAGTTGTCTCTCCCAGGAGACATTTGACAATGTCTAGAGATAGTTGTCATGACTGAGGTTGTGTTCTACAGCCCCAGCCATCCTCAGTGCCTACATGCTCAGGACAGCTCCTGCAACAGAATTATCAAATTGATTCAAAATGACCAAATCCATATATTGACATCTTAGCCCCGTGGTGATGAGACTTGGAGAAAATGATGAGATTACAGAGGCAGAGTCCTCATCAGTGAGATCCAGTGCCCACATAAAAGAGATCACAAACAGGCATGCACATGGGCTGGGGAGGCGGCTTAGTTGATAAAGTATTTGGCATGAAGCAAGGGACCTGAGTTTAAGTGTGTGTTCTTCAGAAGATGCTGAAGAGGTAGAAATGGGAAGATCCCTGGGGTTTGCTGGTTAGCCAGTCAGTCTGGACTACTAGTGAGTTCCAGGTCAGTGAAAGACCTTAGGTCAAAAAAAGGGGGTGGGGGCTTGTACAGTGTCTAAGCAATGACAAGGTGGTTGCTCTCCATCCTTTATGCACAACACACACACACACACACACACACACACACACACACCCCATACCTACCACATACCAACACCCTCTTAGCCACACATACTCATTCACACCATCTCCCATCTATTCCATGAGAACATTAGCAAAGGTCCAGTCTCTGAACTATGAGACAGGCTCTCCCTAGACACAGAATCTGCCAATACCTTAATAGGAGACTTTCCAGCCTCCAGAACTATAAGATATAAACTTCTATTGTTTATAATCTGCTGCATTTATGGCATTTTATTGTAGCAGCCCAGACTCAGACAGTGACCACCACAGAGACAGCCATGTTGATTCCTTCCCTCTGAAAGTCTGAAAGTTTGATGTTCCAGATTCAAATGCCTTGTTACTATGCCTCCCTTTGATAGAATGAACCACTCTTTTGATAGAATGACTTTTGCATTCCAGACTTGACAGTGACCCCTGTGGGTGCCCTAGCTTAACTCCACCTATTTCTATACCTACATCCAAGCATTGCCATGAGGGATTCTTTTCTGTAGGCTAAGCAAGCCTTAGACTGTAATCCTCCTGCCTCAACCTCCTAGAAAGGTGAGATTACAGGCCTGGGTCAACAGGTTCAACTGTCATGAGGAACTCTAAACAGATCTCCAGAGAACATGGCCCAACTAAACACCTATAAAACAAGAACTGATCTCATTAAATGTGTGATTTCCTGGGTGTCACCAGAATCAGGGCTCAAACAGGGCTCCAAGGATGTATTGCTCTCTGAGTGGTGAGTCACAGACAATTTTAAGGTACACCGTCAAAAAACAGCTTCAGAGACTAAGGGAATGAAATAATTCTCCTTGAATGTTTCTGCTGACTATGAGACACGAACCTTGCTTAGAGATCACAGATATGGACAGTGTATGAACTGCATCAAATGTGTAATAAGTAATATTCTATCCATACAAAGAGAAACAGGAAGAGTCTGAAATGTGTCTCTATTTCTTTTTAGGCCTCATAGGCTGGATTATTTCCCTGTAGAGACTCACCCTGTCCCTTTATCTTCCCCCCACCCCTCCAGAGAGAAGTGTGGAAGTATAAGAAGAGTAGTGGCCTTGTTCAGTCCTCAGAATCAAGAATAAACTAGTATAAATCCCACTTTTCTTCTTTACTTTCTCTTCAGAAGTTCTCTGCAGTCTTGGACTGACTTTGGTGCTATGAGCACCCATCTGGAGCATCATTTATGACAGCTGGGACATGAACTTTTAGCTTATTCAACAGAGGAGTCACATACTTCAATGTAACATTGTATATATTTAAATTTTATCTAAATACCACTTATACTACATATTCATAAATTAAAACATACTACGAAACTCCTAATTTGCATATTGGTTCATTGTCTGCCCATTCCACCTGAATTCAATATCCGTGCTGCCAGGGATTTTTGCCTCGTGGTTTTTGACTGGACCAGGAGAGGAAATCATAGACCATGGTCCTTGTTACAGACGATTCATGCTTTTCTACTCATTCATTCTCTCCTGGTCCCTTTCCTTACGTCATGGCGCCTTACGTTACAGCAGCACTGGTCCAGGTTTTATAAAGCTTTGTATCTCCTCTATCTTTCTAGCTCAGGCTTTTGCCAATACCTTCAGAATTCTCATGGGATGTACATCCTCCTTACCTCCAGCTAAGCTAGGTGTGATACCAGAAGATTATAGGCTCATGGTTCTCTGTTGCACCCCACCAACATCGCAACACTCAACACATTTGAGAAATACCTCTGTGGGATTATTGGTTATCACCCCCTCCCAAGATACACATGTTGACTTTGTGTCATTGTGATAAATACCTGATATCAATCAACAGACTAAAAAGAAAGGTTTGGTTTTGCCTCACAGTTTCAGAAGCATCAGCTGAGCTCATTGTCTTTAGGCCCATGGGAGACAGTCCAACATGGCACAAGTGGACACTGGAGGAAGCTGCTTGCCTCATGGCATCTGGAAATCAAGGACAGATGGGGACTAGCGTGCCTCAAGTGACTTGACTTCCTCCAACTAGATCCACCTCTTAAAAGTACTACCACCTCTCAATAGTTCCATGGGATGGGAACTAAGTCTTCATTTCCTGGGCCTTTTGATCCAAGGGCCAAAGTATAGCCACACATTACTGAGTGGGTAAACTGGTCCCTTCCTGGTCCCCAATATCTGGCACTGTTGCTTGATACACAGTGATGGCTTCACCTGTACTTGCTGAATGGATAAATAAGACACACTTTTAGGAACAAGAACTGCTACCAAATGGGTGGTACTGTATCATTCACTCTTCCCGAGGTCTCAAGTTAGTGGGTACTGAGTGAACACACACCCACTATTGAAATGACAGCTTACCTGCTTCAGCACATGTTCCCGATGCTGTATAACACCAGGGGGTCTTGCTATCAATTGCTAGGAAATTAGCTGCCCTTGTTCTATGCTTTTTGTATGTCCTGATGAAAAGGCAGTTTTGTTTTTGTTTTTCATTCAATATATTAGCTGTTCTGGGATTGAATGCATGATGGGTGGAAAATGGCTGACCTAGACTGAATTATATGAATGATTAGCATTAGTCTCCATGTGAGTGTTTGTAAACATGTAGGCTCAAACTTGAATTGTCTTCTAAATATTTGGCACCCTGTGTTCTCTGTATCAAAGACAGTGTCTCTCCATTATTATTCCAGAATGATGAGTAGTCTATTGAAAAATAGGTGTTTTGTGACAGAGGGGCTTTATATGGGACATTGAAAATAATATATATTAAGTTCTCAGGCTAAAAGCTGTTATTTGGTGGCACACCTTAAAATCATTGGTGACTTACTGAGTAGAAAACAATATATCTGTAATATTTTCCTTCCTTGTTTTAGGAGTATGAAGGACTCACTAATGAAAACAAGAAAAGAAAGAAAGCCCACTGCATAAAAGATGTAATTCTTCATAACACTCTGTAATGGAGAAGCTGGTCAACTGGGGAGACTTGGGGAAAAAGTAGCAATTTCTTGGGAATCCTCACATAAAGCAGCTAGAGCCAGACATTCATCAGTGAACATTAGCACTAACCACAAGCTATGGTCTTTACTCTAAAGTAGTTTCTTTATTATTATTAAAGAAAATAGATTCCTCTTTCATATAATACATCCCAACCACAGTTTCCCTCGCTTCACTCCTCCCCGCTCTATCCTCCAACCTCCCAATCTGTCTGCTAGATTCACTGGCCCTCTGTTTCCTCTTAGAAAAGGGCACGCCTCCAAGAGATGACAATCAAACAGGACAGAACAAGACACAACAGGACAAGGCAAAGGCCTCATATCCAGGTTGGACCAGACAACGCAGTAGGAGGAAAAGAGTCCCAAGGGCAGGCAAAAGAGTCAGAGACACACCCACTCCTACAGTTAAGAGTCCCACAGAAACACCAAGCTAACAGCCGTAACATATATATGCAGAGGACCTGGTACAGCCCCTGCAGGCCCCATGCTTGCTGCTTCAGTCTCTGTGAGCCTGTGTGAGCTCTGCTTAAGTGATTCAGTGGACCATGTCCTCCTTGTGTCCTCTATCCCCTCTGACTCCTACAGTATTCCATGGTGTCCCCCAATCTATGATGGGAAGAACCCAATGGAGACCTCCAATTTAGACTTTCTCTCTGAGTAATGTAATTTTGTCACACATAACCTTTCTCCCTACTGCTACTGGGATCTGCTAGTAGACAAATATTCCTCATGTCTGAATTTTTTTTCACAAAATTCCCCAAGCTCCACAAAATTCAGGGGGATTTGCTGACTTACCATTCTTTTGGAAAAACCCAGATACGAGGTCTAAACCTACACTAAAGAGTCACTCTCGCCCTAGATTGCCCCCTGCTCTCTCTGCAGCCAAGAGCTGCCAATCCAACAATGGCTTCTTCACTCTTAAGAGCTTGTCTGTCAATCTCTCACCTACCTATTCTTCTTTGGGTATGGCATTTGATACAAATGTGAACCTGGAATTCTGGAACCTCCCCACATCAAGCAGAGAGGAAGTTGAACACTCTTTAGGTCTGCTCTAGAAGAGATTCACACAAAAGAATCTTTTGAGACTGTAGGCACAAGGGGGATGAGGATGCTCAATGAGGGCGAGAACAACCAGAAACAGCCAGGTATAACCCTAAAACCTCAGGAGGCTGAGGCAGGACTCTGAGCTCAAGGCCACTCAGGGCTACACAAATAACAAGGACAAAACCTGAAAGCCAATAGTGTTGTTGTGACTCTTCTCTATGCCCCCACATTTAAAGAGAGAGGTTCCCATATTGGGTCTCATACATGCTCTGCTTTCTATAGGCAACACATATTTTCTGTGATGGTTTAGATTGATGTGAGAAAGCCTGCCATGTCTAGTGTTATGACATCCACAAGCTGTTCACGTCTCACAAAAACAAAGAACTCCTCCAGCTGCCTGTGATTAGTGGATCTAAACGCAGTTTTGTTTCAGCCTCCTGGAGGAACACAGTGGGTTGAGATCTGCTGAGTGCCAGCAGGGGGAAAGTCATTAGATTTAAACATGACTTCTGGCAATTCAGGACTGTCTTACAGGTTTTCTTAAAAGGACTGGCTTACCAATTTTGGAACAAAGCAGTTTGCTTTCACTTTCTCGACTTACCCAGAAGAGGGAGATAAGCTGTGTGACCAAGCTAATAGGTAAATCAGAGAGACCTAAGAGGGGAAAGAAATTCACTTCATATAAACTTGGTGATCTTCCTTGTAAGATCAACTTTTATTTTTTAATAGTTTTTGTCTTGCCCTTATTTTTTATTTTATTTTAATTTTTGCCACTTCTTTCTCACACAAAACTGTTTGGCCAAGAACACATGAGATTAATAGTGATGTTTTGACTCCTGCATTCACACACATGCACAGACATACACACAATGCACACACACACATGCACACACAAGATTGCCAATGTCCATGCCATATTAACTTGCCTCCAAATCTTGACTGGCTCTCATCTGGGCCCATTAGCTTATTTTGTAGCTCATTTTCTAAGAAACTCATGTACCAGTAGGGGCCCCTTCCTAAAAAGTCAATTTTCTATATAACCAATGAGCTGGCTTTTGAAACTCATATCAATAAATTAGAAAAGTGACCATGCCCCCGTGTCAGCAGGAAACTCGCTATTGCAGTGTGGCCCCCACTGAAAGAGATTCTCAGAATTATTCTGAATCAGAAGAAAATCCCAGCATCCGCCTTACAGTAGATTCACTTTTCCGTAACAAATAAGTTGAGACATACCAAAGGATGGATACATTTAGTCTATTTCTAGGAAGCAATAGACAGTCTTTTATTTCACTACCAAATCTCCTATTTTTTTTTTAACTTACTTTGTTTTCCTAAATGTGATACTTAAACGAGGTTCCCACCTAATTAGGTGCCATAGAAGAGAACAGACTTTTCTCCGCTGGAAATTAGAACAAATGGCTCAGCTTTGCTTTTGGTACTGAATGAACTCCTCATGCTCTCCTTGGCAGTGGGCATCTTAGGACAAAGCTTTGAGGCCAGACAGAAGCCAGGGCCCTTTGTTTGCCAAACACAAACCTGAAGACCCAGCCATCTAACCAGCATAAACAACTGTGTGTTTTAAGTCAGAATTTACACAGTCTGCAATCCAGGCCTCTCAAGAGCTTAGGGAAGAACTCACTCTCGGCAGTCCTGGCACCTTGGTGCTCCAAATGGTTCTCTCCAGGCAGGTCCTCTCACCAGCCGGCCATGGCTCTGCAACTGCGACCACCCATAGTTAGCGACCCTGTGACCAGAACACTTGGCAGCAGCAAGAAAGCTTAGGTTACTTTTATGTCTTCTGTAGTTGTCTTTGCAAACAGGAAGCAGGAAACAGCTATGAGAACTGCTGTTCAACCCCTCTGGTAGTTGCCTCGAAGTGAGTGTCAGGCACAATCCCTCAAAGAGCAGTACCCTCCAGGGTTTCATGATCTCAGCCCTTTGGACAGAGAGGCCAGTGAACTCAGCTACAGCCGAGGACTATCACTTCAACATAAACTTACTTATGAATCAGTGTATACACACACACACACACACAAGCATGCACACACATATAAAATAATAGGTTATCAAAGCACAGAACTTACTTAAAATAATAAAAATGTAGGAACTGTCATTTACGAATCATATATAGAGGATATATGAAGAGCACAGCTCAGATTCACCCACATAAAAAACAAGGATGTATTTTGGTATATTCGGTTGGAAAAACAAACTAAATGAGACAGGAATCAGGGTGATTTAAGGAACACAGGAATTTGCTATACTGTTGGACTCCCTGCAGCTCTCTTGGCACAATATTCTCTATAAGTTTTACTTTATTGTCAGGCTACATGTCATATTTCAGTCACCTGAGAGGATTCCAGCCTCATTCATGCTAACAAAATATCCCAGTGTTACTCAAGGCTGAAGCCGGCAGTCACTGTTTGGTGTAGTCTAACATACAGAATGACTTCAACTAACTCAGGGCTATCTCAAGAGGTGAGACTAGAGCAAATTAACACAAAAGAATGACATGGGGAGACATCCGGGGCTCTTTGAGGAAGGGACGTGAGGAGAGAGGGTTATCATGGAAAACAGTCCACATGTTTCTACCACAATAAGGCTCTTCAAAGAAGGGAAGTTGATAACTAAGCATGCGTGTGCACAAAAACACTCGACTGGCCCTTGGATTGTCAGTAGGAGCGAGGCTGGATGAAGAGTACTGAATTTCCCAGGCCTTGCTCTACTACAATTTTCTACCACACAGGGTTGACTCTCTGAGGAAATGACTCAGAACTCCGTTGCGGTTATGAAATGCATCCTCTGGTGTGTGAATTTCCCTTGCTTTCCATCTTTCATTTTGTCATCCAGGCAGCTCTGCTAGAGTGGGCAGACATCACTGCTGGAAGCGGAGACCATGACAGATGCTGCAGGCTGCCTCCCCAACGTTCACTCTCCCTCTCTCCCTCCACAACCCTTATTTTGTTCAAGGCAGGAACTTTTATCTGAGGAGGAGGGGCTAGTGGACCAGGGTGGGTCCTGAATGTGTGAACAACGGAAGTTCCCTGAATGGAGGTTACATGACAAAAGCCACACGCTGTTAAGACCTACACCAAAAGGAGCTGCCATTCTGGCCTGCCCTGCCTGTTCTTGGGCTGTCATTTGAGAACAAATAAGCCACATTTGCTTGAGTCATTCTAGAAGGGGCCACAGAACATAACCCTGAGCCAAGGACTTTTCACAAACACCTTGATAGTGAGATAGTGAGAAATCAAGATTTGAAGTCAGGTCTCCTGACCCCCTGGCCAATGATAGTTCCAATACTCGACACCTGAAAAGCAGAGTGTAGCCCCTGAGTACCAGTGGAACTTCTACTGTCAAGCCTTATTGTGGTAGGAACGCATGGGTCCTTTCCCAAGCTTTCTAAGCCCGGCTGGCAGTACACACCTGTAACCCCAGGACTTGAAGATCAGGGGTTCTAGGTGAACCTACTCTACGCAGCTAAATTCAAGGCCAGCCTGGGCTATGTGAGATCTTGGCTCCAAAACTCAAACCAGAACAAAATGCCTGCTTTCTTTCTCAGCAAATAGGTTATTTAAATTATTTGAGCCAAATGGTGGCAGGGGACTCACTTCCCACCCTCCTTTTTTTTTTTTTCCTCTCCTTTTCTTCTTCTTTTTTAATATGGGACACTCAAGCATTCTAGCTGCTTACGCAAGCCTGCCTTGGCTGAAGCAAAGGACATTTGTCTCATTTTAATACAATTTCTCTCCAGGGTGTCTAAGGGAGAGCCAGACCTCTTCACAAATCCTTGTTGCAGAGGGAGTTTCTTTCCTGATTTTGTCATTCACTGAGCTATTAAAAGATATCAGAGCTCCCATGAAAGTTGATAACTTACCCAGCCCAGAAGAAACCATACCCAAAGATTCATTCCAGGGGGATTATGGGTTTAGCTGTGAAAAGCAAAAAAGCTTGAACGTTTAGAGGGAGATTTAAAAAAACAAAAACATTCTGACCTCAAAAATGGGAAAGGAGTCTTCAAGGCATATAATGGTTAACCATAAAAAGAAAGATTGACATATTTGAAAATGTAACCTTAAGGTATGATAAAGAATTTTAAGAGGTGAGGGGCTTGTGAGATGACTTAGCAGATAAAGTCATTTGTCACCAAGCCTGCTCCCCCAGGGTTCACACAGAAGGAGGGCAGCAACTCCAGAGAACTGGCCTCCAGCCTCCACATGTGTGCCGTGAGTGACAGGTGCGTGATTTCCACCACACCACCCCATAAATAAATGTAATATTTTAAAAGTTAAAAAAGAAAGAAAGAAAGAAACAGGCAGGCCAAAACCAGTATTCAAACTGTATGAAGAAATGCTATGAATCAGTCATAAAAACAACACGATAGCAAATCAAGCCACAGATCCGACAGGCACGCTGTGCAGGAGAAAGACAGGCATGGCAAATGGACAGGCGACAAACTGAGCAACTGTGTGTGTCACCAGGAAAATGCAAATTCAACTTTCATGTGGGTGTGAACTGAAGGCATCACAGGAACCATTTCATCCAGCAGCGGAGCTGAGCGCTCACAGACCTTCTGAGCAAGTCCACTTCCCACGACACCGTCTGGTCTGTGGTCTGGCTGTCGGGTGTCTTCTATGAAGCCTAATGCCCAGTGAACACCATTAATGGCTGTCTAACACCACTGTAAAAAAGGCTTCACATGCAAGCCCTCTTGTCCTTCTACCAGTCTACTCTTGGACTGTGAGGGCTAGCATCTGTCCCCTCCTAAGGATGCTTGCTGTACCAAGGATTCACCTTGGAAGCAGAGACAGGATCACCAGACACAAAACCTTGTACTTTCTGTTCTTTAGAACTGTGGGAAACTCATCTTGTTATCTGTTAAATTACCCAGTCTTGGGCATTTTGTTACAGCAATACAAATAGACTGATCCAAAAGGATAAGTTTTTGCTTATTTGCAGTAATACATATGCATGGCGCTTTCCACACCTTTACTCAAAACAGTAAGAAGCTGGACTCAGCAACAGTTAAGTCAACAGGAGAACAG
>CAJQZJ010032563.1:13509303-13532603 GCA_907164525.1 Lophiomys imhausi | reverse complement strand
CTCTGCTGTGCCTCCTGTCTGCTGCATACATCTGGGGTTCTTCTTCTGCAGGGTTGGGGATGGGGGCGTCGTCATTTATGGATTATCCACCCAATCACTGACATGAGGCTATTTATGTATCATTCACTCTAGGTTATAGTTCAATGCTATTTAATTTATTATGTAGAGCTCTTGCAACTGGTTCCCACATTTGTATGAGGGGGAGGTAGCGTATTCACACTTTGCTTTGTCTTTTTTTTTTTTTTCCCCATTACTTCAGTTTTGGGCACTGTTGGATACTATAAATTCATCTTGTGTATTTCCTGTCCTAGTCCTAATCAACCCTTTCTCCAAAGAGCTCTGCTTTTAATGCAGAACAGAATTGGAAACCAGGATCTGAGCAGCTTATTGTTAGGAGGGTGCCAATGCTTCTAAAACAAACCAGCACTTCAATCTCCTTATAGAATCCACAGATAGTACTATGCTCATTAATTTCCTGGACATGGTATTTCACATCCACAGTCCCAGACCTCAGTAGGCAGAAATAAAAGAATTGTGAATTCAATCCCAGTTTAGGCTGTGGAGTGAGTCCGGTGCCAGCCTGAGCAGTAGAGTAAGTCTTTGTTTTTATTTTTATTTTTTTAGATTTTTCGAGACAGGGTTTCTCTGTGTATCCTTGACTGTCCTGGACTCACTCTGTAGACCAGGCTGGCCTTGAACTCACAAAGATCCACCTGCCTCTGCCTCCCAAGTGCTGGGATTAAAGGCGTGTGCCACCACGCCCAGCGAGACTTTGTTTTTAAAAAGCAAAAACAGAAAACAAAAAAAATCACACACATATATATATTATATAATATATATATAATAAGCATTTAAAAAAGAGATTGCTATGTAGCTGACCTTCTTAAAGCACTTTGCAAAGACAAGCTCAGTTAGTTGTTGCAATGGCGTCATATCTGCAAGCGAGGCAATACTGCTAGACACATTTTAATGGTGAGGAAACCAAGTCACAGAGAGGAACAGACATGTGCACAGCCATTAAGTGGCAGGGGCAGGAATAAAGCCCAAGCATGTAGATCCCGGTTTGGCACCCTTCCCACCACTTCACACTGACCCGTGGTAGGGGTCAGAGGGCTCACAGGGCTGCTGTCTCAAACTGCTCAGTCACTTAATCCATCCATCCATCCATTGTCCAGACATATACACCCAATAAGTGCCAGACTCTGCTCTAATTTATGCCTGACACCATTTGAAATACCTCTTGGCCCACAACCCAACTTAACATGACAGGGGAGGTTGCTGTAGTGTGCCCCCGTACATAACCTGAGGCCTGTTTATTTTATCCTGTCCACTTGTGAATTCTGTTGATTTTAAAGGGATGGCTTAGGGTATCTCCTATACATAAAGCCCCCATTCCTTATGCTGCTGTTCACTGATAACATTTTTTTTTTTTCTGGTTTTTCGAGACAGGGTTTCTCTGAATATCTCTGGCTGTCCTGGACTCGCTTTGTAGACCAGGCTGGCCTCGAACTCACAAAGATCCGCCTGCCTCTGCCTCCCAAGTGCTGGGATTAAAGGCGTGCGCCACCACCGCCCGGCTCACTGATAACATATTTGAACGAAACGATTTTTGTGAAAGCCCTTGAACAAAACCCAGGTTCCCACATGGAGCTAAGAAGAGAATTCTAAATATGCACTTACTCTATGACTGCTACTTTCAGGTGGCTCTACGAGGCCCAAATTGAGATGATCTGAAAGAAACATGGAACGTCACGGAAGTGAGCAAAAACACATTAAAGGACATATCGTCATCTAGTGAGGGGCACGCTGACATTAAAGGACATATCGTCATCTAGTGAGGGGCACGCTGACATTAAAGGACATATCGTCATCTAGTGAGGGGCACACTGACATTAAAGGACATATCGTCATCTAGTGAGGGGCACGCTGCAGTCTTGGTTTTGTTGCCACTAATGCTTTTTGGGGGAAGGTTTCAGATCAATGAATAGAAAAAAACACTGAGGCCAATACCATGCGAGTCTGGGATTGACTTTTTCTTAGTGTTTACAGGCTCCTTGGAAAGGGATGAAGCATTGAAGAGAAAGGACATTGGAGAAGAGGAGTCCATGTGGTCATCTCCTGGAGCCCAAGTGGCTGTCTTCCACATATGTAAAACAACATAGTGGGAAATCAGAAGAGGATCACTCCACAGTGTGGGGAAATAGCCCAGCCAGTAAGGAGCCTGTCTCACAAGCCTGAGGACCCAAACTCCATGCCTGGAATCCACATAAAAAAAGCCAGGTATGGTTGCACATGTTGCAAACCAGTGCTGGAGAGGCAGAGACAGGTGGATCCCTGGGGCTTGCTGGGACTAGCCTAGCTAAACAGTGAGTTATGGCTCAAATGAGAGACTCTGAATCAAAAACTAGGTGGATGGCTCTTGAAGAATGACCCAAGGTTGCCCATGGGCCTCACCATGCATATTTCGTAGACATGTTCACATACACCTGCATACAGACATGCACAAGCACAAACAAACATTTACACTCATATAAAAATCTTAAAAAGTCAATAAGGAATGGTAGGTAGATGGTTCAGTGCATAAAAGTTCCTGCTGAATAAGCTGGTGAGCTGGGTTTCATCCCAGGAAGCAATGGTGGAGGCAGATAACCAAGTCCAGAGAGTTGGTTAGATTCTCGGGCCAGGAGAGTCTCAAAAGAAAGAAATGATCTACGAGAGCAGCCTGAGAGAAGCCCAGCTCAGCCAGCCTGACAGAGAAAGCTTTGAGGCAGATGTGGTCTACGGGTCCCATCACTAATGGAGACATGTCTGGTGTTTAAGCCGTCTCTTCAAAGAAAGGGCATTTTAATATCTCTGGGGCCACCAGTCTAGACAATCTAATCGATCTCTATAATACAATTCCAAAGCTATCAAGAGGGCCAAAGCCCTCTGGGAAGATGTGCTTTAAAAACCCCAACTGACATCATTGAGTTAATAAGCATCAATGCTATTTTTATTGGGGATAAAAATCCCAAGGACTGTGCAGATGTTTTTATATCTAAAGATCCTTCTTGTTTTTTTTTTAATTAAAACATCAAGTGTAATAATTCAACATGAAAAGGTAACTCAACTGACATGTTAAAAAGACATAACTACTTATTTCTGTGTGTTTGTGGATTTGGTGATGTATCAGTTGTTGCCACATTCATGTCAGTCAACACACCAAGGGCTCTTCTGAGTAGTTAACAGAGAACTGAATTCAGATTAAACAGAACCCATAGCTTTGTCAGAAGAGTGAACCAATATATCCCTTTGACTACAGAATACAGGCAATGTATTTCAGTGGGGCAAACGACTGAACCTCTGCATGTTCCAGAACCAACAGATATTATTTTATTTTTAGTTTCAGCCAGCTGATAATTATGATTTAAAACAGATTTTTGTGGCTTTCTTACTCACAGTCTATACATTTAATAGATATCATTGAAAAGCTTTGGCTTAAAGAACAAGAATCTTTCCAAGCACAATTTAGAACTGGAAAAAAAAATACTAGATAGTTTTTTATAGATTGTCCTTCAACTCAGCTGAAAAGCTAGGAGAATTCCAGGAGAATTCTGTATCTTCTCTAAGCCTCTGCACAAGCTTCAAATCTACTCATAGACCATTGTAGACTGGAACATATTCTATTTTACCCATTCTTTTCTCTGACATTAATGGGAGAAGGGGGGGAGGTGGGGTGGACAAGAGAGAACTAATTTCTGTAGGCTATCCTCTGACTTCCACAGCTATATACACACACACACATACACACACATTCAATATATATGTAAAATACCATATATACATATATATATATGTAAAGAGAAATTCTATAGACTATGTCTATATTTACAGTCCTCCAGACATATGTGAAGTTTTCTGTGTGATGCAATAGTGCAGAAAAGCAGGGCCTTTCAGAGAAGACTACATCATGAGTGCTTTTCCCTCCTAAATGGGATAAAGAAGCCACACAGACACCCCCCACCCCCGTCTGCTGCCCCTTCTTCCAAGTAAGACTCAAGGGAAATGGTAGCCCTCAGCAGACACCAGTGTTTCCAGTGCCTTGATCTTAGACTTCTTAAGCCTCCAGAAATACATGTTTATTCTTTCCAGCAACATAAAGATAGAAGCAATGTAATGGAGGAAGGATTTATTTCAGTTCATAGCTTCAACGAATACAGTCACTAGCAGAGAAGGTGGGGCAACTTCATCCATAATGGCAGAAGTGTGAGAAGCAGTGCCTCACATCTTGACTGATCAGGAAGCAGAAAGCTCAGGCCAGTAATAGAGGAGTTACTACCTTCAAGTCCCATGAACTTACTACCCTGGATGAACCACAATCCCAAAGGTTCCACGACCTCCCAAAATGGAGCCAGCACTGGACAGCAAGTTTTTAAACACACAAACTTGAGGGCAGGAGAGACATTTCACATTCAAGGCATTCAGCTATGTGCCTTTCTAATTTACATTATGACTCGGGGAAGGCAAGAGGATGAAGGAAAAAAAAAAACTACAGGAGTGGTTGTCAGGAAGTCTGAGGTCTTGAACATCTATTAGCAGGGGGTTGATCTTGGAGCAATTGCAGAAAGACCACCAGCTGTGGACAGACAAAAGAGGATAATGCAACCATCCTAAATCTATTTCCAGTTGGCTTAAACTTTCCCTTTAGGGTTCTATAGGGAAGTTTATAGTTTATGAAAAAACAAATAAATGCAGCTGGTGAAATTTACCTTTTCAGCAGCCTGGAGTAAATTCCTTTATCATAATGATAATGCTTAAAATACTTTATATATGAATATGCAAATTTCAAAGTTTATGTGCTCCTGAAGCTATAGAAGTTGCAAACATCTGGATCAAACACAACTTTCAAAAGTTTTAAATGTTATAAGAAGATATTGTACAGTTATAACACTACTTAGACACTATTTCTAACTCCCTGGCCACCCATAGTATTCCTTCACGCTGATGGGAATGGTACCATTTCTGGTCTGTCAGATTTTTGTATACAATTTTTCATCCAAAATCTGCCATTTTCATAGAGCAATATGTTTCTAAAAGTTCTTGTAAACAGCCCATCACTCTTCATGTTTTATTTTTCATGTGATTTAAAATATGTTTGATGCCGGGCGGTGGTGGCGCACGCCTTTAATCCCAGCACTTGGGAGGCAGAGGCAGGCGGATCTTTGTGAGTTCGAGGCCAGCCTGGTCTACAAAGCGAGTCCAGGACAGCCAGAGATATTCAGAGAAACCCTGTCTCGAAAAACCAAAAAAAAAAAAAAAAAAAAAAAAATATGTTTGATAATTTGTGCTTCAAATTCAACCCTAGTTTTCTCAGGAAATAGGGAAAGCTTAATATTTATTCATGTGGAAAAAAATGTACTGTGCCCCAAACACAATTAAACAGAAAACAGATGATATTCATCCTCCCAGGGGCATTTAGCATAAACTAAATACACAGCTGACCATCTCAAACACAGCTACCAGAACCAAAGCTGTGTGGAGGGTGGGCCGCCCTATCATTGAAGACACACACATCCTGAAAGGCACGGTACATCTGAGCATCACAAGATCAACCCGATCTGCCCCACTTTAAAGGAAGCATCTAATAATTGTTGTTAAATTTTCCTTCGTTTCAATTAAAAATGACTGTGGAGGAGGCAGCACGGTACACGCGTGCCGTGGCACGCACAACAAAGGCAGAGCATGATTTTCAGACTTGGTTCTCTTTCCCTCGTAGACTCCAGGGATTGAACTCAGGCTGCCGGGTTTGTGCGGAGGATGGTTTTACCCACGGAGACACACCAGCACATAAAAACATTTTAAAGCATTTTCTCATCTCACTTTCTACTTTTAGCCCAAGTCGTTAGAAAGGGATTAATCTAGCTCTCTCAAATTTAGTAAACATGAGCATTAACTATAGATAGAGTGGATTTAATAGGATTCTAACTTGCCTTTAAAAAAATCATTTCTGGGCCTGCAGGCGTAGCTCAGTAACCAAGCACGTGCTTAGCCTGCACAAGGTCTTTGATCTCCATTACAAACAAAATAAAAGAAAAACTTGTTAACCATTTTTAACCTGGTCTAGGTCCTTCCAGAGCTGGGTTTCATTCTAACATCATCATTCTGTGATTTAAGGTACTAAGCATGGTTACTTTTCTTATTTATATCCTCCAGTTGGTCTGAAATTCAGAAAGTATATATGACCAAAGTTGGGGGGAGGGAGTTTAAAAATGAACACAAAGAAACCAATGCGATTCTAGAGAACAGAGATCGACGGCACGGGATTAAAGAAATATCTTCTTTAGACACTCAGTGTGATCCAAAGTGTTAGAGTCCAGATGTAGATCTCTTGTCTGTCCAGGCCACCTGCCATGGGCCACTCTTGCCGTCACTCAATAGCCAGCCATAAGGGCATCTTATCTAGGGAACACTTACGATGCTCAGCCCCGAGGAGAGAAGCCAGCTCATGGTTTATGGCAGACAAATGAACCAATGAAGTCATCAAAACAGGCTAGGTGAAAGACAGATTCATAAACAGGGCATAATCCTTGTCTATCTTATGGTTTTCCATTAGCATTTGACTGTTAGCCCCAGTACCGAATGATGCTATATATTTATTTTTGGTTGTCTGTCTCTCCTCACTAGGAAGGAAATCATGGAGGGCATAAGAATTTCTTTGGTTTGTTGAGACAGAAAGTCTCTAGAAAAGAAGCTGATAATTGCTGAGAATTCCATCAGCATGTGTTGGCTAAGTGAATCAACATTGTAGAAGTCACTCAAAAGAAAGTTCCTTGGAAAGACAGAGGAAATAACGCTAGGTTATAATAGAAAGCAATTAAACATGGGCATGGAAGAGGCTGAAAATGAGTCACGAAAAGTCTGTGTGAGAAGTCCTTAGGACCCTAGCAAAGGTCTGGGGACTTCAGGGAATTTTGTCTAGTCAGCATGTGGCCTTCTAGAAGTGTTCACCCTGGGTCCCCATGCCCCTCTGGTCACCATGGATGGACTCAAATGCAAGACAGGCCACCTGATTCTCTCCCGACATTTAATCTGCAGCTAAGGAGAGCACAAGAAGCTGAGCCATCCACAAGAAGCTGGGCCATCAGTCACGGCAGTGCCTCGGAAAGACGGCTCAGGAGTTCTTGTTCCTCACACCCCTTCTTTCCAGAGGCCTGTTTATTCAGCTCTTAACATTTCTTAAGCCACTGATATCCCTCCAATAGCCTCTGTTTTTAAAAACTAATCCCAGTTTCTCGGCCTACCTCTGTTGACATAATGTATATTTCTATGACTACGGGGGTGATTAAATGGTAATTAAGAGTGTTTTGAAAGGCCCTGCAATGATGACTTAGTGTTGAACATCAACTGCTCACAAGTATTAAGCTAAGCCCCTTACATGAGTTGTCCAACTTATCCTCCAGAAGCATCTCTAGTAGTGGCGGTTCCCTGTTTTAAAATAAAAACACTTAAACAATTAATTCTTTTTATTTTGTTTAATATTATTTATATTATTTAATTCCCACATTCAGACTGGCACTCAGCAAGTTTCAGAGCCAGAATTTGACTCCAAAGCCCAGGGGCTAAGAAGCCACTTCTCCTCCCTTTGGTTCACCAAGAACTCTGGGGCATGCTGTGTCTCAGTATGAATAAGTGGAAAGGTCACTGGTAGCCAAGCATGGCACATTTAGACAAAGTGGTGGTGGTGTCTCTAGAGAGTGGGTGGAACTAAGGATAGAAACTCTAGTTTCCATATCATTCCCTTTCCAAACTCAGAATTTCATTATTAATGTTTTCCTATACCATGCAAGAAACAACTTCCTACGGAGGACTGCTACAATGGGTGCACAGAGGCATGGTACCAAGCGAATGGCTCCAAAGCTTCTCTTCACCGGATGGACCCAGACCTTTCTCTTTTGTTCCAAGGACTTCTGGTTAGTAATTATCACAGGGGTGGCCATCGTTCATGGTCCTCACCCTGCCACCTCTCTGTGACCTAGACTTGCTTATCTTTCCACCTCCTATTCCCTTTCAAGCAATTCACACATTTATCCATTACTAACTACTTAGAAAACAATTTGAATTATCTGACTGTGCCAAGCAACAGGAGCGCACAGCCAATGAGACAAGTAAAGTCCCTGTTCTCATGAAACAAAAAACCAAGATAGAGAAGCGAAAGTCTCAGTGTAACCCAAACACGAAACCCTGAGATCTGTGTTGTTATGTGATGAGGATGAGAAAACACGCCCGAGATGGGATGTGACACAGAAGAATCTACGTAGGATGAAGGGCTCTGGGGAAATGTCTTCTAAGTTGAGAAGTGAAGGTGAGAGGTTAGCCAAGAGTTAGTGAATAGCAGCGGTCTCCAGAGCAGGAGCAGCTCATACAGAGGCCCACACATAGAAAAGCCTATCCATTCCTTTTAGTCACCACAACCAAAATACAACCTAAGGGGGCCGTTTTCACTGTTGCACATTGTTTCAGAGGTTCAGTTCACTATTACTTAGCTCCATATTCATGGATAGAGCATCATGATGACAGGAACGTCTGGTGTTAGGCAGAGGAAAATTGATAGCTCATGGTGCACAGGATGTAGAGAGAGACAGACAAAGAAAGAGGACAGGAGAAGAGACCACCAAGGACCTGCCTTTACTGGCCTACTTCCTCTAACAAGGCCCCAAATCCTAAAGTTTCCACATTTCTGGAAATAGTGCTACCAGCTGGGAACCAGCTCTTCAGCATGAGCTTGGGAGGGTGCTTTTAATATTTAAAATGCGACAGTATGGGCCTGGTTGTCTAGAGGTCTGAGCAGTTTGGAAAGGGATGGCAGGCGCTAAGGCTGACTGAGTGGGTAGGCTAGTTTGAAGTTTAGACTGTATTCTGAGTGCAGCCTATTCTCCTATGGTTCCCAGAAGAAAACATGTTAGAGAAGGCAGAGCTAAAAATAGCAGGGCAGGAATGGTTTTAAGCAAGATGTTCCTGTGTATTTCATGCCTAAATGGCTGTTAAAATGCTCTGAGCTTGCTGCATTGGCACTCAGTCTGGGCTGTGTTTTGGATGATAAGCCAGGACATGACTGGAAGGTGATCTTACAAACTCCTCCCAATATAACTCCTCCACATTCAGAGCAGTAACAACCTGGACAATGAAATCTATGGACAACCTCTCCCAGATCCTGTGCCATGGAGATTAGGGCCTTCATTTTGTAGATGAGAATGACTCTCGGAGGGAGCCTACAGCTAACTGGAATAAGTACAATTTAGACTTGTTAAGCTCTCAAGCTGGGTCTCAGCCATTGTCTTAGTTACTTTTCTATTGCTGTGATAAGACACCATAGCAAGGCAACTTATAGAATAAAGAGTTTATGTGGGGCTTATGGTTTCTGAGAGTCCATGACAGCTGAGGGCTCACATCTTGATCTACAACCCACATGGCAGAGAGAGGGAGGCACACTGGGGAGTGGCTCAAGTCTTTTGAAACCTCAAAGTCTACCCCTACTGACACAGCTCCTCCAATAAGGCCATACCTCCTAATCCTTCCCAAACAGTTCCACCGACTTGGAAACAACTAGCCAAATATATGAGCCTACAGAGGTCATCCTCATTCAAACTATCAAAGCCATCAGGCTATACCTCTCCCAATCCTTCTCAGACAGTTCTACCAATTGGGAAACAATCAGTCGAATGTATGAGCCTGTGGGGGTCATCCACATTTAAACCACCATAGCCGTTAAGTTATACTTATCCCTAATTCTAGGAACATACAGGTCACAGAGGCCTTGAAGAAAGAACTTGATGGAGGTGAAACTCTGAGAGGCGTGAGGTCCAGTAGAAGAAGTGGAGACCATGGGACTGGGCAATTCTCTTGTCAGGAAAGGGGCTGTGCAGGACTATTGTACATAGGATAGAGACTCTTTAAAAAGACGGAAAGCGGGCTGGAGAGGTGGCTCAGAGGTTAAGAGCACTGGCTGTTCTTCCCAAGGTCCTGAGTTCAATTCCCAGCAACCACATGGTGGCTCACAGCCATCTACATTGAGATCTGCCCGGGCATAAATGTAGAGCAAATACTGTATACATAATAAATAAATAAAAAAATAAAATGTAAAAAGACGGAAAGCAACATAGATGAAAATGATCAAGAGAAGAAGAGAAAATTAGTGTTGGAGGAGTGATTGGGGCCAAGTAGAGGTGCCAAGTCCTAGGCAAGAAAGGATGCTGGGTTTAAAGTCAGGGAAGATGTTCCTAACCCAGTCTGTGCATTAGATTTGCTTAGGGGGAGACTTGCGAAGAGAGCTACCCGACACCAGCTGGTGCCAAGCAAATCAGCAACAGATCACGTGTTACTGAAAGATGACGACCATCCAGACCAAGAGAACTACCACTTTGACCTGCAGCCATTGCTGAAGCCACCGGGCTTTCAGATGAATGCTGTGGCATCAAATGAGGCTGACACACAGGACATTCCAGTCACCCACTTCACCCGAGGAAGCATTTGGGCACTAACTCTCGCTATGGTGGCTTAAACCTTGGGTAAGATTGCCGAAGTGCTCGGACCGCACCTGCAGCAGGTGCCACAGCCATGGAGGCAGCAACAGTAATACAGGTGGAGCTGTCAAAATGGCCTTGACCTTTACAACAAGTAGAAAAGTGGATCCAGTCCCTGTAGGCAAAGCTTGAGCCCAGCAAGGATAGAGTGACAGGTGGTGAAGCGATGACAATAATGACAGACTACTGGAAACGTGTAACCAATCTGACAACAACCTCCAGAAAGTAGGACTGGACTTCCCTCCGTTAGGTCTAGGGTCTTGGCTACAGATGCTGCTACTACCAAACACCAAACACAAGCTGGGAGACCAACCCAAAGGAGGAGAGGAGAGGTGGATGCTAGGATGGTCAGCAGTGCGGCTTCACCAGTTCCCATGTTGACTACAGGCTTACTCAGCTACACATCACTCAGGATCTCTGTCTCGATATTTGAATGTAGTTGAATTTATTTCTGTAAAAAAAAAAAAAATCACTTTGGGGTTTTATGACACTCCTAGGAAGGCACTTCCTAGAGCAATGTTGTAAAAGAAAAAGACTTGTATTTCACTTTCATGGCAGTAACAGTTGTAAAGAGCCTCCTTGGGTTGTTGCAACATGACTTCTGGTTATTTTGGACCCATAGCAACACACATTTCCTCTCCCCTGCCCCCGCTTTCACATCTTCGCTGCATCTTAGAAGAGAGGAAGCAATTCTGTCCCGTAAAGTGAGTGCATCTTAATTCTAATCTCCATTCAATATATCCTACTGCTGTTGTTATTACCCATTACACTTTATAGTGTAGCCAATCTGCCAGTGAAAAGAGTTAACCACAAAGAGATTCAAGGACTCAGACCTCCTTGATTGCAGCCTAGACACAGAATCATGTGATGCTAAACAGGGGGACAGGGCAACCATAGCAAACTGTTGTAGGCTGAGTTCTGAATAGAACTGTTGAGAGAGTCTTTAAAGAAGCAACTAAATTAAACTGAGATTAGGACAGTGGGTCCTAATTCAGTGTGACTGATGTCCTTATAAGAAGTTGAGAAAACACAGAGGGAAGATGTGAAGACAGAAAAGGTAACCAACCTGCAGGCAGAGAAGAAATCTTAGAGGAAGCAAACCCTGACGATACCTTGATCTTTAACTTCTGGCCTGTATGATTGTGAATAAATGCACTTCTAATGTTGAAACTAAAAACCAAAAATTATTTTCCTAGGGATCAAAGCAGAGAAAGCAATATGAAACAAAACACAGTTTCTTCCCAAAACAAAGCAGAATAAAAATCCCTGAGGGTGAGGCCCAAGCATCAGTATGTGTTGCTTGTTAATTTGCTACATCCCCAGAAGGTTTCCATGTAGCATCAAGGTGGGATTTCATTAAAATTCTACAAGGATATATTCTATGGGGCTCAGAGTAGCACATGGTCAATAAATTCAAGTCTTTTTCTACATTGGTCTGCTGCAGTACCCTGTCTTGCTTAATTGGCTGTTCCATTCAATCTGAGAAACAGAGATTTAAATCTAAATGTAACCATTTCAAATTTGCCTCTTCATTCATTTACTCTTCTTCCCTTCAGTTGAGATCATCTCAGATTTCATTTCATGACATTAGATACATCTTCCAGTTGCTGCCATTGATAGATACAATTAGCATACTTTCTGCCTTTTCCTAAAGGACAAAACTGCTGGTGAACCAAACCAAATGGAACCTAACATTCTTCTAGGGACCTCTTTCTAACAATCTGGTGTTCTTTGAGTCACACCCTTATCACCAGCTAAGAATGGTATGGCTTTGTACTTACTGTACCACAGATATTTAATGATCATCCACTACAGCCCAGATCTCATGCTAGCTCCTGTGGATGCTATCAAGGCTCACACAGCTCCTGCACTCCCAGGGCTTATATTCTTTTTTTTTTTTTTTGGTTTTTCGAGACAGGGTTTCTCTGTGTAGCCCTGGCTGTCCTGGACTCACTTTGTAGACCAGGCTGGCCTCGAACTCACAAAGATCCGCCTGCCTCTGCCTCCCAAGTGCTGGGATTAAAGGCGTGCGCCACCACCGCCCGGCTAGGGCTTATATTCTTGTGAGGAGATAAAAAAAAAAAAAAAAAAAAAAAAAGAACAACAAAATCAGCAAAAAAATACCTAGATGTGTGGTAATTTTGATGAAGAAAACATTGCTCTGATAGAGGACGCTAGGAAAGTAATTGGAGAACCAGGTGCCCTGGCCCCACTTTGTCGGTTGTCCACATTGCAAAAGTCAAGATGTTTCTGAAAATCCCAGAGGCTTTGTATCCTCTGCATTAGACATGACTTGGAAAGACCTTTCTTTATGAATCTCAGTGCTTCTAAATCTTTCCAAAAATTGCCCATAAGCTATCTCTTCAGAAATTTACCCCAGATCTTAGTTTTTCAACCTTGCACCAGTTTCTAATTAGATAACTAGGCACGTCACCTACTAGACCTCCACCAACAATGAGAAATTATTACTACTTGCCTTATAGTTTATATGTATGGACAAGCAATATAGCATATGAATATAATAATGCATTTGAGGACTTATGGTAAATATTTTGTGTGTGTTATTATATTTAGTCTTATCCTATCTACGAGATAGAGAAACTGTCTCTTAGAGGGGCTAATTGCCTCCATGGTTCCACCATCCTTTGCTGAAGGTGGGAGATTTGAATCCAGCAATCTGACTCAGAGTCACAACTCTCAATAAGCATGTTCTATGGAGCCTAGGGACCATCTTGTTCTTAAGGAGAGCATCATGTTCAAGCCACACAGATCTGAATGATAATGTGCAGACAAAATCTAAATTAAGGAGTCTGGTTAAGCAGGCACACTGTATGGCCTGGCTCAGTCTTTTTACCTGTCAATGATGAGCAACCCAAATGACAGTAAAAATTTGGTGTTTAATTTCTTGAATTCTTTATAAATTTTAGATATTAGCCCTTGGTCAGATGTGGGGTTGGTGAAGATCTTTTCCCAGTCTGTAGGCTGACATTTTTGTTCTAATAACAGTGTCCTTTGCCTTACAGAAGGTTTTCAGTTTCATAAGGTCCCATGATGGGATGATGTTATGCATTCTAAATGTTAATTTATTGGTCCTGCTTGCTGTCTGTTACTTACATTGTCTCTGATTGGTTGAATAAATGCTGAGGCCTGAGACTGAGCAAAGACAGAGGTAGTCAGGACTAAGGTGTGTGGGCTTCTGAAGCAGAGAGGTTGATGGGAAGAAGAAACCTCCAAGACAAGCAGCAAAGAGCAGGAAGGAGGACACATGCAATGGGTTAGAGAAAAGAATGTCTTTCCACATGGCCTGGAACATTGGTATAGCGTGGGGAATAGCAGTCCAAAGGGACATATGTATATATGGGGTAATATTTGGGGAAAATAGAATTAAGAGCTAGCTTAGATGGGCTAAGATTGCACAATTGAGGCCAAGGCTTGCTAAAATCCAAGTGGTATCTGTGTGCTCATTTATAATGGCGGGTTAAGGATTAACAGCCACCAACCAATTAAATGTAATCTAAATACTAAGTAAACAATTTAATTAATTATTTCTACAAGTGGAGCCCAATGTAATTTAATTCTTTCTTTCTATAGTTCCATTTATTCACTGTTGGTCTTAGAGCCTGAGCTGTTGGTGTTCTGTTCAGGAAGTTATCTCCTATGCCAATGAGTTTGAGGCTTTTCCCCACTTTCTCTTCTATTAGATTTACTGTGTCTGGTTTTATGTTAAGGTCTTTGATCCACTTGGACTTTTTTGTGTAAGGTGATAAATATGAGTCTATTTGCATTCTTCTACATGTTGACATACAATTAGACCAGCATCATTTGTTGAAGACAATTTTCTTTTTCCATTGAACAGTTTTGGCTTCTTTGTCAAAAATTAAGTGACCATAGGTGTGTGGGTTCATTTCTGGGTCTTTGATTCCATTGATCAATTGGTCTGTTTCTATACTAGTACCATGCTGTTTTTATTACCATTGCTCTGTAGTACATCTTGAAGTCAGAGATGGTGATACCTCCAGATTTTTTTTTTTATTGTACAGGATTGATTTAACTATTCTTGGATTTTTCTGTTTTTCCATATGAAGTTGAGAATTGTCTTTCTAACACCAAGAAACCAAATAATCCATTCAAAAAATGGGATACAGTGTTAAACCGAGAATTCACAAAAGAGGAATCTCTAATGGCTAAGAGACACTTGAAGAAATGCTCAACATCCTTAATCATTAGAGAGATGCAACTCAAGATGACTCTGAGATTCTATCTCACACCTGTCAGAATGGCTAATATCAAAAACATCACAGGATGGTGAGGTTGTGGAGAAAGGAGAACACTCCTCCATTGTTGGTGGGAGTGCAAACTTGTACAACCACTATGGAAATCAGTCTGGTGATATCTTAGTAAACTTGGAATAGCCTTACCTCAAGACCCAGCCATACCACTCCTAGGCATATATCCAAAAGATTCCTCACCACACCACAAGGACATTCCTCAACTATGTTCATAGCAGCTTTATTTGTAATAGCTAGAAACTGGAGATAACCCAGATGTCCCTCAACCAAAGAATGGATTTTTAAAAAAAAAGTGGTACATTTACACAATGGAATACTACTCAGCTATCAGAAACAAGGAAATCACACAATTTGCAACTAAACGGATAGAACTAGTAAAACTCATCCTGAGTGAGCTAACCCAGACTCAGAAAGATGCACATGGCACATATTCACTAATAACTGGATTTTTTAGCCATATAGTACAGGATAACTATCCTACAACCAACAGAGTGAAAGGAACAGGAACATGGACTTTGTTACCTCTTAGTGGGACACTTTGCCCTAGTGGAGCTAACATGTGGGCCCTCAGTGTAAGAGGAAGCTCTTAGCCCTCATACGACTGCTGAATGAGGGTGGCTGAGATGTGGGGGCACCCCACACTGGAGGAGTAGGATAGGTGGGAGAGAGGGTAGAGGGGGTAGAGGGGGTAGAGGGTGGGACTGAGAAGGATGGAGGGAGGGAACTGTGATAGAGATGTAACTTGAAGTGATAAATAACTGTAACTTAAAAAAAGTTGGAAGTGGCAATAAAAACATGCTATAGGTAACCACATCTATGATATTTAAACAACAACAATGACCTGTGGTGTGTCCTCAAGCATGAAACTGAGGTCAGACCTTCAACCTGTGCTAGGCACAGGGTTACACCACAGCTTGTCACCTAGTGACTATCAGCGTCTTCCCGGTGTTGCCACAGTAACCTGTGTTTGTTTCCTCAAGTCAAACAGTTAAGTGTTGCCTCATCCAGCAGATGGAATATAATATTCAATAGATACCATTATTAGATACTCTGTTACATCTGTAATGCCAGTGTTTGGCTCCAACCAGGATTACCACACATAGAGAAAGCCCAATCTCCCTATCATGTAGAAAGCAAGATTTATCTCTGTGTCTTAATGTCCGAAGAAAATATTTCATCTGAGTCAGTATCAGGTCATCAGTGACTGTCAATAAACATTCAATGAATTAACAAAGAGACAGGAAATGACAGCAACCGTATAAATCAGCAGTTATGAAGGACAGTCCCCCCCCCCATAGTTCTGGGTGTCGGTGGACAGTGTTTCCCTGAATTTAATGATCTAGTGTTTTCAGGGTTGTAGGAACGGATTCTCGGTCTTTGAAAGGAGAGCACATCATGGTTGAAGGGCTGTGTGAAGTACAGTTTTAATGAGGCACGCCTCCCTAAATCACACAGAAACTAATTGCACAGAAACCAGCCGAAAGCATTGCTAAGTAGGTTGGCTCCCCAGCTCTTCCAATGACTTAATGATTGCTTTTAATTAATTCTCCCTCTTTATTTGCAAATTGGAGTTTAAAGGCTTGAAAGTAGCTCAGCTTTCCTTCTCATCTCCATTCTGGTTGACAGAAATGTTTGCTCAGCTAATCCTTTCTTCCTAGAAAAAAACAAAACAAAATCCCCAAAACCACAAACCTCTGTTCAACTTATGCAAACAGCAGCAAGCCCTGATTTAATTAATAAAGGTTTATTATCACTGATGTGATGTATTTACCAGTGTGTGACACAGAGATACAGTGCGCTGACAAGCCTGATGGAAACTGTCTGACATTGCAAACCGGCTACCATTTGTAAGATACTCTCCACTTGGTACTGTCCTTTGATCCTCATGACATCTCTATGAGGCATCAACAAATCTCTAATTGAAATGCTAAATAATGGCCTTAAGACTAGACAGCAATGCCTAGAGGCATTGTAGGCATGGCTACTGTGTCACATGTGCATCAGTAGGTGGCAGAGAAGAGAAAGGCCTATGAACATCTGAATGAATAGTAGCCTAACATTCCTGGAAACAGGTAAGCCAGAGACCAACACCAGTGCAACACCAGGGGGCCCAGACAGGGAGCTAGCCTGTGATAACCACCAGTCCAGCACCAGGCAAGCAGTAGATGGGCTCCCAGGACAGGAAGTGAGCCAGAGACTAGAAGAACCCTGCCTGGTCCTGGATGTGGAGGTTGAGCCAGCCCTGAGGGAGTGAGTGTAGGAGAGCCAGTCCTACCTCTGGTCTGCTTTTCAGTGGTGTTGTTGAAGGAGAGATCCCCTCCTCTCCCTTTTGCCCTCACCACCAGTGTTGGACAGGAGATCTGGCTCTGATGGGGTCATGAGAGCAGGGGAGTTGTCCCTGCCCTTCATTTGCTGCAGCACTCAAGAGAGCAGGCCCTACACCTCACCTGGGTAGCACAAAACAGCTGGCCCAAACAGTTGTGAGAGAGACATCCCTGAGGGAGTGAGTGTGAGAGAGCTAACCCTGCCCCACCCTGACATATACCCCATGGATGAACTGCTGGAGTGTGTGAAGAGTCAGCTACACAGACCCAAAATTACAGGATCTCTATGACACAGGGTAACAACAGTATATCTGAGAGGAGTCCCAGTGAGGTTCCAGTATTGACAAAGTATCAGAAGCCAGAGGCTTCATACCAGACCAAGGAGTCATCATGATGGACATTTGCAAACAAAACAGTGTGGACCAAAGTGTAACCGAACTTTTTAAATTATTAAGTATTTATTTTATGATAACTATTCACTTACAACAAATACCAACAATCTCTTAACTACTAACCCTACAAATTCCTACAACCCCTTTAACCTAACCACTAAACCTATTGATAATTATTACAACTATTTTCCTAACCTTTTAGAAGGATACAGTCTCTGGGGCAGGTCCTTAGTCGTCAGGAACACAGTCTCTGTGGTAGACCCTTTAACACACTTAGCAGTCTTCTGGAATATCTCAGACATAGATCCATCAGGGTAAATTGGCTATGGTGGTTTCACCTTAAACAAGGCTTGAGGCTTTCTTCTCTCTTGGAGACTTCAGCCATCTGTAGGCCAACTTATTTCCTTTGTATTAGCAACTCTGCCACTCTGCCTCAGTCTTTAAAGCCAGCCACAGTTTTGTCAGGCTGCTGTTCGGACAGGTCAAACCCCTCTAGGCAAAAGCTGAGCCACAGGGTTTAGTCCTTGGCCTTTTGCTGTCTTGCTGAGGCTTTTTCTGTTCACCAGCTTCTTTCTGCCTCAGGGAGATCCTGCCATCAATTCACAAGCACTTTCTCCACCAGGACATGCTAGCATTGGAGCTCTCTAGCATGGGGGGGCCTCTGGCTCCATCCTTATATAGGATCTCTCCTTGTTCCACCTATTTCAGCTTAATTTGGGCTCCCCCCACTTAGCAGCTAAAAACAATGCCAGGACAGATACTTTGTTTCTAGTCCATTAAGTCTTTCCTGTTTTTCTGGGCTTCAACCTTGTTTTTCAGTCCATTAAGTCTCCTGTTTGTTTCCTGTTTTCACCTGACTTCATCCTTGTTTTTCCACAAGCTGATAAGCTAATCGCTCACAGCCAAGTTGATCTTCATGCCTCGAATTAAGAGACTGTATCAGAAACCCCTAGATATTTTCTAAATCTAATTTAATTAATCTAACTCCCTACACCAAAGGGCATATTGTGGGACACACTGAGACACACTACAGCTTCCACAATAAGATTTTTTTTTATGTTGGGAGAAGTTTCAAGGATGGAAGGAGGGTCTGAGAGGAGGTGGGAGATGAGAGAGAAAAGGATACATGATGTGAAATTCACAAATAAAAAACAATTAAAAACAAAAAGATTGAAAGACAAACATATGATATGTATTGTCAGGTCAGTCTTACTTAAAGCTCCTGCGTTCTTCTATACAGATTGTTTTTTTGTTTTCTGGGGTTTTTTGTTTGTTTGTTTTTGTTTTACTTTGTTTTGTAAAGATTACCCATGATGCCACTCAATACAGAAAAGCAGCTTTTAGGAGAGAGGCCTTCATGTGCATTTGTTGTTATTTTCTTTTCTTTTCTTTCTTTCTTTTTTTTTCTTTTAAGCACTTAACGTTCTTTTCAAGGTTGAAGTTGTCCTTTTGGAATATGAATTCACATTTTGAGCAGAACAAACTTTTCCCATTCTTACTTTTGAGAGGAGGATACCTAGAGGACTGCTTCTAGCACACCATGTTGAAATGATGATGATGCTTTTAGAGAAGTAGTTATTGAGGCAAAGATCCAAGCAAAGCCGGCTGTCTTGGGTGGCAATAGAAGGGTCCCCTTTGATCTTAGAGCCTTCTAACAACAAGACAAGAAACACCCTCCAAGGAAACATGGGAATGAAGGAAATCCTTGTGGGATCGTATAGCATCATATCACATTACACTTATAACCACCACCCATTCAAGGACCACCCATTGTTGAAACAAGGTCTGGAACATGCTAGACCTTGTCACATCCCTATCAGGTAATGATGCAAATAACTAAAATGCATATATACTAAACAGCACCAGCTACTGGGGCGAGGATAGGGCATCTTTTTAACCATCTGGGCTGCAACTCTTTTCTTCCACTGAGACTATGCCCCCAGCAACAGGAACAGCAAGTGTGATACAGCCAGAGGGCAAGATGGTGACAATGGACAGGGCTGTGAAATGACAGACAATCCAAATTCGGGTTAGGGACAATGCGCTAAATTGAGAAGAACCCAGTTAGTTGATGCTGAAGGTAAAAAACAAAAACAAAACAAAAAAAAAAAAACTACACAAAATCGAATGGCCTATAAGCAGAATTTACATCAAATAGAATAACCAATCTGCCATCAGTGAACTGAATAAAGCAACCAGGTGAAGCCATAGGCTTCCAAGCAGGATCTCGAGTTGGGAGAAACTAACCACCAACACTATCAAAATATCTTAGGTGAAATTTAAAGAGAAAGTTTACAGTGATTTTTTTTTTTTTTTGGACAGGATACATTTCAACTTCCCACCAAGGAAAAAGCTCAATATATTTAGGATTTTCATATACCAAATAATAACAAATGAAATAAAGGACTTCCATCGAAGACATTTGCTTCTGTAGTTCAGGCTCTAATGCATTTTAAACCTCAAGAGTAGACTCCATGTCTGGTTCATCAGAAGTCTAATAGAATATCCATCCATCGCTATCTATTTAAACTAGTGCTTCTCAAAATCTTGACACAAAATATAAACTTGTGAGCCAGTTTTCAAAAATAACTGTGTATCCTCCCAATTAATATGACAGACAAGGGCTCATACTGGGGACTTTGTGGTACACCTGTCATGGCCAAACATCTCCCAAGATACTTATGAGGGAGTAGGGATGACAGGTGATACAAAGCAGTGACGGAAAAATCTCAACCTCCACTGTGGCAATTCCTGACATAAGTCACCATTTGGTGTCTATTCTGCACAGTCATTAAATTTCCCAGGCACAGGCCAGATGGCTTATGGTATAAAAAGGCATGTCTTGTGTAAGGAGAACCAAAAGCCAGAAGTGGAAGCTGATATTTATTTTCTTTTTTTTCCCCTCACTCAAACACCTGGATTTTATTTTTTTCTGGTGAAGGAATCTAGTGAGACTCTACTCAAATGAGTCATCTTTTGGATAAAACTTCTTTCAAAGCAACAGTTCTTCATGGTGGTAAGTAGAATTCCATTTTCAATCATGGGTATGAAATTGACATTTGAAACCAGGCAAATACTTTACAGAAAGAGGTGTGAAAGGGAGCTGTACCAAGTCTTGTTTGACATCGTTCATCCCAAATGCTGAAAATAGCTTTCAGATAAGGGGAATTTGGCACCTACCTTCCTACCAGGTATACCTGGGAAACCATATGGGCCAATGAGAAGAGGCAGGTGCCCCCACACCAGGAATCTCAAATCACCTGCTACAGACTTCTCACTGCAAGTTACACTGAGACCACAGATCTTGCTTTTTTTATTTTAACTAGTCTCAAGCAATGAATTTTCCACTCTTGCCTGTAAGTTCCAGAATCCAAACAATGACAACACAGGGAGAAAATCCTGGGAGCAGTATGATCAATGTGTGGTGGGAATCCAGGAAAGGTGCAGCCTAATGGGGCTGGGGTGCAGCTCAGTGGCACAGCAGATTTGATTCCCAGCACCCCACAGAGACATTCACAATGACTTGCAGTCTTTAGCTTAGACAACTGACTGTGGGGCAGTCATGACTCCAAATGTTTTTCACATTTTGTCTAATGGAATCCTTACAAATCATTGAGATATATAATAATAAAATGTAACACTCATTTGAGGCACTGTTCTAAGGATTTTATTTTCAACTCATTTAATCTCCACATCTCTCTCTCTCTCTCTCTCTCTCTCACACACACACATTACCATCTATGTTATACAGACGGAGAAACTGAGGCACCAAGAACACTAATTTTTAGTAGATCATACAGCTAGTGGGGACGGTTGAGCAATCCTTTAAAACCAGGTATGCTGGTGGCAATACCCATATTACAATACATCAATATACAGTTTTACCCAACACTGTTCTCTATGTACAGGTAAAGTCTTGCTGGGGCCAGAGATGTGGCTTACAGGTTAAGAGCACCTGATGCTCTTTGCAGAGGACCCTGGTTTGTTTCCCAGCATCCACATAATGACTCACACCTGTAACTCCAATTCCAAGGGATCTGGCACCCTCTTCTGGCTGCCACAGGCACTGTATGCATGTGGTGCACATATATACGTGTAAGCAAACACTCATACACATAAATCAAAAATAAATCATTTTTTGTTAATTTTTTTTTAATTTTTTTTAAAGATTTATTTATTTATTTTATGTATGGGTGCTTTATCTGTATGAACATCTGTAACCAGAAGAGGGCATCAGATCACATTGTGGATGGTTGTGAGCCACCATGTGGTTGCTGGGAATTGAACTCAGGACCTTTGGAAGAACAGCCAGTGCTCTTAACCGCTGAGCCATCTCTCCAGCCCCCCATTTTTTGTTAATTTTTAAAGAAAGTCCTGCTGATGACTGGAAGACTATATATATAATGGCTTGCCTGCAGAACCTAAATTCTATCAACAGTCAATTACTGCCATCTTTTGTAAAAACAGCTTTTAACATAATCTGAAATGCTGGAAAACACTCCTACCTATGGGAGGCTTTGTTGGGGGCATTAGGGTTGAACAGCACCAGTCCCATTCCTCCCATCAGAAGTCTCATTGGCAGATGAGCTTACTCTTCACCAGCCTAATTGGACCATGGCTGTTCTGGTCTGTGGCAGAGCAATAGCAGCTCAGAGAGCACAGTCTGGTCACAGCATCAGTAGCAGGGCCAATACCCAGCCGACCCTGCAGCAGGAAACTGAGCAGAAGACACCTCACGTTCTATGAAGCAGAAGCTGGTGGTTTACAGGAGGTTACCCTCCCAGGGGATACCAACTAGTTCTTTCTACGAACTAATATTCACATTGTCATCCTTCACCTCTGAGGTGAAGCATGCTACTGGAATGAAAGTTTGGGAGACAATATACTGTACCATATGATGGGTTCGGGTCTATTTCCTCTGAGTTGCCTGCTACTCAAATGCCTGCTCTGACACTCTTCTTCACAGCCCAGGCTTGTTGCTCCCTAAGATCTAGTGCCTCACTCAAAGGCAGGTTTTACGGGCTGGTCTAGTGCAGGGCACCATCAGATTTTCTTGGCTAGAATTCAAACACAAGGCATGTGAAGAACAGTAGAGTGGTGCGAAGTGGAATGGGAAAGCAAAGATAGCCATCCGGAGTCAAGGGACAGCCAGCCCTAAACGCTGACTGGAGAGGTGTGAGCCAGAAGAAGGCCAGTGGCAAACAGCTGCTTAGTTAATGAGACTCACCAAGTATAATGACATGTCCTGGCTTCCTCCTGCCCCACTGGCCCCGCTTCTATCTTCTGTGTCCTAGGAGCTGACTTCTGCAGTTGTCCATGAGCTCCTCACCCAGTTGGCAATGCCAACTGGAGATGATACAGGAGATCAAAGGGCGGGAGGAGAAAGAGCAGGACAACCCTGCCACACTGCAGGCCATGCCTTGCTCCATGCTGTCAGCGTGATGCATCTCCCCAGCAGGGCCTCTGAAGTGATGCTCGGCACACCTCCAGTTCTCCCGAACTTCTGCTTTTACACCCAGTGTCATATTAGTGTCTCACAATTGCAGGTATCTGAGCAACCCGCCTGGTTCCCCTCCTTCTGCCTGTGCCTCCACAAGTAGTCCCTTAATTAAACCATCCTCCAAGTTCACACCTCGTAGCCTCTTATTTTATCGGGAACAATGTTGTGACCTGACATGGAGAATGACTAACACACACACACACACACACACACACACACACACACACACACACACA
>CAJQZJ010032563.1:13484007-13505509 GCA_907164525.1 Lophiomys imhausi | reverse complement strand
TGTGTGTGTGTGTGTGTGTGTGTGTGTGTGTGTGTGTGTGTGTGTGTTTTCTAGGTTTTAAGACTCAGGTTAAGATAAAATATACTATATGGTCAGAACTTCAAAGAGATAGATGGTGTCTTCAGATCTGCTTATATACACCAGACTGAGTCACACAGGGTTACTCTGCAGTCACCATGCCACCAGGCTCTTCATCAAAGTTCCCCTGCTTGGTTGTCTCCGGGCAACATGGGGCTCGAGCAGCCTCAATTAAAGCCAGAGTAGCTGGCGTGGGAAAGGCCGCTGATTACTACAGTGTCAAAGAGCCAGGTGGGAAAGATGATGGATTGAAAGTGGGCATTTAGCCTTACTCTCCTCCTAAATCCTACAAGATGGCAGTAAACGGATTTTATTACAGGCAAAGACTTACAGGGACAAAGAAAGAAAGATAACAGCAATGAAATTTTGGATGCTGGAAAGCAGATGGACTCAACAAACCTGAAAATGTCTGATGTGGGAGTGGGACAGCGAAGAAGAAACCAGGCTCACGTTGTGTAACCTCCACGTGGCTCAGGAGTTTGCAGGACATGTACCCTGAAAGTCAGGGTTAATAGTGAAACTAAAGGCAAGGGGGATGAAAGAGAAACTTCCTGGGAACCTGCTGGACCCCTGACGCCCTTTCCCCATGCAGTTGTACGACCAACAAATGGCCCTGCCCTCCCAACCCACCATTGCTGGCTCTGCCGTGGGACTCTGCAGTGGCCTCCACTAGTACCCTAATATGTGCTTTGTGGTTTATCTCTGCCACCGAAATGTCGTCATTGGCTGGGACACTTGCTCTGGTCCCTGAAATGTGGGCGGAAGTGACAGTGAACCGTGTCTAGGCTTTCAGCATAAAAGATCGTATATGCTTCTACTTTCCTGTGCTGGATTTCTGACACAGTTGAGAGAAAATGCCATGGCCACCTGCTAACCCAAGAAGAATGAATGTCTTTTGAGACAGACCAGATCTGAGCTCACAGCTGGGACCCAAGCGCAGCCAGGCCCAGCTAGCATGGAGGCTCATGAGCTAGCACGGAGCAGCTGGAGCTGTCACCTGCCCCTGGTATTCTGTGTTTGTTTGTTCCACAGTGTGGTTGGCAGGCATGAAAATAGGGACCTAGAAATAGAATGTTGCTGAAATAAAAACAATAAAATGCGCTATTGACATTGGGACCAGGTGACAATAGATCATAAATATAATGTTCTGAAGTATATATTCCTAAGCTAAAATACAAGAAGGGAGAAAATAGAATACAACATTACACCCCATGGGCTGTGATGGCAAAATATTTGGTATAATTGTTATTGACAGAAACATGGGAGAGTTTTAATCTTCTGCTTGTATGCAAAGCCTTGAGAAAGAAGGTTTGAAGAAGTATTATTTACAGGGTGTGCTGGATAGTTTTATGTCAGCTTGACACAAGGTAAAGTCATCTGAGAGGAGGGACCTCAATTAAGAAAAAGCTTCTGCAAAAGCAAGCCATAGGCAGGCCTGTAGGCCATCTTCTTGATTAGTGTTTGATGGGGAGAGCCCAGCTCATGGTGGGTGGTGCCATCCCTGGGCTGGTGGTCCTGGGTTCTATAAGAAAGCAGGCTGAGCAAGCCAGGGAAAGCAAGCCAATAGGGAGCACCCCTCCATGGCCTCTGCATCAGCTCCTTCTTCCAGGTTCCTGCTCTGTTTGACTTCCTGCCTTGACTTCCCTCAGTGACAGACTGTAACCTGGAAGCATAAGCCAATAAACTTTTTCTCTCCAAGTTGTCTTGGACATGGTGTTTCATCACAGCAATAGAAACCCTGACTGAGACACAGGGTGACTCAAGTGTGCTCAGTAGTCTCAGTAGGAAGCTTACAGGTACAGAAGAGCAGAGAGAGGCCATGTTCTATAGGCTTGTGGAAAGGGGATACATTCTGGCCTCCCTCTAAGTCTGAGGCATGGCCCTTCCTCCTGCCTCTGTCAGTGGCAGCTTTGACTTTTCTTGACTTGGTTTGAAGTCATCTGTGTTTGAATGGCTCCCATGGCTGCCTCTGGAGCCTCCTGCAACTAGTGAGTCTGAACACTTTATTCACATCTTATCTTGGCATTCCTTCCAGGGCCCAGCACTCAGCTGTTGCTACTTGAATGAATCAATGAATGAATGAATGATCTTAAACAAATCATTTAACCCCACAGGCTTGAGTTTCTTTGACTTCTTTTGATGTTGTTTCCACAATGGCTCTTTGTCCCAATTCTCAAGCTATGGAAGCCTGGGAACTCCTTAAGTCTATTTAGTTTTAAACTGTTTCTCAAAAATCTGCTGGTGAGATCAAGTGACTAGCACCTTCCCCACCGAAGCCCCTCTTCTCTGTAGTGCATGGAGCCCCAAGTCAGGCCATGGGCACTGCTGGCAAGTGTAGGCTGCCATGTAAGAGCGAGGACAGGGGTAAGCTGGTGTGTGCAGTATTTACACTCATTTCTAGTCCCTGAAGAGAACTGTATTTGTTCATCTCTTCTAAACAGGAACAAGCTGCTGCCAGGGCACTCTTAGATCCAAGTTCATCCCTGGAAGATGCTGGCCAGCAGTGCAAGTCAGAGCTGGAAGGAAGCCCCAAATGGCTGCTCATTCTCACCCCGAGGAGAGTGAGAGCACAAAGTCTAGTCCATATGAAGAATGTAACTGTGAGAGGCTCAGGGCTGCCAGTCTGTCAGATGAAGCCACTAACAAGTCATATCTTCCTGGGCTTCTGCCTCCACCTAGACCAGCTGAAACTCCACCCAGCTTATAAAACACCTCTCTGCCAGGCATGGACCATGTTTTCTGGTTCCAGCACATCCTCTCCATATGCCCTGGCTTACCAAACCACACTCCTTTCTCTTCCCTAGTTTCCCTGACTACAGACACCAGGCAAAGCCATGCAGGCAATGGAAATTAGATACAGTGCAGCCCTCCCTACAGAAAAACATCTCTAATGCTGCACCTGCTTCCCCTTTCTCATCTCTAAGCATAGCTACAGAGCACATGTGACCCGGGTTTCATGCAAGGCAGGTCCCATCAGCTTCAGACATGAGCCTACATAGGCATACTCAGTATCTACCATCTCATGGTTGAAGAGAAGGCAAAGGGAATGTATGGGAGACATTTGACATGAATATGTGACCACACAGATTTAAGGATGGGTGGCACTGAGAAGCACCTTGAACTGATTCTCTCCAGGGTGGTAATGAAGCAAACAGCTCCTCAACCAGATTAGAATAGAGTCATCCACACAGCTTGCCAACTGCCTGCGTGGGCGACCACACCTGACAAAACTGGCTGGAGGGAGGCAGCCACAGGATTCTTCCTTTCCTAACCCACACCTTCCATTTCCCATGGCTCCCTTCTGTCTTCCTGCTTCCTTGATCCCCACAGGTTTGGAGGAATGTGGGTGGGTGTACATCCTGGGTACCTGGGAAGGAGCCCAATTTTCTCTTAGTAAGACTTCTGCCACACTGGCTTACGACCCAGTGGCCTCACTGTGTATAGTGTTTTCGTAGGGACCATCATGTATGCACATTTGGGAGAGGCACACTTTGCTTCCAACTTGAGAAGATGGGACAGTAGTTCATCCAAGTTACCTTCATTCTCTGTCACTAGACAAAGAACAGCCATTGCTGATATGACTGCCGACTCTTCCCAATTTAATGATATTGTGGGAAGCAGGAGTTTGCCACCATCCCACTGAAGTCTCTGGGATATAAATTAAGTGGTAGATGATGTCTATGAGGACAATGATCAGTTATGAAATGTCCTTCACACTCAGGTTTTAGGTACCTGGTCCCTACTTGGTTATTGAGATAGACATTAGCTGTCCCCAAGAAGTAAGGACAGGACCCATGGTACACTATGAGCCAATTAAATAATGCATGTGGCAACCCCTGAGGCTGGATGAATAACAGAGAAATACCCCTCTAGCTGGGCCAAGGGAGTATGTATAGGTTAAGTAGACTTCTCACTGGCTCATGTCTCAGAATGCATAAAAAAATGACAAGTCCCAATAAGGATACCTTACTCTTCATTCATTTCTCACCCCAAGACCCTTGAAAGAGGCAGGGCAGTACAGGGCGGGTCTTCCTTGTCCCTCTCCAACTCCCCAGAATTCTTTCTCACTTTTCCTTAACTAATCCGCATTCATTCACTCCTTGTCTTTCCTTATTCTTCTTGGCCATGAGATAACGAACCCAGAACCACTGTCTTGGGAAGCCTTTATTGGGTGACCACTGGTGGTTCAGCACCCTAATTTACCAAGTTAAGCTTACTAAGAGTTGAACCCACTTGCAAAAGCTCTCATCAAGAAAGCAGGGCCTAGTTGAAGGAAAGTCACTGAAAACCTACCTTAGAAGGTGTAAAAAAAATGGCTAATAAAATGATTTAACCAGTATTTATATTATCATTAATTGGTCAGAGATGTTAATCCTTAACCAGTCATTATAAATGAATACACACAGACAATGGATGGGTTTAAACAAGCCTTGGCCTGAGTTGTGCAATCCTAGCCCATCTAAGCTAGTTCATAATTCTATTACCCAAATATGACCCCGTATATACATACATCCCCTTGGACTACCATTCTCCTTTTGGACTGCTATTCTCCATGCTATGCCGATGTTCCAGGCCACATGGAATGATCTTCTTTAATCTATGGCATGTGTTCCTCCTTCCTGCTCTTGGCATCTCTCCCAAGATGCTCTCTGTCTCTGAAGCCCTCACACCTTAGTCCTGCCTACCTCCATCTTTGCCCAATCTCCAGGCCTCAGCATTTATTTAACCAATCAGAGACAATGTAAGTAACAGACAGCAAGCAGGACCAATTAACATTTAGAATGCTTAACACTACCCCATCAATTCCCTCCTTTTGTCTAATAAAAAAGCTAAATTTTTGAACTCATATAGTAAAAAACAATAAGAACAAATATGAAACAATCAAGACAACCATATATAAAAGGTACACACATAATGTTTAGCCTATTTGTATCAGGCAATCTTGAAGGAGAAAAAAATCATCTATCTATCTTAGTGTGTCTAAAGTTCTGAACCTAAATAATTTCTATCATATCCTATATTTATAAACCTAAAGATTTTATTTAGATTTGAAAATATCCTCTTACATACTACACAACTCAAGTTCAATTGGAATTTTATAACTATTATGCCTTCAACCCCATCAAAGACATAAGAAGGGATAAAGTTATTATTAAAGTGAGTAGGAAGCACAGAAGAGCAGCTTCCAAAAAGAAAAAAAAATGACAGTTTGCTGCCTAGACAGTCCCAAATATCTCTCCATACCGTTGGAGTATCACCTTCAGCCTTCTGGCCAAGCATATCTCACAGACATAGTTGTGCAGCAGGAAATAAGGATTTTCCCATTCTATCTCTGCAGAATCAGGGCATCTACTTACCTGCATTTAAGCTCTGGCCCATCTTTGGACTGTATATAGTCTGTTGAAAGAGCAGGGGCATTTTTCCCCAGTAGGAATTATCTCTGATGGAGATTTCTTTTTGATGCTCATTGTTTGCTTCCAAGTCAAATGGGAGCTGTCAGGAGCTTAAATTGTTTGTCATGAAGTCAAACAATTCTTAAAATAATGATTATATTTAAATGTCACTTTCTGTACATCTCTGAGGGTTCTGAAGACATCTATTGATTTATAAATCTGTCTTTGAACAAGTAAACTATATTTTTAACCATTTATTATCTGTTTAACCTATTAAGTCTATTTTGTGATAAATTAAGACTTTTATTGGCATGACTAGGAGCACGACTGACCAGCAATCAACCTGTATTACCCAGACTCCTAAATAGATTGCAATAGCAACCCATAAAAGGATTGGAAGTAAACCTGTACTTTTAAATGAGGTGTACAGGCACAATACCTTATATAAGAGTAGAAATGTGCATATTATGTGTCAAAATATAAAACTCTATACTAATGAATCAAAATTAATCTCATTTTTATCAATATACAAAATTCTATACCAATGTATCAAAAGATAACCTTATTTTAAGAATAACAACAATTTTAAGTTTCAGAGTAGATTCAATAATCTATCCTTATATCGTATCATTTCTATATTTTATATATATATATATATACACATATATTCCCCCTCTTTTTCTTTTCAAGTCTTTTCCCCCTATATAAGAGAGAAAGAAGGAGAGGAAAGAAGGAAAAGAAAAAGAGAAAAATCCCTAAGTCTAACATCCTATATCTTGTTTAACAAAACCATATAATAATTTGTAACCATTCCCCCTAAAAAACATTCATAACAATTCAAATAACTAAAGAATCATCCACCCCACTTTTTGGGAATGGGGCATTGCTCTCTTAAAATTGCTTCCTGCTGAATTGAGTCATAGAAAACCTGTTTCGGGGCCCAAATAAAATGAAAAAAAAAATGGTTAAGCAAGTTAATAGTAACATTTGTTGTCCAGTCTCTATGTGTTTAGCAACTTGAATGTTCTGAGCAGTTTGTAGTCCGAAGTTGAACTTTGGGTGGGAAAGTTCAGGGCTTTATTGAAGTCTTGGCTGGAACATTTGAGGATGGACCATTTGGGCTTGTCTTGTCTTCTTTGGTATTTGGTCCCTTTGCTCTGAAAATATATAATTTCTCACAAGTAACAACTCTGCCTCTCTCTCTCTCTATTTTTTATTTTGAGATAGGATTTCTCTGTATATCCTTACCTTGGATTCATTTTGTAGACCAGGCTGGATTCATTCACCTGTCTTTGTCTCCCAAGTGCTGGTATTAAAGGCATGTACCATCATGCCTAGTGATTAACATAACTCCTTTAGGTGCAAAACATCTCTTGAAACCAGTTTTCCTGTTAATGCCCCATATCTAAGGAGACTGGCTTGTGACCCCTCTCTCTTCAAAAATCTCTTATATTTTAGCATTGCCAAACGAAAAAAATAACCTTTTTACCTCCTGATATAAGAAAACTAAAGACATCTAAACAAAATTCAAACAAAGAAACAACATTCTAAAAGCCTTTGTCTAACTATGCCATCCCATGCTGCAATTAAAGTTCTGTTCATTATCCTTGGAATCTAGCTTTGGCTGTATATCTTTGGTGGGCCTTTCCCAGATACTCTAGATAAGCATTTAGTAGCCAGGCAGCTATGAGCTCTAGCTGGCATCAATTTTTTATCTATTGGGAAGGACCTCCCTCCTTCCCCCATTCTCATTGTCGGCAACTTAGCATTCCATCTGTAAGCTCTCTTCCTTAAGCCTATCCTAGTCAGATCTTTCTTAAAAGGTATACATAGAACCACAATTGCCAGTGTAAAAATCATCTATTTGGTAAGAGAAACTCAATTGGAATCCAAACATATTAGACATTATGAATTCTTTCTATTTATTTATTTATTTATTTTTAGTTTTTTGAGACAGGGTTTCTCTGTGTATCCTTGGCTGCCCTGGACTGACTTTGTAGACCAGGTTGGCCTTGAACTCACAGAGATCCACCTGGCTCTGCCTCTCAAGTGCTGGGATTAAAGGCATGCGCCACCACGCCCAGCTGAATTCTTCTATTTTAAATCTAGGTGGTTAATTCCATTTTCAAGCTCTGTTTAGGAGGCTGCCAGTTATTTAGCATATAAGGATAGCCTTAGCTCTTCATCTTTGCTGTAAGGCATTAGCTTTTGTTAAGGGAGCCGCACCTTTGAAATGCATTCAGGTTCATTTCCTGGCTCTTTGGCTAGGAAACCACCTTTCACCCAGGCCTTCTCAGGCTGTAAGCATGGATTCTAAATGACATATTTGGGTGCCATATGTACAAAAAGTGGCTAATTAAATTATTTAACCAGTATTTATATTATCATTAATTGGTCAGTGGTGTTAATCCTTAGCCCACCATTATAAATGAATACACACAGACACACAGACACCGGATGGATTGTAACAAGCCTTGGCCTGAGTTGTGCAATCCTAGCCCATCTAAAGTAGCTCATAATTCTATTACCCAAATATGACTCCATACATACATACATCCTCATGGACTGCTATTCTCCACACTATGTTGATGTTCCAGACCACGTGAAATGATCTTCTTTAATCTACCCCATGGCATGTGTTCCTCCTTCTTCCTGCTCCTGGCTTCTCTCCCAAGATGCTCTCTCTCTCTCTCTCTCTCTCTGAAGCCCGCGCACCTTAGTCCTGCCTACCTCTGTCTTTGCCCAGTCTCCAGGCCTCAGCATTTATTTAACCAATCAGAAACAATGTAAGTAACAGACAGCAAGCAGGACCAATTAATTAACATTTAGAATGCTTAACACCACCTCATCAAGAAAGTTCTATAGTGTTGCCAGTTCAGCTCTCTCTCTCTCTCTCTCTCTCTCTCTCTCTCTCAATTTCTTGTTGGTCATGAAGTGATTTCCACTACCACATGTTCCTGACTCCATGACATCTTGTCCACACAGGCAGAACCAAACTACCATGAACTGAATTCCCTCTAAAGTCATGAACCAAAGGGAATTCCCTCTCCTGAAGTTGTTTGCCAGACATTTTGTCACAACAATGCAAAAATAACTACTAGAAGGACTCTGACTTTATGCTCGCCATTTTTGCAAGCATTGCTGACTTCCATCCAGAGAAAGAGAGAGCCAGGCACTGGGTAGCTTGTAAAACAAGATGGTCATACAGTAATCACCACAGTCTTCTCATGACTGAAGAAAGGGGCCATCAGGATGGCTCAGCAGATAAAGACGCCTGTGGCCCGGTGAGCTGAGTTTAATCCCTGGGACCTACATAGTGGAAGAAGAGAACTAACTCTTTCAAAGTGTCCTCTGTCACATGCACACTACAGCACGTGTGCTTACACATACACACAAACACACGCACACATAAATGTAATTTTTAAAAAGTTATAAATAACCGAGGAAAATAGTTTAATGGTAGAGCACCACCTAACACACGTAAGGCCTTGGTTCAATGTCCAGCAGTAGAAAAAAAAAAGTAAAAGAACTAAGCAAAGCTTACCAAAAGATCAGGAGTCCAGTATGAAGTACTGGGGTGAGGGTTCTAGCATGTGAGCATCTGCAAAGGACTGGGCTCAGCCCTGAGCTTTACTTATGGGAAGTGCTGTTCTCAATGAGCTGAAAGGAGAATAATAGGACATGGTGCTGCCTGTACCATAACCACACAGACTTCACTAGACACAGCCACCTTTGTCGCACAGCGCTGGGAATGGCTTGCCTTTTGTGAACACAGAGGGTTTGGGATAATCACATCTGGAGGACCATTTGTCATGTATAATTTAACTTATGTCTGATTTTCTAGTCAAAACCCTCAATAGCTTCCTACTTCTCATGAATCTCCATACTGGCTTCTTGGTGTTGCCTGGAATCTGGCTCCATTTATTCTTGGCCGCCATTTTCCTAGTCCTCCTTCCTTGTCCCTCATGCTCAGGGTCACATTAAGGGTCAGGTCAGCTAGTCATTCAGTCCATAAAAGGCACGTTGAAAAGGGGATATAGACAAATGCAGGCAGAAATCTCCATAGTCATTGGAAAGCCTTCAGCACTCAAGAAGACAGAACAGAGCAGAGCCTGCAGGTCCACAAGCTTAAACTAAAACTTATAGAAGTGCAGGAGGAGCCATTCTGAGGGAAGAGAACATGGTGTGTGGGGTGGGGTGGGGGAGGAAGGAAAGTGGGAACCTGTACCTGCTGGATGAGGAAGGTATGAGAGGAGAAGCATCCTTTCACGTGAACTGGGTTCCTCCTCTCTTCCTCTTTGAAGTATAGTGGCCACAGCAGGGAATGCTGCACCACAGAGACAATGGCAGGCAACAGCGTAGGTCATTTAGCTCTTTGACTGTGCAACATACCTATGAGGCTGGTTCTCCTATCATCCCCATTTCTTTTCCAAGACAGTAAAGTACGGAATATGGCTAAGTGGTTTGTCCACGTCGCATGAGACAAATGACAGAGCCAGGTCCAGCTCTGGGCTGCACTTTCTTACCAAACTCTTCTACCTCTCCATTCAACCCTATTCTGTCCCTTGCTTGTGTGTTGTATAGACTTGCTGTACATTGTATAGTCTGCTTTGGAGACAGCTAAAAAAAGTTGGGAAAAACATCAAAGGACATGTGGTTTAAAACACAGGAAGGAGTGAACAGCTATTAATACGAAACTGATCTGTGCCCTCTTTCACGAAATGTAGATCAGGGAAAAAAAAAAAACCCTGTATGAACAATATTCATGAACGGCCACAAAATAAAGGTATTAACAGAGCAACCACACATTCCAAGTTGCCCATGGCATCCCCAGCCCCTAGGCTCTGAGAACACACACTGAGCTTTCTCCACTGGAACCTTCCCTACCAACTGTCCTGTCTCTTCTGTGCCTTATCTGCCTGTCAGGATCCTCCTGGTATCCTATGTCACTCGGATTCCACATCTTCTGAGTACCGTGTACAGAACAGCCATCCTCAGGCATGGCACAGTTCTAGGGCTTCCGTATAGATGTCTGCAAAGGTCTCTTATTTTTTCTCTTTGAACAAATAAAGCGTTCTAGAGCATTCTTATTGTCTAGCAAAGAAGCAGACCGGTCTCTGCCCCTGTCACCTCTAAACCAATACACTTTGCTGATTCACTGCATATGCATATGTTTGTGTGTTTGTATACATGAGTGCATTGTTTGTGTATTTGTATAAATGAGCGCAATGCTGATAGCAGCCAGAACAGGGTTTTGGATCCCCTGGAGTGGGAAGTACAGGTGGTGGCTGTGAGCTGACTGAATGAAGTCAGTGCTAAAATCCTGTCATCTGGGTGAACAGCAATTGCTACTAACCACTGAGCCATCTCTGTAACCCTTAAAGCACCCCTTGCCCTCATCGGAATTTCAAATAACATGGTAGCCATGGTCAGCTCCCAGATAATTTTGGGATGAAGGACGCCCACAGTTTGGAAAGATCAACCAACTGAATCAAGATTTGGAGCTTTGAACTACTTGATAGCAACCCGACCTCCAGGGAAAGGTGAAAGAGGGAAATGATACCAGCATGTGGTCAGTGACAATGAACCCTAAGAAAAACCCTTAGATTCAAATACTCAGATGGGTTTTCCAGTTGGTGACACATCAGTATGTCAAGAAGGCAGTGTGTCTTAAAGACATGAGCATGTCCCATGTGGGATCCTCCCAGACGTCATCCCTGATGTCTACTTATTTGCCTGGTCCTAGCTTCTGCCCTTTATGATTAAACTGTGAGCGTAAAGAATCATGATGATGACAATGCCCTGAGTCCTGTGACTCATCCTAATAATTATCCAACCTGAGGGAGCAGAGAGAACTCTCTAATTGTCACCCATTAGTAAGAAGCACAAGTAGTCTGGCAATCCCGGAGCTCCAGTTAGTGTCCCAGAGAGACTCCCAGAGGACTGAGTCCTTTACAGGACTTTAGCCTGTGATAATGCCTCTAGGCAGTTAACAAGAGCATGGCCTCACAATTCCCCAAGACTCTATAGGCAAATGGCAAGAAAGTCAGATACAGACTCTGGGCTTTTCACAGTCCGGAGTCAGGCCAGATGGTACGCGCTCACTAAACAAGTCACATGAGCAGCTTTGTTAAGGAGAACCTCAGCGCAGGGCAGGGCCCACGTCAGGAGGAGGACACCAGGGCTGGACCTATATCTTAGTCACTGGAACTTACAGCAATCAAGAGGGTGACTGGATATCCGAGGTGCTCAATAAACGAGTCTTAGAGTCAGTGTGGAAGACAATAGGATGTTACTGAGACCAGAATATTTTTTATGTTAGAATCCTTAGGTGATCAACCCAACTCAGGTGGGTCAGATCACATAACAACCAAAAGTAATCCCCCAGTCCCTCCTCATCTCCTCTGGTCTGCCTGCCCTGGGCTGCCTTTCTATTCTTTCTCAACTCATTCCACCACCTCCTACTTCTCCCTTCATATTTGCGCTCTCTCTCTCTCTCTCTCTCTCTCTCTCTCTCTCTCTCTCCTGTGTGTGTGTTTTTTGTTCTGCAACAGGAATCAATAGTGATCTGTATTTGAAGAGAAGGGAAAAGGAAAAGAAATGAAGAAGAGGAGTAGCAGGAGAAGGGAGAAGAAGAAAAAGAAGAAATCAGTTCAGAATTCTCCTTCCTGCAGTGTTCTGGACAGGCGGCACAGAGAGGTCCTGTGAACATGCAAATGGAACCAGCTTCCATTTATAGCAGCATAGCTGAAGCAGCAGGCTGTAAGTTGTACTGAAGGTAATAAAAACACAAAAACATCATTATCGCCATTAATTCAAAACTGAAAGCCTCCAACAAGCCACACATGGATTTAGAGTAGTAATTATCTTTATAAGTGATTATTCAGGGACTGCTAACCCTTGCTAGTAGGAAATGGAACCAGGACATGGAGTCTTGTCCCTGTAAGAGTATCCCTGGCCTCCTCTGAGTCCTTGATCCTTTCTGAGCCTCAATTCTTGCATAATTGGAGCTCATAGCCATACTCAAAATCACAAAACACCAGTGAGAGGCTTGCAGCTCAGAGATTTTCACCCAACCCTACCTCTTGCCACTTACTTCACATTACTGTTGTCTTTTGCCAAGTGGGCATAGCAGAAGCAACAAGGTTCCTGAGAGAAAAGAAAAACCATGAAAAAAAGATCTCCTGCAATACCCTTTTGTCATTGATTAAATGCCAGGTTAAGGGTGGGACATAAAGGCTTTAGGTCTGGATTTATACTTTTAACGGAAAGGAAGATAAAGGCCTTGAGAAAGCAGAAGAGGGATCCCTTCCCTAGAGTCCCTCCAAATATCTCCTTTGTGGACAGAGACTCACCAGAAAGTAGAGACTTCACCCAGAGGTGCTCAGAGGCCACAGGACAAAGGAAACCAAAGCACAGGAGGGGAACCACATGGAAAAAGAGTCCTGGGTCATTAATAATTACAATGCTGAGGCTTCTAGAACCTAAAATAGGGCTTTTACTCTCTGGTTCATTAAGCAAACTCCTTGGTGAGTCAAGGGCTCTGGGAGACACAAAGAAAAGCTAAGAAGCCTCAACTTAAGGAGCATTTCCAAAAGCTTCCGGTGAAACATAAACTGGAGCTTCAGAAACCAAGTAACTCACAATGTATTTTCTGTCCAATTAAATATGATAACAGGTGGGGAGATAGTCAGACACACAGGCAGCAAGACCCAACATGAGGATCTGAAACACAATTGATTAAAAACGCAGTTATGCAGGGTGTGGTGGTGCACAACTTTAATCCCAGCACTCGGGAGGCAGAGACAGGAGGATCTCTGTGAGTTTGAAGTCAGCCTGGCCTACAAAGTGGGTTCCAGGGTAGCCAGGGCTACACAGAGAAACCCTGTCTTGAAAAAAAAAACAAAACAAAATACAAGTTACAAAAGATACTGGGATGGTCACAAATCATATGTGGACTAATAGAAATAATTTTTTTTAATCTTAGAAAATACACATTCAATTTCAGAATAAAGGGATATTTGCCTTCAACTTAACACTCAAATAGTTTATGAGAGAGAGAGTGAGAGAGAGGAATAAGTAAATCAAATATGTAATAAAATAAAACCAAATATGTAAACCAAAATATGATTTTCAGAGACTCAAGGTAAAGGTAATTAGAATAATTATTGTGCCATTCTTAAATGTTTCCTATAAGTTTGGAATTAATTATTTAGAGTTTTTACGTTTCCTAAGCCCTCACAATCTAGGTAATGAACACAGATGTTAAAGGAACATTGTCCGTTCTGAAAGGCCCGGCTTGGCCAGCATCACGCTTGAACCACACAGGAAAATGCCAGACTTGGAAAGGTAGCAGACTCACAATCAGTCCAATGACTGTGTTTATACCAATCAATTCAGTCCAGTTTCTCTTAAGTGCCTATCCAAACACAGCCAGCAGAGCTACTTAATCAGAGTGAGACACTCCAAGCCACAGCAATCGCAGACCTCCAAGTGTCTCTAAACCACAAGCATGGCTGAAAAGACACAACAAAGACAACTTCCTGGAAACTGTGTAGCAATATAGCTATATACCTGTATATACAGATATTATAATGGACTGAAGATAGGAAGAATGGAGGGAGGCAGGGAAGAGGGAAAGAAGAGGTATGGGAGAGGGAGTAGGGGAAGGAGAGAGAGAAAGAGAGAGGAAGAAGAGGAGGAGGAGGGGGAACAGATTGCAAAGCAGTGGTTACCTGGATGTCAGTCAAGAAATAACTAATTCAGTGCCACAGTCTCCAGTTATATTAGACCTCACAGGACAAAGGCAGAGAAAGATTGAAAGTGGAGCACCTTGCAAGCTGGTGTTCCTTGGCCCACCCCAGTGCACACAGCTGGAAGAACACAGCCATAATAATGCCACCTGTACTTGACTTTCATTCTCAGGACGCATTTTACCCAGCCACCATTTTTTCAGCTTAATGGAGATGCTGAGCAGGAAACAATCCCTAAACAAGCTGTATTTTAATAAACTGAAAGAAATAAATGAAAATAAGAAAAATTTATTCACTATTGTCTACTTACAGGGATTTATGAATGTAATTTTGGTTTGTGAATTGAGAGGGTCCTAGCCCTAGTATATTATAATTTCTAATTAGACCAACAAGGGAAAAAAAGGTTTTAAAAGGAACAGTATGATCAAATATGGACACTCTATTTAGAAACAGTAATGTTAGAATAAAAGAGAGCTTAAAGAAAGAAAAGGGAAAATAAACATTAAACAGATGGGTGGTCAAATGTTGTTTTTCTTTTTAAGCACAAAGCCTTAATCTAAGGCCAAGCAGAGATAAAGATAAACAGTAAGTTGCCCTCCACAGCCAAAGAGCATAATACCCAGGAAATTAAATGAAATCGGTTTAAAATACTGACTGGAGTTCATATGAACTTGGAGCCCCCATGCCAAGCGAAACATTAAAGCGAGTTTGCTATTTTTAGGGCTTTGTATCTCGGCGGTTGTGTAATGAATCAGGATGTGTCTTGGCAAACTCACTGGCAGACTGAAAGATACTTGTTTTCTTACCAAAAATAGCTGGAGTCTCCTAAAATGTAGTGAGGCAGAGTGGCAGGAGCACTTGAGGAATCTGACCCAACCATTGACCCATGGAGGTGGCAGGTCAGGAGCCTCAGGCCAAGGGCTTGCCACCTAGTCTACTTTTATAAGAGCCTACAAAAACACAGCGGTCTCAGTGAGAAGGTGGGGCAGCACTTCACTTTACAGCTTATGAGACATGTTACACGGAAGCCCAGAGAAATACTGGGGACTTTCAGAGCTGAGGCATTGCCAGGTCACTGGCTGGGGGATTTGGTGACTCCCTTTCAGAACTGTTATATGCATTTCTTTTCCAGAAAGATTTCTCTCTTTCTATGGGACCTCAGCATGACCCAAGCTATTGACTTCAGTGTCAGAACACCTCAGAGTTCTCATGCCAGTGATATGACCCCACATAGGGCACCCATCCCCCTGCTCAGCCTCAGGTCCTCACCTATAAAAAGGGTGAGGTAGACCTAGAATCTCTGGGGTCCTTCTCATTCTAAAACTGGGATTTCCAATGGCCAATTCTGGATTCCAAACCCCGAGAAACTCTATTCTGGCTGTTGTCAGTATTCCTGGGGGGGGTGGGGGCACTAGCAATCAGCAATCCTTTAATTTGGTGATATCTTGCAGTCGTATCAGGCTGACCAAAGATGGCCCAGCAGGCTCTCTGACAATTCTCATTCAAATCTATAGCCCTATCACAGCAGTCTCACAATGCTTCTGGAACATACAGCATAATGGGTCATATGTAAATTGTGCTCAGTTATAACACTCTTGAGCATAGGAAGGCATTCTGAGACGGGCTCTCAGCAGTCGTTTGGCCAGCTGCGCTGTTATGGGGGTAATGAACTGTAGAAGTATTCTATCCAATGACAACAGCGCCTATCTGGTGACCCTTTGCAATGCAGGAAACCCCTTCTCCAGGAGCTCTGCATCTTGAGATGATCTCACTTAAAAGGAGTTATCACACACCCGGGAGACAAGGGAACTGCAGCAAAAGCAGATAGAAGAGCATAGTTCAAACCCGGACAATCCAGCTTCAGAGCCCTCAAGCTTCCTAACATGACTTTATTATAAATACATCTGTGCACACTAGGAGGGACACTAATTACTTAACCTTATAATCAATTTCTATTATTTTTGTGTGTATATGTGTGTTCAAGTCCATGTGTGTGGGAGCGATCTGTGTGCATACCCATGTGTGCATGTAGAGAGAGCTCCAAGGACAGCCTCGGGTGTCTTTCCTCGGGCACTATCCTCCACATATATTTTGAAATTTTCTCTTTGAGACAGAGACTCTCACAGGCCTGGAGGTTACTGTGTGGACCAGGTTGGCTGGTCAGCAAGTCCAGGAATCCACATTTCTGCCTCCCTACCACTGGGGTTGTGAGTAAATGCCACTGTTCACCCTCTACTTACATAAGCTCTGACGATGATACAAACTCATATCCTTGCGCCTACAAAGCAACCACTTCCCCAAGTGGACCATCGATCTCCCAGCCCTACTTTGACTTAATTCTCAAATACTTTATTTGGAAACAATCACACACACACATATGGAAGATATTTGAGCCCCATGAAAATAAACACTGGCATAAAACAACATCCATTAGTGCTTCTGGGTCTTTACCTGACAACCATTGTCAGCATCTGGAAAGCCACAGGTTGACGGAGAGCCACAGGTTGACTGACTGAGAGCCACAGGTTGACTGACTGAGAGCCACAGGTTGACGGAGAGCCACAGGTTGACAGAGAGCCACAGGTTGGGGGTTGGGAGCTATATTTCCTTGCCTCGCTATTTTGCTTCCTTCAAACTGCAACCTTCTGACATTTCCTTGACTTCTAAAACCTTCGTATTTTTTTTAAGATTATAGCTCATTTATTTGAAAGAATGAATAGACCTCAATTTGAATTTTCCTGGTATATGCTCACAATTCAACTCGGGGAAGGCATATTTGACAGAAAGGTCACAGATGTGATACCATGTTTTTTCTTCTTGCCCTGACCAGGTGGCATTTATTTCATCACTAGTACTGTTAGTTAGAAAAAACTGACAGACACACATGTATAAATTGCTCACCTTTCTTTTGCAATTTGTTGGTAATTCACAAGAAGGTAATTTAAAACCATGTAAGTATCCCATTCCATAGGAAACTTACGAGTTATATATTTGGTAACTGTTTAATTTATTTATGCTAATAAGGACTCAGATTTTGATTTTTATTCACTGAACTAAATTTATCATTTTTAATGTTTAAAAAATTATCCTAGATTTGACAAGTAGGAGGGGTTTCCAGTTGGCTTCCGTATCCTTTGCCATGCCTCCATCTACCTCCCAATCTTATTTTTTGGTTTAACATGTTTCAAGCTCATCTTGTCCTTGACTGTCCTAATTCTGAAATCTGTCACTTCTCCAAGGAGGCTTGGGTTTTTTTTTGTTTTGTTTTGTTTTTGTGTGGAAAGAAGTATTTAGGAGTCAATATCTGAGCTAAATCCCAACACCTTGGGCAGTGGCTGGTATGTACCAAGTGTGTAAGAAACATAGGCAGCACAGATGATGAAATGCATGGAAGCTGCAGGAGGTTGAGTGGGTTTGGCCCTGTTCATATAGATCCATGTGTGTGGATCCTTGGCCATAGGGAGTGGTGCTACTAGGAGGTGTGGCCTTGTTGGAGGAAGTGTGTCACTGTGGGGGTAGACTTTGATAGACTTTGAGGTTTCCTATGCTCAAGCTCTGATCAGTATGAAACAGTCTCCTTCTGGTTGTCTGGCAGCCTTCACATCAAGGTGTAGAACCATCAGCTCCTCCAGAACCATGTCTGCCTTCACGCTGCCATGCTTCCTGCCATTATGATAACGGACTGAACCTCTGAAACTATAAGCTAGCCCAAATTAAATGATTTCTTTTATAAGAATTGCCTTGGTCATGGTGTCTCTTCACATCAATAAAACCCTAATGAAGACAGAAGTTGGGACCAGGAACTAGGGTATTGCTGTGATACACCTGACCATGCTTTTGTTTGGAAGAATGTGGATTTTGGGACTTTGGAAAGCAGTGAAATGCTTTAAGTGGGGGCTTCATGGGCCATACTAGAAGAGTCATGGAAAACAGTGGTGCTGAGGGTGATTTGAACCATGGGGACCTGGCTCAACAGGTTTCAGAGGAGAATAATTTTAGTATGTTGCCTGGAGACCATTCTTGTGATATTTTGGTGAAGAATGTGGCTGCTTTTTCCTCTTTCCTAGAGAGTCTGCCTGAGGCTAAAGTGAAGAGATTTAGATTACTTGTATCAATGAAGGAAATCTCAAAGAAGCCTAGCACAGACTCTATCCTGTGGTTCACTCTTAGGAAGAACATTTTGATCAAGCATAGCATACTGAGAAAGGAAAAATACAAAATGCATGGTTCGAGAATTAAAAGACACCAGGAAGTAGAATGGAGCTAAATCTCGTGTTTAAGGATATTAAATGGAATTAAGGGAGTGGTGCCATCAGGCAAGATCCCACCAAGCTCAGCTTATTGTTTATTTGTTTACAGTTGTACTAGGGATAGTTATATCATGTTAGGTGTTATTAGAACCTGGTTATTATTTTTACTTAGACATAAGGAGATATGATTGTTTGTCAAATTGACAAAGGATGGATTGTGATGGCTATTCTCAGTTGCCAACTTGACTATATCTGGAACAAATTACAATCCAGAACTTATAAATGTCTTGTTTGAAAAGGAATTAAAGAAAAGCTTAGGTCCAAGTGTGGTGGTACACGCCTTTAATCCCAGGAGACACAGGCAAGTGGATCTCTGAGTTCAAGGCCAGCCTGGTACAGAGAAAGTTCCAGGTAAAGAAAAGCTTAGGTCCAGGCATAGTGGTACACACTTTTAATCCTAGCCCTCGGGAAACAGAGACATGCAGATCTCTGAGTTCAAAGTCAGTCTACAGAGCAAGTTCCAGGACAGTGAAGCTTAGGCAGTAAAGGAAACCATCAAAACCAGAAAACTGGTGAAGATGCAATAGAACAAAGGCGCATGTTCCATCCCCAGCAAAGCAGCAGCACTTGGCAGCTTTGGCCACATGGCTTGGCTTTAGAGTCAAGAATAGAAGGGTTTCTGGGACAATTGATGCTGGTTAGCTGGAGCTAAAAAATTAGTGGTGATTAAGAAGAGACCAGCATCACTGAGGGGAAATCTTCTGGGAAATGTTTTCTGAGAGCACAGAGAAGCTGTGTTCCAGAGAGAGATGTTGTGCTAGCAGCTGGACTTGGTAATGTGTAAGAGTCACCTGGGTGCTACTGGTTTTGAAGACATGAAGGGGTCATGGAGAGCAGCTAAGACTTGGCACTGTGAGAGGCCAGGAAAGACCACTGGGTGAAGGTGCAGCTTCAGCAACAGTTGAGGGCCCAGGACTGAAGGAGTCATGCAAAGAACTTGAGGCTTGGCACCATGAAGAGAGCCTATGAGGGTTATTGGTGAAAGGAATCCTGGTTGCAGCAGAAGACCTCAGTATATTAGAAATGCTAGCACCATGGAATGACCACCAAGAACAGCCGCAGTAGTGGAGCGGAGTCAGCTGGAGCCTAGAGTCCTACCTAGGTGGCCTACAGAGCCTAGAGCTAGAGAATTGACCTAAGTCCCTTTGAAGAGGCCCAGAAGATCAGGCTCCCAAACATTGGAACAAGAAGTTGTGAAGTTAAAGCTGCCTTCGAGACCCCAAGATGTTAGTGATGCCAGAGCCATGGGAGTGGAACCAGCCCAAGAAAAAGAACTGTGACAATTGGTGCTACAGCCAACAGTGCTGAAAGGACTTGGAGATCTGAAGAGCATTTTGACATCAGGCATGGAGATAGATGTAGAGCTTGGAGTTTTCCCAGCTGGTTTTTGATCTTCCTTTGGCCCAGTATTTCCTCACTATGACGTTATAGAATGATAATGTATATCCTGTGCCATTATATGTTGGAAGTATGTGATCTGCTTTTTGGTTTTGATTTTATAGGAGATTACAGTTAAGAGATTGCATAAATCTCAGAAGAGACTTTGAATTCTGGACTTTTAAAAAGTTGCTGATACCGTGATAGACTATGGGGACTTTTGAAGTTGGACTAAATGCATTTTCTATTATGTTATGGCTATAAGCCTATGGGGGCCAGGGAGTGGAATGTGGAGGTTTGACTAGGTTTGGCCCCCATAGATTCATGTGTGTGAATGCTTGGCTGTGCGGAGTGGCACTAGTAGGAGATGTGGCCTTGTTTGCAGTAGGTATGGCCTTATTGAAGTAGGTGTGGCCTTGTTGGAGGAAGTGTATCACGGTGGGGGTGGGCTATACTCAAGGTTTCCTATACTCCAACTTCCTCCAAGTGAAATGACAATTTTAACTCTTATTTCTCAAATTTCCCCATTCTGTTATGATAATTCTTTCATTATGGCATGGGGCACTTAGAGGCACCAGGGTGACATCAAGTTCCAACCAGTGTGGATGGACAGTCTCCTCCTGGCTGCCTTCACATCAAGATGTAGAACTGTCGGCTCCTTCTCCAGCACCATGTCTGCCTGCATGCTGCCATGCTTCCTGCCATGATGATAATGGACTGAGCCTCTGGAAATGTAAGCCAGCCCAAACTACATGGTTTCTTTTATAAGAGTTGCCTTGGCCATGGCGTCTCTTACAGCAACAAAAGCCTAACTAAGACAGAAGCTATTTTATATAATTTTGTGAAGATGAAATGAGTAAAATGTTGAGCACAGAACGCAGTGCAGTGAGTCGACAACAGCTGCTGTAATAAAAGCCACCAGAAGCCCCAAGTTCCGGTATGCTGCCTCTAAGCACCAGGGAGACATCACGCAAGCCAGCTAATTCTCTGACGGTCATTGTTCTCACCTATAAATTTTGCAAGAGTGGGTTTGTGAGGGATTTTCCAGGATAAAAGTTCATTGTTTTGTCTCTTTTGTAGTCAATGACAAATTGATTCTTGATTGGTAAAAATTGAACTCCTGTTGCCCCAGCAGCATTTCATGCCAGAAAGGCCGACTGGAGCATTTCTTAGGAATCTCCAGGTCCATTTGCTAGCTGTGCATTTGCTCAAGCTTACAAACTGGTTTCCAGGTCAGTCTGCACAATTCTTGGATTTTCTCCTGTACCTCCTCTCTCCCTATCCTAATTTTCAGACACAAAACAAGTGAGTTTTATCCTAACAGCCTTTTGCCCCAGGCCATAATGAAAGAATTATCAAAACAGAATGGGGAGGAATTTGAGAAATAGCAGTTAAAATTGTCATTTCACTCGGACGTATTTAATAATATTCCTAGATCCTAGATAGAAACCTACAATCCTAGATACAAAAGAAAGTTCCTAAAATATTTAAGCAGAAGTTCAAACTGTGTGTCATTCATTTAATGTCCAAAAAATAAGGAAAGAAAGAAAGAAAGAAAGAAAGAAAGAAAGAAAGAAAGAAAGAAAGAAAG
>CAJQZJ010032563.1:13447136-13476045 GCA_907164525.1 Lophiomys imhausi | reverse complement strand
ACACACACACACACACACACACACACACACACACACACACACACACACTATTTCAGGCTGGAGCCCTGGGCAGGGGGAGTAGTTAGAGCATCTGCAGCTTCCACCATGACAATTCTCATGAAGCATTAATACCAGGTCACCAGCCAGAACAAGTTAAGTCCCAGGAGAACTGGGATATGGAGGTTTGTCCCACCAGAAGCCTTCTGCATATTCATGTGTCATTCTGCCCATCAATTCTTATGTCCTGCATAATCATAAGAGCATGGAGTTTCCTTCTCTACCCTTTATACTTCACCAAACCCTTCACGCTGTTTTCAAATTAAAAAGAAGAAATAGGGGGCCAGAGAGATGGTTCAGTAGCTAAGATCATAAGACCCAGTGTTTAGGTCTCAGCACCCATCTAAAATTCCTGGCATCTCCAAATGCTTTAAAGTCCAGAAGCTTTAAGGAGAACAGAGACAGGAGGATTGCCAGGCTTGATGGCTTTCAGAAGACCCAGGGAGAGAGAGAGAGAGAGAGAGAGAGAGAGAGAGAGATGCTGCCTCAAAAGAATGAGGGGCAAGGGGCTGCAGAGATGACTCAGCGATTAAGAGCACTGGCTGTTCTTCCAAAGGACCTGGGTTCAAATCCCAGCACCCACGTGACAGTTCACAGCTGTCTGTAATTGCTGGACGTGGTGGCGCAGGCTTTTAATCCAGCACTCAGGAGGCAGAAGCAGGTGGATCTCTGTGAGTTCGAGGCCAGCCTGGTCTACAGAGTGAGTCCAGGACAGCCAGGGCTGTCTACACAGAGAAACCCTGTCTCAAAACAAAAACAAAACAACAACAACAACAAAAATGAATGGGGAGTGATAGAGAAGGATGAGAGGATTTTGGGGAGATGATGAGGAGACCCTGGGAGAACTAAAACCACCATGACACCTAAGCTGAAGTAAAGGATTGCTGCTGGTTCACCAAACAGCTGCCTCAGAGCTGTTATGATTCCACCTGAAGGAACTTCCATCTTTGGAGAAAGCTATCTCCAACTGTCCCTGCATTTCCCTGAACTCGCCATGCTTTCTCCAGCCAGGAGCACTGGCCCTCAACCCAGACAACCCCGAGAGTACAGTGGTCCTCCAGACAACCCCGAGAGTACAGTGGTCCTCCAGACAACCCCCTGGGACTCTGACAGCAGCTGGCATGACTCCGAGTTCCCTGGTACTTGCATGTCTGGGAGGGAACAGACGAGTCCCCAGCTGGATTTGCACCTTTTGTTAAGGTCCAGCCCATGGACCTGGACAAAAGCCACTGCAGCGCTGCCCACTTTTTCTCTATCCTGGCCCTGTACCCAGTGGGACATCAGAGAGACATGCGGCTGCTGATTCGAACCCACAGACTGGACACTCCAACCCAAACCATACCCCACGCTCCCCCCCCACCCCCACTATGCTACAGCTTAATTTACTACATAAATCCAAAGCAGCCTGAACTACACAGAGTAACCCTGTCCCAATCAATTAAAAGTTATTTATCATTTAATTGAGAAAACTCTTAAGGGGGGTGCTTAAACTCCATTCAGTCTTATACTGATTTTTCAACTTAAAAAATGATTATATATGTAATGATAATGAAAATGGTAATGATGATAATAGTAGTATTTATTACCTTTATGGGAAACCAAAATATAGCAGACCTACGGATTGCTAATATTAATAGAATTATGGCTAGAATGACTTCCAATTTCTGGAAAAAGGCTATGTTATTTTGAGAAAGAGTCTCTGTCTTTATGTCAACAGAAAATAAGAAAAGGCTTTTGGTTCCATCCAAAATCATAAGGATCATATTTGATCAAAGAAGATCTCCTGAAATCCTGCAGACAGACAGACAAAAGGAAAATTCAAAAGAACAGTTGGGTAATGTGTACACTAATTTCCTCTATATAAAATAATTTTAAAAGTGACTGGGATTTATAAATGTCTCCAGCCAGTATGTCAGCTATACACGGCCAATACATCATTGGCTACAAAATCCTCAAGACTTATCATGCCATTCCCTTAAATGGCATAGACAAAAAAAAAAAAATGCTATTAAAATTTATTTACAATCCAGACACTGGCTTAAGAAAGACAAATGTCTTTCTTCTGCTCAAAGAACAAAAATAATCTTTTACTGATCTGTGTATCCTACACATTCCATAGGTTTATAATTACAGAAGTGTATATTACTTGTGAGAATTCACATATTTTCAGAACAAAAGAGCCCGACCCCAATGGAACAGCGGCAGCCTTGATGCAGCTTGGCATTCCAGCACCCCACATGATCCAGCCTCAATGACTGGGTCAGTTCCTGTTCCATTAAAACCCACTTCCAGGACAGATTCAAAAATAGCTACAAATCCCAATTGGTCCAACCTCTCAGACTGTTCTAGTCAGGACTTCACCTAAGCCTGAATTTTCTCAACGTTTGAGAGACTGAACAACAAATGTTACTATTAAACTGCTTAACCATTTTTTTCCCATTTTTATTCAGGCTCTGAAATGTTTTCTTTGTCCAAAATCAGCAGGAAGCAAATTTTCAGAGGAACTATGTCCCATTCCCAAGAGGGAGTGGATGGGTTTTGCATGTTCTATGGTTAATGGATATCTGTTATTATGAAGGGGATGGTTATAAGTTATTAATGGTCTTATTTAAAAAAACTTCAGGAACTTAAACTTAGAAAAAGGAGGGGGCATATAGATATAATTAATAGAGAATTAATAGGATAAGGAGATTACTGAATCTGATTTTCAACTTAGAGCTATTGTTATTCTCAAAATAAGGTTAATTTTTGATGTATTGGTATAGAATTTTATATATGTTGACACAAATTTAGGTTATTGTGATACACATATATGTATGTTTCAACTCTTATATAAAGTATTAGACCTTTGGAACCCATTTAAAATGCAATGTTTACTTCCAATCATTTTATAAGCTGCAATTATAATTTATTTAGGATATTAAATAATAGAAGTTTATGGCTAGCCAATCAAACTCATTGTCATGTCAGATACTAGTGTAATTTATCACAGAAATATGCTTCCAAGGTTAAGCAGAATATGATTAAAATACATAGTTTCTCTGTTCAAAGATACGATAGATAGATGGATGGATTTATAAATAAATAGATAGATAGATAGATATCTTCAAAACCCCCAGAGGCATATAGAAAATGATATTTTAGGATATTTTTATTATTCTAAGAATTTTTTTTTTAATTTAAAACAGTCTGACAGCTCCCATTTAACTTGGAAGGACAATGGGCATCAAAAAAAAAAAAAATCTCCATCAGGAGGCAATTCCTACTGTGCAAAAAATGTCCCTGCTCTCTCAACAAACTATACACAGTCCAAAGATGGACAAAGGCATGAATTCAGGTAAATCAATGGCCTAACTCTGCAAAGACAGGGTGAGAAAATTCTTCTTATTTCCTGCTGCACAATTAAGTCTGTGAGATGTGCTTGGCCAGAAGGCTGAAGATAACACTCCAACAGTTTCTAGAGATATTTGGGACTATCAAGTCAGCAAACTGTAATTTTTTTATTTTGGAAGCAACTTGCCTGCACTTCCTACTCACTCAGATAATAACTTTATCTTTTCTGAAGTCTCTGGTGGGTTTGAAGACATAACAAATATAGTTTTTCAATTATGTTTAAGTTGTTTAGGATTTGAGATGACATTTTTAGATCTAAATGAAATCTTTAGGCTGTTATATATAAAATATGATAGAAAATGGTTTAGGTTCAAGGATTCCAAACTCACAGGATAGGATATACATATAATAGGGTACTTTCTCCTAAATTGCCAGTTGCAAATGGACTGGATGTTGTAAATAGATTTGTTACATGATAGCTTTCATAATTGTTTCATATTTGTTCTGACTATATAGTTTTTAAAAGCCTTTTTATTAGAGAAAAAGAGAGAACTAATGGGGTGATCTGCTTCTTTCAGTTGTTAATTGGTTGTTCCCTGCCTTCCTTACTCAGAGTTGACACTCACATAAAACCCCCAATGACATTTGTCACTCTTGTCTACCCATTTTCTCTGACTGGATTTAATAAAATGCTGAGGCCTGTGACTGATGCAGAGGGACAGGGAGGTGGAGCTGAGGTTCAAAGGATTTGGAGGAAGAAAGGGATTAGAAGAGAAGCCTCAAGGGAGAAGGAAGCAGGAAGAAGAGAAGGAGGAAGGACAGATGCCATGGATTAGGAAAATCAGAACTCCAGGTGACCTTGTACCATCTGCATGGCGTGGACAGAAACAGTCCCAGAGGATGTATGTATAAATTATGGAGTTTTATCTGGGGAAATAACTAGAAGCTAGCATAGAGTGTTAAGACTGCAGTCCAGGCTAAGGCTTATTAAAATCCATCAGGTATCTGTGTGTTTATTTATAGTGGAGGATTAAGGGATAACACTGCTGTCCTAATAACTTCATATTTCTACTGGTAATTATTAATTTTAATCACTACATCTACTCATAAATGAATAAATATCTTTAAAAAATGAAGAAGTGTCCCAATGACATGTAAATTCTCTATACTGTGCTCTTTAAACCCTATCAATGGATTATTTCCTAATTCTCAGTAAGACCCCAACACATAGACTAATCAAACCAATGACCATGGTCAGGAAGCCACCTGTAGAAGATACGAGTTAGCAAAGCACATTGCAAAGACTTCTGTAGACCCAGGATGCTCTGGAGCCTAACCTGGATATTCTCCAGGCGCTCACAGGAGGAAAGGAATGGGATCTTTTATTGGCTCAGCCACTAAGGCCACCTTTGAATTTGGTACTTTGCATGTGAGAAAAAAAAAAAGTCCCCAGGGCGAAGCTGAGCTCACCACCTGTCACACTAGATCTGGTTACAAACAGAACCATTTGTTCCTTGTTATGCTCGGTGTAAAGATAAAGATATCTTTAATTAAAAGAATTACTACAATGCCATCCCTGTGATGTCTCCATTTTTAACTAAGCCAAACTCTGCAGGACTACTCTCACATTCCTGGAATGTATCTCCTTCCTTGTATCAGCTGCTAGGTGGACTGCTCAGAATTAGAGAAATCTTGTCACACTTTTTAATATGGAAAACACATAACCTGACATAATCTTCCAAACCCTTTTGACACATTATTTGACCAAAGAAAATTCTAAGAAAAAAAGTATTGATTGTGCTTGATTTGAGGTGCATAGCAGATTTCTCTCATTTCTCCCTCTTTGGAGCTTCAGTTCTGATAATGACCACCAGGTAGTTGATGCTATTTTATTACATTTTGTGATACACCTAGAGTTTAATAAACTCTTACACAGACTAGATTATTTTTTTAAAAAGTCCCTTTTTTAAAACTTAAAGTGAAAAAATAATTTCATGTAATTTTTTAATATATTTATCACACTCTACAACTTGCAACCTATTAGGTTTCAAACCCAGGACAAATGTCTAACTGAGGTGCCCATTAACATAGCAAAGTGAATGCTGGCTGCCAGGTTCATTCAGCATCCTCTTGGCTGGCATACCTGCCCTCTACCCTGAACCCCCATCCCAGGTATTGGGCTGGTCTTCCCTCCCTCCAGCTCCTCTGGCCCCTATAGAACTCAACTATTTCGGCTTTGCCAGTCTCTTGGCCCAGGCCACCCCTCTTGGTTGGTGGCTCCTCTTTTGCTCTCCCCTCTCCCTTTCTCCTCATGTGGTTGGGCTCACTCTGGACTTTCCTAGATGTCTCTGTGTCTGCCTATGCTCTCCCTTTTATCTACAATAAACTTTTTCCTCCACCGTACCTAGGAGCAGTCTTTCATTTCTTTCTTTATTTTTTCTTTTTCATTTATCTGGTGCTAAAACCCAGGACTGAACCAGTTTGAGATCTAACATAACTATCTATAAGTTAGATAGATCTAAGATCAAATAGATCTATTAAATATCTATCAAATAGTTCTTAGATCTATTTGAGGTCTGGGAAAAATAAAACCAAGAACAATCAATCATTTCTCTCTCTCTCTCTCTCTCTCTCTCTGTGTATGTGTGTGTGTGTGTGTGTGTGTGTGTGTGTGTGTGTGTGTGTATAAAAAAGAGAAAGTCATTCAGTTAGTCATTCAGGTATAATCCCCAAAGTATATGTGAATAATATTAATACACTACAGAAAAATAATGAGGGAGGATATGGAGGAGGGAGTGGAAGAGACACAGCCCACAAACATTGTTGTCTCTGGCTAGCTTTGCTTCTCCTATTACGACTGTCATAGACATTTCTAAGGCAAGCCCCTGCCTAGCTCAGCAGGTAGGGTATATATATACTATCCAAATCCCTAAACGCAGGCACTCACTCCTTCTTTGATCCCTTTTACTTCTTATTCTCAACAAGAAAACAATGGAAGTTAGTGTAATAACACCTAATGCAGTTGAAGGGCCATGTGGGTGAAAAGAGGTGGAGGGGAAACCAACACAAACAGTTTAAATGAATGAATCAACTTCCATAACACGGCGGGGGGTGGGGCGGAAGAGGATGGAAGATATGCATGAAGAGTAATGCAAAGCCAGTTTGCAGACAGACTGGAAGCCCCACCATGGCTACATGTAAGGGACAGAGGATGGGCAAAAAAGTGTTTACTATCCAATATAAGAGAGAGTGGACATGGTAGAAGTGACTCAGAAGGTCAAGATTCTTGTGATCCTGGCTCTCTGGCCCACTTGATTCACTTCCACCCTTGGAAGAGCTCTCTTAATATTTTCAATAAAGTGTCTCACTTTCTACCACAACCCAGGTATCTCTCTGGTCTAATTCTTTGTTCCAGAACATAAGAACCTGGAAACTCCAGTGTGTGCTCTCCTGACTCCAGTCCACACCTATGGCAATATTGCTGTAGTAACTGAAGCTGTCTTTGCAAGTTTTTCTTTTGTTGTTACTACCTGCTCATTCAGGAGAACAGTCTCTGTCATTCAAAGAGTCTGAACATCTTGTAGAATTCTTTAGGCCCTAACCAAAACACCAACACCCCTAACACAATTTCCCACCTGTGTAGAAGAAACACATTCTAATACTGTGTTGCTGTGAATAGCTGTTAGTTCCCAAGGATTCTGTCTGAAATGGGATTTAAAACCAGCTGTTTTTAAGAAGACCCACTTCTACTATTTTTGTATTAGGGTTTTTCTTTGTTTGCTTGTTTTAACTTAGAAGAAACCCATAAGCACCCTAATTGAAGCCATTGTATTGTTAAGATGTTATCTGTCCAGGCAATGCATTTGGAAGCTGTTGTGAAACCTGCTACTCATTGAGTTCAACTTATCCCCAGAAGGACTGTCACTAAGGTTATCTGTCACATTCTTAGCAAAGAAACTGGAAGTTTCTTTTTCCCAGCCCAGGTACAAGGTTTGGAGACATACGAATGGTAATTATGAAGGTGAGACAAAAAACAACTACTATTTATTGAGATATGGAGATGCTAGAAGGATGAGCCATCCATCTCTTCTCACAACAACAAGCCATGCTCCCTTTTGTGTAACTGAGATGTTCTATGTGAAGCCACAGAGAGATATGTCCCAAATCTCACTCTTCCAAGGTTCCCTAGAAGGAACTAGATGCAAGCTGCTGTCTGCAGTAAGATGGTATCTGCATGAGCTAAAATGGGACAAAGAAACCTCAAAGTGCTCCACTAACGAAGTTAACAGACAGATGGGAGTGTTTTCAAATGGACACCCCACAACAGAAGAGGCATGAGCAGGAATGTTCGGCATCTGTTTCTGTTGCTACAACAAACAGCAACTTAGGGGAGAAAGGGATTATTTTAGCTCAAAATCCCTGGCTGCAGTCCACCCCAACAGGGCAGTCACAGCAGCAGGTCACATCACATCCAGGTCAAGAGCTGAGGCAGAATGGAATGCATATGTGGTAGTTTGGGTGAGAATGGCCCCACAGGCTCATCTATTTGAATAATACTTGGCCCCCAGATGGTGGAATTATTTGGGAAGGATAAGAAGGGGTGACATTGTTGGAGGAGGTGTGTCATTTAACGTGGGGTTTCAAAAAGCCCATGGCATTCCCAGTAAGTTCTCTCTGCCTGATGCTGATCAAGATGTAAGCTATGGGTTACTGCCCTACCTATAGCACCCTGCTTGCTCCACACTTCCACCATGATGCTCATGGACTTTAACCTTCTGAAACTGTTAGCACGAAATAAACTCTTTCTTATACAAGTTGCTTTGGTCATGGTTTCTTACCACAGCAATAGAAAAGTAACTAAGATAGTGCCTTAGGATTCTATCTGTCCAGAGACACCATGATCTCCATGACCACAGCAACTCTTACAGGTTCAGAGGTTTGGTCCATTATCATCACATCAGGAAGCAAGGTGGAGCACAGGCAGACATGGTGCTGGGGAAGGAGCCAAGAGTTCTACGTCTAGATTGGCAGGCAGTAGGCAGAGAGAGGGACACGAGGCTTGGTTTGGGCTTTTGAAACCTCAAATCCTACATGCTATGTGTGTAACTGCCTCCCACCTGAGATAGCTGAGAATTTCCACTACACACAAACACCACATGTACAAAGTGTTCAGAGGAAACCAAAGAGAGGGGGTTGGTTGCTATTCTGTGCAGGGTAGAGATAAGTAGAGCTACAGATAAGATACATATGGGACCAAGAGGTCTGCAGCAACCAGAAATGAAAGAGAGAGCAAGTAGTGGGCACCGTGAGAGCACTAGTGTCAGATCAAGCACTCCTCCAATAGAGTTTGTCCTATTTGCTACATTCCTAAGAACGAGGTGACCCCAGGTGGCAACTGAGACACACACATCCTCACTTAAACTATGCATTTAATAACTACTTACAGACACATACTGTGTCAGGTAAGGAAGAGCTAGGGAAAGGCAGGAAGGTTACTTAAATCGTCCTCCTTCTCTGAAGACCCTCAGAGAAACACAAATGCTACAGCTGCAAACCCATTTACTCTTGTACTTGTTTGGTTCATCATCAATTTCATATTATTTTTATATATCTCAGAGTCACCTTGCTATCTATCTATCTATCCATCCATCCATCCATCCATCCATTCATCCATCCCTATCTCTCTCTCTCTCTTTGAGATAGGGTTTCTCCGTGTAGTCCTGGCTGTCCTGGAACTCACTCTGTAGACCAGGCTGTCCTCGAACTCACAGAGATCTGCCTGCATCTACCTCCAGAGTTCTGGGAGTAAAGGCGTGCGCCACCATCCTGGGCAGTCCTCCTTTCTTGATGGGGTGATGTTATGCATTCTAAATATTAATTAATTGGTCCTTCTTGCTGCCTGTTACTCTGTTTTCTAATCATTGTCTCTGATTGGTTGAATAAAGACTGAGGCCTGAGATTGGGCAAAGACAGAGGTAGGAGGGACTAAGGCATGGGCTTCTGAAGCAGACAGCATCTTGAGAAGAAGAAGCCAAAAGCAGGAAGGAGGCATATGATGGGGTAGATGAAAGAAAATCATTCTACATAGTTTGGAGCATCAGCATAGTGTGGAAAATAGCAGCCCAAAGGGATATATGTTCATGATATGGGGTCATATTTGGGGAATAGAATTAAGGGCTAGCTTAGATGGGCCTAGATTACACAATCCAGGCCAAGGCTTGTTAAAATCCATCAGGTGTCTATGGGCTCATTTATAATGGCGGGTTCAGGATTAACACCACTGATCAATTAAATATAACCTAAATATTAGTAAGTAATTTAATTAGCCATTTCTCCAAATGGCACCCAACATAATTTAATTGATTCTTTCTACACTTGCTCTTAATAGTCTTCCCCCAAAACCAATGTATTTAAAAACTTAGTTGATATAACTAATTACTATTTTATACTGAATATGAGTAAAAACACATCAGAGAATTTTTCTAATTCTGTGACCTTTGATACACAAACAGAAAAATAGTGGGAACTTGATTTGCAAATTTATCTTCAAGGTAAGTTGCTACCCTATTCTCCACCTCCAGCCAAAATGATGTCTGTCCCTCACCTTTTTCTATGGAGAAATTCTGGGGTTCCCTGACATGACACAGGAAGTCTATACACCATCATGGCCCTCTGGCTATTAGTCAGATGCAGAAACAGGAAGATTGGGGGTTCACACAAGCCAAAATATCCAACCAGGCTTAGAACGGCTCAGTTCATGCCTGCTGAACCATGTGCTTGCCGTCTCTAAATATTAAACAGCCTAATGCTTACATGGGTAGTACAGACACACAATCGAAATACAGTGACACTTTCTAAATTTGTTTTCTTTAGTATTATTTATTTATTTTTATTCTATGTATGAGTCTTGCCTGTGTGTACATATGTTTACCACATGTGTGTATCTCTGCAATTTCTTAATGTTTAAAACAGCAATAAAAGCTATAAAAACAACTCCCGGCATGCCATAAAATGCTAAATACTGGTCTAGAAATCACACATGCATTAGAGTAGAAAGGGCTATGAGCCAACACCCTCAGCTACCTCAGAAAGGACAGAACATGGAAAAATAGCACATTTGGCTATAAGCTAGCAGTAATGTTTTTAAATAATGTAAAATATGCATCTATGTAGGCACTAAAGGTGTTAGGAGCCACCCATATTGAATGGCTGCAGCACACATCTTTGAAGAGACCCTGAATAAGGAGGGACCTCGGGTTACCTCAAGGGCTTCTCAGACATGTAAGTCTTGGGATCAGTGTTCAAATAAAATATCCCAAAGATAAAGGGATGACTCTGCTTGAGTAGATTGGGCCAGAGACTCCACACTTCTGAAAGGGCCTCAGATAAACAGTGTTTGAAAGCCATGTCTCTGATCCAGTTTGCGTATTTTACAGGACCATTTGCAAATATGCTGAGAATAATAGGATGGAACTGGACGTAATGAGCTGCTGAGAGATGAGCTCTCCAAAGCCCTGAGCTGACTTCTTCATGCTCCAGAACTTTGTGCGATCTGCTAAAGCATGCGTCCCAAAACAGAGATGTTTAAAAAATGTGTTTCTGAGCACCATGGTGGGTGTGTGTGGATTTAGAAGTCCAGATGTGGTCATTGATTTTTCACTTCTAACCACCCTCCAGTGCTGCCACTGCAGGCTAGGTCCTCACCTTCCTCACCTTGGGTACCAATGCATGAGAAGAAAGCCTCCAGATGCAGCCCTGCCCTGTCAAAGACAGTCATGCAAAACCACCCTTCCAAGTTCAGTTTGTAAAGTGTCTGTCACACAAGCATAAGGACTTGGGTTTGCATGGGCAGAATCTACATAAGGAGCCTGAAGTGGCTGTGCATATACCTCTAACCCCAGCGCGGGAGACAGGGAGGTTAGGGAGACAAGCAGATTCCTGAAGCCCATTGACCAGGCAGCCCAGCTGAACCAACGAGCCACAGGCTCAGTGAGAGATTCCACTTAAAAAATGAAATGAAGATCAAGGAATCTCTGGCCTCTACGTCCACATATACACACACATGCATGTCTATACTAAGTATATATATAACACACATACCCCAAAAATATGTGAAGAAAAACATTTTAAAGTCAAACATATAAAATAAATCTTACATGTAGATTTTTTTTACCTGATTTATAAAATTTCTTCTTAAACTACAGCTGTGATAAGTACTATGCCAAGAAACATCGACACATGAGGGAGGTACAGGTGGCAAAGGACCATGAGAGGGAGGAGGAGGTGAGCCATAGGGTCTGGATGGGGAGTTGAGGGAGGGTCCATGACTGTGCAGGACAATTAATAGTTTATCTTATCTCACTATGGCCTTTTCTGAATCTTTTCAAAACGGAAATTTACAGTTAAACAGAAGCAGACCTATGTCTTTTGTGTTACCTGCCTTTCAGCACTGCTGGGTCAAGTCACCGCCCTTGCAGGTGCCAGTCAAATTCCCTACCTCTGTGTCCCAAATTCTGTGAAAAGTTTGACAAAGATAACTAGAAGAAAAAATGGAGAAGTAATTGTATGGGCTGGGCAGGATGGTTAGCGTGAAAGAAGAAAGAACGCTGTGGCTATGACAGGAGAACAAGTCTCTATTTTTCTATTTTCCCCTCAACTATTTTTATGCAATATTCAGTACTAGTACCAGTTAGTTCATTAGTTAGTAGCTGTGCTAAAACACAAAACAGGATTCTAAGAGAATTGGGAGAATATTTTCTGTCAAGCCATCTTTGTTGGAATGGCCATGCTTACCACAGGCTCACTCTTAGTACTTTGATAGCCAGGAGAACTCATTTTAAAGTTAACTCAGTTTTCAAGCAATAAACCTGCTGTGAAAGAGAGAAAGGCAACTCGAAGGTTTGGACACACTTGACTGTCCTCGTCCCATCAAAGGATGGCACATGTGAGTGCGAGCACACACCCTGCCCCCCCCCCCACCCGGCGCCCACTCCTGGGCACCCATTGTGCCTCTAGCCATTTGGGGTCTGCAGTACCTACACCGCCCACAGCTAGGGCAGGCCCTGCCCTCCGAATGTTTTCAGGCGAGGCTACAAGGGCAAGAGGTGATGCACAGGAACCTAGAGCTGGAAATGAGGGAGCTCCAGAGCTCCGTTCTCATCCCTTTGCCTTCCTCCAAGCCACCTGTGTCCTGTCCCCAGGTCCTTGGAGATTAAGAGCATGTGCACCTCAACCAAGGCAAAGCTATTTCCAAATGCTCCACTGGCTGCCAGCTGTCCTCCCTGTCCTCATTCTAAGTTCCCAAAGTTATTGAGTCAGGCTCGGCTCTGAGCTGTAACATAAATTGCATTTCGTTGTATCTCCCTGTGAATTTCGTAAGGTAAATGCTATTATTTTCCCCCATTTTATGGGTAAGAGACAGGAAGCCATAGAGATTAAGTTCCTGACTGAGGTCACTATGCAGGGAACAAATGCATTATATGGCATGTCCTCCCAGGTCTGTCTTTGTACCACAGTTGGCCACAGTCAAGATGGAGCCAAACCTTCCCACTGGAGCCTGTATTGTGACTATGAGTGGCGGTGAAGGCTGTAGAAGTTTCTAGTTATCGCTTATGACCATGTCCTGACAGGGCAGGCATCCTGCTGCTCTCGTTTGTCACTGTGTCTCCAGCATTGACTGCAGAACAAGTTATATAGTATGCGCTCTCCTGAGGAGAGGAGGGGAGAGAGAAGAAGCGAGAAAGGAGGAGGAAGGAGTAGGGAGAAAGGCTCCCTAAAGAAAACAGTGTGCTTAGCAAAATAAATAGATAAATAAAATACATAGAAATAAATAATTGTTTGTTTGTTTGTGCCTCCAGCTGTTTAGGGCCTGCAGTACCTACACAGCCCACAGCTAGGGCAGGCCAGTGTAGACCAGGCTATTTCAAACTCACAGAACTCCACCTGCCTCTGCCTCCTGAGAGTGCTGGGACAAAAGGCGTGTGTCACCATGCCTGCTAGGAATGTATAATTGTATGATACTAAAACCCTGTCTAGGATAGTCTGTCTCAGAAGAGACTCAGAAGCAGTTCTGTTATTCAGGAGGGGCAGCCACTTGTCACATGCTGGAGACCTAGGCCCCAGCACACATAAACAGACATGTGTGCTAAGAGAGTGAAACGACAGCGAAGAAGATCCGGAAGGCAGCTTCTCACTCCAGGAGATTCCCAGAGCGAGGGTGGGCAGAGGACCCCAGGGGCTGTGGGTAAGGAACCAGGAGGGAGTCTTCCCAGCAGCACCCAGAGGGAAGATTTTCCACGTCTGTTAAAACCCAACAGGGTTCGATGGCCACCCTCCTCCAAAACGTGTAGAGGAATGCACCTCATACCAAGAAAGTTAATAATGAGAGCGGTTTCATTCTGCACTTCTGCCCAATGCCCAACACCAGGGCCATAGTGATGAACAAAGAGAGCACCCCTACTCTCCTTCAATAGGCAACAGATCAGCAAATGAAAAGGGAAGGTCAAGAAACGGGTCTGAGAAGAGGGCTTGGTGGGTAAAGTGCTTGCTGCGCAAGCGTGAGGACCCAAGTTCAATTCCCACCACCAACAGGAAAGTCAGCTGTCGCTGTACACACCTGTAACGCCAGCACTGAGGGGAGGCTTACAGAGGGGCACTCCCCAGGCTGACTGGCCAGCCAGGATAGCCCATCTGTAAGCTCTAGCCTCAGGGAGAGGCCCTGTCAGAAAAAAACAAGGTGGGGAGAAATGCAGGGATACACCTTCTGTCAACCTATGGCCTCCACATCCACATGCATGGCTGAAAACACCCACATGCATACATGCTTACACCCACACCCACATGCATGCTTACTCATCCCACCCACACATAATTCTTTTTAGATAAAGAAAAAGGTCAATAAACAATTAAAACGATGCAGAAGATTAAAATGGGGGTTTTGTAGTTTTCATGGAGCTTACACCAAACCAGCTCCCAAACACAAAAACTGTGAGAAAAGGATCCGGGCTCCACAGAGAGACCATGCTACCAGACTGAAAATGGCGCAGAAGGGAAGCAAGAAGCCACTGTGGGTCTTCTCCATCAGGCCAAAAGCTACAAGCTATTCTTCTTTCTGAGTCTGTATGTGCAGTTTTCCAGGATGCTGTAAGAAGTTAGGCCAAGTTAGACTGTAGCAGCCCTAACAGTTCAAAACAGAAGGGAAGTTGCAAATAAAGTGAAGGAGATTCCATCTATGTTGAGAGGTAAGAGGGGACCTGGTGACCCATGGCCACCTGTCTTCTGGAAACCAACCCATTTCCCCAGCCCGTCCAACCACTGCAGAAGACTCTGCAGGTTCTAGGGTCTTGGAAATGAGAAACTCATTTCGCATGGCCCTTGACCTCACTCGAGTTCCTGAGTTTTACTGTTCTGGCCAAAGGTTTGGCAGCTGGAAGCAGAGAGCCACAGAGATGATGGAGACAAAGCTGGAGGCAGGCTGGGGCAATTGCATATGGTGACAGGACAAAGGGAGCTAGAGCAGTTTACTTGCTACATCTCCAAGCAAGAAAAAATGAGAAAATTCACAACCACAGAACCCCTTCCAGGTCCCCACAAGTACCTCAGCTGAACCTAACTAATCAGCTCATAGGACAAATGAAGCAGGAGGCACGTGAGCCGCTGAGTCACAGCTGTGCCCTGGCTTCAGGCACAGGTGGCTCTTTACGGGGATCCAGTGCAGAATGCAAATACTTTGATTCCCACTGGAGAATTGTCATGACTGCCAGGCAAGCCTCTACTCTATGGGCACAGGAGAACTGCTGAAGGATTTCAATAGTCTGGGCTCAGATCCTTGAGTAACATGGGTCTGGAGACACGTAGAGAGAGAGGAGTGACAGAGATACTTTTCGTCACTCTCCAGATGTGACAAAAAGTGAGGAATGACAGAAAGGACTGGGCAGCAGAACTCTTAGGGAAAGGGAACAAGACAGCATCTACTTCAAATACCTTGGGCCCTTGCACATTGAAGGGGAATCAACTCCCCTGCAAGGAAAGAGCTGGGGTAGGCTTCACCTGCAGAACAAATACAAGAACTTCCGGTGAGTATCGCTGTGCAGCAATGAAGCGGGTCACCTTCAAAGGCTGGTATGGTGGTACTCAGCAGGCTGGAAGGAGTGGCCGTGCAATCTCAGCCCATCTGAAGCCCCCTTGTCACATACTTTCCCATTATAGAGCTAAAGCCCTTCTAAGTCAATCCGAGTCACCATCATCCTTAAAAAGCTCTGTCACCTCCAAGACACTGTGGGCTTTTCCACAACCTTCCATCTTCTCTGAGTGCTCATCGCCTGTATCATTTACATGGATTTGTTCTGTTCATGACCATTTAATTCTTGTAGTGAGAGAAAGGAAAAAAATAGGTCCAGGTGCGCCTGTGTGTGTACGTGTGTGAAGACTAGAGGGAAACCTCAGCCATCATTCCTCAGGCATCAACAGAACTCACCCAGCAAGTGAGGCTGGTCCCAGGATTCAAGGTCTCACCCTCCCTGATGATGTGATTTCAATTCTCCCTACCACACTGGGTTCTGGGACTGGAGCTCAGGTCTTCTGGCTTGCCAGGCGAGCATATCCCAGGTACTGTCTTTCAGCCTGCAGCCACTCTTCGTAGGTAAGGTTTACCTCTGGCATCAGACCAGTCCCTCAAGGGTAATAACTTCCTATCTGTCAAACCAGCCTTACAAGCAGAAAAAGTACAACTTGTTCATTCATAACCACAGTTCTTCAGTGTCCAGGTTTCGTTGTAAATTTCTGCGCGTGCACGTGCGTGCGCGCGCGCACATACACACACACACACACACACACACACACACACACACACACACAACCCAGAACCCTGTAGGCTCTTTAAGATGTCTGATGTTGATTATTTCATTTCCTGATTATATGCAGTTGTATTCTAGTTTTATTGAGCTAAATATCCCTTCCAATTGCAATAGTTCTCTTCCACAGTATATTTTTAGAGAAGAGGGCAAGATTAAAACTTTTTAATTAAAAACATTTTATAACCTTTCTTCCCATCATGAGACAGAAGCAGCTTGGCCACAGAATGTCATCCAGGAAGCCAGCTGCTCAAGGAGGAACTAATTCTTCCCATGGTTGAGACAAACAAGACCCATGGGCACAACTGGCTAACCTTCCCACCAGGAAGGCTCCTTTGTGGATATCTAAGCTCCAAACCTGTGACGGTGTTTCAAATGAAATGAAATGACCACTAGGAACTTTTCAGCACTGGTGAAGCCTGACCGGCTCTACCGGGTGAGCAAGTTTCCCTCGCAGACTAGAATCCATTTACAGGAGGGTGAGCTTTGTCTCAGCACTGCCCCTGTGCAGACAACTTCCCCAGCAATGGTGCTCAGTTCACTTTTATTTTATTTACTCTAGGTTAAGGAGTCCACCCAATCCCAAACACCAAAGCCAACATTTGGTCTACCTTGAGACACTGCTTTGGAATAGGTATCCTGCCTGTCACATGCCACTCCTCTTGGTACTTGGGGACTGAAGAAGTTCACAAGGCAGATACCTCAGACCCTCTTCGTGTGTCAAAAGGGGAGGGAGGCTGGGGCAATTCCCCACGGTGAGAGGACAACAGGGCACGTGGGCAGTTGACTCCTTACATCTCCAAGCAAGAAAAAATTTCATAACCACAGAAGCCCTTCCAGGTCCCCACAAGTACCTCAGCTGAACTTTAGCCAATTGGGCCTTCTTATAAAAGGCTATACCCTCGGAAATCTCTGTGATCTTCTCACATAAATAATTCTATATGCCATTTCCATGGAGCCCATGTTCTGTGAGATCACATATTAGCACATGTCAGAAACTATAAAAGGAACACTAGATACAAGTTCTTTCCTTCCACACCCAAAGGCAGCCTTCATGAACCTACAGAATTTACATAAAAGAGACAAATCCATTTTCAAGGAAGAAACTATAGAGCAAACAATTCTACACCCACAAGGGGCCAGATTCTACCAGATAAATAACTCCTAAAACATACTGAATTCTCTCGTTATAGCGGTTCTCCCTTTTGAGCACATTTGTCACAAAGATTCACCCACCCCTAGAGCCCTGTCTCTCTGTTTCTAGATAGTAATAAATATGGCTATTTAACCTGATGGACAAGCTTCTTCATCTTCCCCTCCCCAGGTCACCAAAGCTCTTGGAGCTTTGCCAAGATTTAGAACTAAAAATCTTTCTTTAGGAAAAGCTCTGAATATCTTAGCTTTCCTCTGTTCCTTTTTTTTTTTTTTAAGATTTATTGTTTACTTTGAATTATGTGCAAGGATGGCGGGGGGTGGGGGCAGGGAGGGAGGGTCGTACACATGTAAATACAATGGCCACAGTGGCCAAAAAAGATCACCAGATTCTCTCAAGTTAGAGTTACAGTCAGTTGTGACCTGCCCAACATGCGTACTGGGAACAGAACTCTGGTGTTCTGTGAGGATTTCTGATAGCAGGGGTGGAAGTCCAATGTCACTGAAAGGCCCCTGAGCCCAGCACTAAGATGATGGACTTCCCTTGCTCCACTGATCCCCCTCTTTCCTCTAATTTTTGGGGATCCTAGATCCCCAGAGACATGTCATGTGTTTAACTCTCCTCTGACTTCCCATGCTAATGAGGTCCTATTGGTGCCTTGCTTTCAGCCAATGACATTCTGTGTAGGCCTCCAGCCTCCCTGGAGTTTTCCCCACCCTCACTGGACATGAATTAATTAGGCATGACATTTTCTCTCTTCTAATTGAACAATACCCAACGAATCAAATATGTCCCCTTCCCAAAGCCCTCCCCACTACCCAAAGGTACATAATACTGACTCACAGAGTAAACTTCCCTTTTTTATTTTTCTATGCCCCCAAGATAATTATGCCCCCAAGGTGAATGTCTGACTCTGCTTATTTGAAGGGGTGGGTGGAATCTGTTCTTCCCTCCATGAAAGATCCATAGCCAAGAGCTGCCTGGCTGGCTAGGCTTGTATGGGCCTCAGGCTCCTGCCTGGCCTCCACCCAGCTAGGTCTCCGACCACTGGCAGCCAGGGCTCGTCTCTGCCCTGTTGCTGCCACTGGTGGCCTAGCCAGGCTCGCTTCGTGATTAGGCCATCCTGTGGCCTCTGCCAGGCTTCTGCCAAGCCTCTGCTGTTTCTCCTGAGAGCCAGCTTCCACCTGGTTGCCTCAACCTGGTGGGCTAGGCCTGTTCAGGGTGAATGCTCTGGCAGAGAGGCCCTGACTTTCTGCCTCTTCTCTCACACCTGCCTGGCTGCCCAGCCCAGTTCCAGGAGAGCAGATCTCCTGCCTAGCCCACCACCCACATGGCCATCTCTTTCCTGCTCAGGCCAGCCTTCTCTGCCCATCCCTGGATTAGCCATAGGACCCCCCCCCATCCCCTTTTGAATCCACAGTCCTCAGCCAGAGCAGTGTGTGCTCTTGACCACTGTGCCCTTTCCATCCCCTGGGTGCTATTTTCCCCCAGAGTCCCATCCTTGTGCCATGGCCTGAACAAAGCCAGAAATACAAACTTTCAACTCCCTGATGAATTTTGTGCACTCTGAATTTTCACCTTTATCCTATTGGAGGGAAACTTGTGTTCAGTTCCCCATGTAACTGGACCCATTTGAGGAGCCTGAACTTGTGTAAAACAACTAACAAGGCAAAACTATAGAGGAGCATCTATCTGCCATGGTGGAGAACTTTCATTGGTTCCTCTAAATCTCTGTCTAAGCATCTCCAGTCTTCTCTATGAGACAGCTGAATGTTATGTGTAGTGACAATTTTGGAGTTTTGGTTTCTTTGAAAAACACAAAACTATTATGGGAATGTGTTTTTGTTTTGATCCCAAGTGTGGGGATATGTCAGATTGTCCATAGTGGCTAACTATGATTTGCCTCATGCTCTAGCAGAGGCATAGATTTGCCAGCTGCAGATAGTTTCTCAGATTGTGTGACATTTGGAATTCTGGGGACATTTCAGAGGGTATATAAATGCTAGGGCCGGAGGGAGAGTGTTGGTTGTTGGTTGCTTTTGGTTGCTGTTGGTCATAATTTATTAAGTAGTTGTGGACAAAGAAGAAACAACAACCTGCTCCTAGAGGCATTGCAGATATGGCTGTTGTGTCCCATGTGCATCAGTAGGTGACAGAGAGGAGAGAGGCTATGTCTACATTCAGTGTTCTGATATAGGAACATCTGAATGAATAGTAGCCTAACAATCCAGGAAAAAAGCAAGCTAGAGACCAACACCAGTTCATTGCCATGGGGTCCAAATGGGGAGCTAGACTGCGACAACCACCAGTCCAGCACCAGCCAAGCACCAGATGGGCTCCCAGGACAGGAAGCAAGCCAGAGACTAGAAGAACCCTGCCTGGCCCTGGATGTGGGGGTTATGGGTGAGCCATCCCTGAGGGAGTGAGTGTGAGAAAGCCAGCCCTGACTTTTGTCTGTTTTTTTGATGGTGTTGTCAAGGGAGAGATTCACCTCCCCTCCCTTTTTCCCTAACCACCAGTGTCAAAAAGGAGATCTGGCCCCGATGGGGTCACAAGAGCAGGAGAGCTGTCCCTGCCCCTCACATGCTGCAGCATTCGGGAGAGCAGGCCCTGCACCTTGCTTGGACACCACAGTACAGGTGGCCCTGAATATGAGGGTTGTGAATGAACCAGCCCCAAGGGAGTGATGGGTTGTAGGAGAGCCAACCCTACTTTTTGTCTTCTTGTTGGTGGTGTTGGTGAGAGAGAGATCCTCTCTATTCTCTGATGCCTTCGCCACAGGTAGCAGGCAGGAGAGTTGGCCCTGATGAGCTAATGAGAGTAGGAGAGCTGGTCCAGCCCCTTACCTGCTGTAACACTCAGGAGAACAGGCCCTGCACCTTATCTGGGTAGCACAGTAGAATTGGCCCTGGATGTGGAGGTTGCAGGCCCAGAACCAGGGATTTGAGTTGGCCCACCCCAACATATACCCTGTGGATGAACTTCTGGAGTACAAGAAGAGGCCAGTTCAACAGAACCAAAACTACAGGGTCTCCATGACATAGGACAACAACAGGATATCTGAGAGGAGTCCCAGTGAGGTTCCAGTACTGACAAAGTAGCAGAAGCCAGAGGCCTCATTCCAAACCAAGAAGTCATTATAATGAGCATTTGTAAGCAAATAAATATGGACAAAGGGGAATATTGTGGGACACAGTGGGACACCCTGCAGCTTCCACAATGAGAATTGTTTTTTATGTTGGGAGAGGTTTCAGGGGGGGGGGGAGGGAAGGTCTGAGAAAAGGTGGGAGATGAGAGAGAACAGGGTGCATGATGTGAAATTCACGCACACACACACGCACACGCGCGCACACACACACACACACACACACACACACACACACACACACACACAATTTTAAAAAAGGAAGAAGAAACAATAAGAACGTAGATATCCTGAACAGCCAAATATCAAACCTACCTCAAGGAACGGGCAGCCCCTAACTAGCTGGAGTAAGTGGAGTAACAAAAATATCACCCCTTTCCCCCTCTGTCCTTCTCTTTTTTGTCTAGTGTGAGAGGGTTGAAAGGGTAGAAGAAAATGGGTGGAAGAAAGAAGAATCCATGAAGTGGCCAAAGTCCCGGTACAGTCATGGAATGTAGCAACATGCCTCCCTGTCTTCTCTAGGCATTGTGGTTTGTCTATTCCAGGTAGAATATACTTCTACAGCTAGTCAGAAAGAAGAGGTCTTCTGCCAATCTTCCTGGCAGGTATGCATGCTATTCTGCTGAAGGCACAGCCACTGCCCCATGTCCTCTCTCCCCTAACATCCTAGTGTGACTTAAGTCACAGGAGTTATTTACTGGATTCTGAGTCACAGAAACACCTTGGCAAACAAGCCTTAAATCTGAATTATTGTTGGAGTGTGTATCTCTTTCCTGCCTGGAGCCTGCAATGTTATTTTCAGTCTAGTAGTACTCTTCATAAATCCCTCTATCTGATATTTCTAAAAACCATATACATTGAAGGACCAGAAAAAGAGGAAAGAAATCAACTGGTTATATATTATTTATAAAAACACCCCATTCTTTATTCCTCGGACAGTTCTCTATCTCAAATTCTTTAAGCTGTCTAAAGATTTTAATGCCAAAATATCTCTACTCAATGGGAGCCATGGTTTACAAGTAGACGTCTTTCATCCTAAGGTTTAATAACATAAATAGATTTAATACAGCTCATCATAGCAACTTATATCATTGGGATAAAAAAACATTGTGTACAGAATAAGTTATAGAAAACTTTATGAATAAAAGTAAAATCCTGTTCTATATAAATGTGGACGATTTTAAGTCAAAACAGTTTGGAATTTAATACAGAAAGTGTTCAGCTATTTCTAACTGACTGAAAAACAACTCTCAGAAACCTGGGAGATCAGTAAGAACCGAGGGATGTTCTTTCCATTAGTGGAAAGGGCTTACCAGACTCTAAACAACATCCTCTCTCCTCCACGCTTTAAACTAAAGACAAGCCAGGAGCCACTGCACGTGGCTTTATCGAGGCAGAACCCATTTGAAGAAAGCATTAATCCATCACATCCTTGATTAGATTTCCTTAAGAGCAAGGTCAAGGGGGTGATGAAAAACTCCAGCACAAAGAATGGTACCTCGTGATTGACCATGACTCTGGGGAGGACAACTCTACCCAAGGAGTCCATTCCTCCCACTATCTCAGATAGCATATTTGTGACTCAGTTTCCCATGTCAGTGACAGCTCAGGCATCCCATACCTTGGGAGGCTAGAAACCTCTCCTCGACATCAGCCCTCTTAGTGACCCATGACAAAAGTCATCAGTCAGACTCGGGAGCGTGGACCTGAGAGCACTGTGTGCTCAAGGGTCCACCCAAAGACTATCCACTTCATTACCGAGTTTAAAATGTTCTCTAGACAAGGTCAGCCCTGTAGTCTCCTTAATCCTTTGCTGTTGTTTAGCTCCAGCTTCAAATAGAAAAGACACCCTCAGAGTGTACTTCCATCTCTGTGTTGCCTCCTTATTATTAAGCCCTTCAAAAATAGTTAAGGACACTCATCGGGCACCAGGGACAAAGTATTTTAGGGCAGTATGACTGTGACTCCTGCTTCACACAGCCAGAAGAGCAGGCTGGTAGCTCGGGAGGTAGGTTCCATGTGCTCTGGGTAAACTGAGCTCTCTTGTGCTTGCCTTGCTTGGTCCATATCCTGTTTTCCTCATCCTATGAATGAGTCTGGAGATATTGTGGGCTTAAAGATAGAAGAAGAAGTAATCTTGTGGACACTTTTTAAAACTATGGTGACAAATTCTGTGTCATTTCTTCCATCTGAAATAAAATTTCCCTTCTTTTAAATGTAGATGCCTTTAGTGACATGTCAAAAAAATCAAATATGCTAGAAACTGTATTAACTAGTAAGCTATAGAACACATTCTCTCTCCCTCTTTCATTCTCTCTCTCCTACCTCTCCTACCCCAACTCTCTCTTCACGTTTGCAAGAGCAACCAAGCTGTATGGAAGCCAAGAAGCTGTGGGCAGGTCCACACAGACAGGAGCCAATGTTCCCAGGAGCTTTGGTCTAAAGATTTTACCCCTAATCTTCAAACACTGTTAACAACCTGGACAGACTTGCCAGCGATGTGGTATGCCACCTAGGAAGTGGATCCTACAGCTTCCAGATGAAGCCAGAACAGAGCTGAGTTTTCCTATTGGACCTATATGGGACCAGCTTAAATCAGAGCTGGTAAGATATGCAACTGTGCTTGTACAAGTCCCCAGGCATGGGGTTCACTTGCTATGTGGCAATAGCTAACCCCGATGGGGTATTGTTAGGTAGGTCTTTACCCAGTTAGAAGGCAGAGAAACGAGGCAGACTCTATGTTGCTTTTGTACTTTTTAAAGCATGGGAATCTAAATATAACTCCCCAGAAGCCACTGCGGCCTTCTACCACTTGAGACACTGTCGATTTTGAGAGCTAGAAAAATCAAAGAGGAAAGGAGATAAAGATTAAGGGTCTCTAGGAATGGAGAACAGAGATGAGGGATGTCCCAAGCCCCACCCCTGCTCTTTAAGATCCCTGGAACATTTCCTTCTTCCCAAGTTGTTTGTTTTTGCTGGCAAGAGTATTTGTGCTCAATATTTATCCCTAGAAGGACCACGAGGTTAAATTCTGAAAGCTCCCATTCATTAGCATTCAGGGGGTGGAGGCTGGAGCTCCCTAGTCTTCCTGGCTCTTTCTTCTCAAAACTGCTTTGCATAGGCCTACCATATAAAGTTCCCAAAATGTCTCTCTTATGAGAGAAAGGTCCTCCTTCCCTTTTGCTGGCTGAGCTAAATCTGGTTTCCCTTGTCCATCTTTTACAGAACCATGCTTCCACCTTGTCTGTTGAATTGTTTCCAAACTGCCTTGGTCCACCTCTAAGCTTTGAGTCATGACACGCCACAAGCTGCCCTTCCTTACCTGTTTCTTTTATCAGTCAGTCCTCTCACAAATTCCTGTTCAAGCCTGATTGTGATTTTTAAAAACAAAAAGCACAAACTAAACCCTGGTCACTCTAGCTGACAGCAATCCCATTCTCCATTTCAACTCTGTAACTTTGACAGTGTTCAATACAACGTTCACCTGACCTTCAGGCAGAGACAATTGTTACAGGTCCTGGAAGGACAGAGCCAGATGCTATTGTCTTTCACATTCTCCCTGCCCCTCCAAACATACCAACAACCCAGCTCGGTATGGGGAATCTTTTTTATGCTAAATTATTGCTATTGTATTAAATCAACTAAATAATTATGGCACATTCTAACAAAGAGCCTTCAGGGGGTATTTTTTATTTTACCGACTGCCTAATCTTGAGGACAGAATCTCTAATTGGACAGTTTTGGGCCAGGACCAGACAGCTGGAATTAGTACGGGCAGATGTAAGAGTCACTGCATGATTGAGTGTGAGTCCTGATGCACCTGCTAGCCATGCCTAGAGACCCACAGACATACTATCATCATAGAATAGATCTCAGAGTCTCCCAGAACTGAACATTATCTTGTGTTAATTGTGTATGAAGAAAGGCATAGAAAACATTTACTATAATAGAAAATGTTTTATAGATAAAAGATTATAAGACTTATCCCTTTTATAGATAAAGACAGTAAAACACAGGTGAAGTAATAGGCCCGTACATAGCAGCTGGTTATCAACAAAAACGGCCTTGACCGCAGGTCTCCTGACAGTTATCCCAACAGTCTCCCCACTTGAGGAAATCAGATGATTGCTGCTTGCCTCAATCAGCACCCCTCGCTGAAGAGCAGAATTTAGCAGCATTTTAGACAGAGCATTTCAAGGACGTTTTGAACATCAGCTTTTACTATGGAGGGTGACCTCAATTGCTAGACATTTCCTTCTCAAGCAAAAGCAAAAACCCAAAGAAACAAAATGCCTATTTGTTTTTCTGACTGAAGAAAACAAAAATGTGTCCCTATATCTAACTTGCAATCAATTTTTGCAAAAGAAAGGGAATTCTTATCCGAGTGCTGTATTACACACTCTCCACTGAAAAGCAAAAACCAGACCAAGGGACTGGCGTATCCCAAGGAGCGATATGCAAGATGAAAGCTGGTGCATTAAAGCCAAACTGAGAACTTAGGCAGGTTGCACACATTTACTAAAGAAATGCTTTTTCAAAAAGCAACTTAAGTCACCCTTTTCTTTAAGATGCTGGGCACTCAATCAGCAGCCCATCAAACCCCTTTTCCCTAGATATACAGGCCACATGCTGATATGTCCTTCCATCGACCTCAAAGCGTCCCTTTCTCATAAGAAGTAATGAAAGCAATATCGAGGCATAGATCGATAAGATCTCATAGGTAGGCTGGCACAGACAGCATAAAAAATGCCCCCTAAACAGTGTTTTAATTAAAAGAGAAACTCATAAGAAATGGGCAATTCTGAGACCCAGAAAGATACACATAGTATGTACTAACTTATAAGTGAATATTAGCTACATAGTACAGGATAACCATCCTACAATCCACACACCCAAAGAAGCTCAGTAAGAAGGAGGGTCCAAGGAGGGGCTGCTTGAATCTCACTTACAAGGGAAATAAAATAGACATTGGAGGTGGATGAAGACAGGGAACTGAGTGGGAGGGGGTGTGGGGAGGGAAACAAAGGTGGGGGTCAGGTGTGGTGAGAGCAGGAGTGAGAGGTGAGAGGGCTGGGAGAGAGAAGGGAAGCTGATGGGTGTGCATCTCTAAAACAAGTGGGGGACCAGCCAAGGGGTATGCTCCTGGGAGGATAGTGGGGGTGAGTCTAGCTGAGACTCCTAGCAGCGGAGGACAGGGAGACGGAAGTGGCCACCTCCTAGCCTGGCAGGACTTCCAGTGGAGAGAGAAGGACACTAACCCACCTACATAGCCTTCAGCCCATAATTCATCCTGCCTACAAGATATACAGGGATAAAGATGGAGCAGTGATTAAGGGAATGGCCACCCAATGACTGGCCCAACTTGTGACCCATCCCCATGGCAGAGAGCCAACTCCTGACACTATTAATGATACTCTGCTACGTTTGCAGACAGAAACCTAACATAACTATCATCTGAGAGGTCTCACCCAGCAGGGGATCAAAACAGATGCTGAGACACACAGCCAAACTTTAGGGGGAGCTTGAGGAGTCTTGTAGAAGAGTGGGAGGAAGAATCGAGGGATCTGAAGGGGACAAGAACTTCATAAGAAGACCAACAGAGTCAACTAACCTAGGCTTCTGGGGCCTTACAGAGACTGAAGCACCAACCAAAAGCATGTATGATCTGCCCCTAGGTACCCTACACATATGTAGGTGATAGGCATCTTGGTCTTCATGTCGATCCCCTGGCAAGTGGAGCAGAGATGTTCTCTGACATGGACTCTACTGCCTGTTTGTGGATCACCTTACCCTCGTTGGTCTGCCCTGGCTGGCCTCAGTGGAAGAGGATACTGGTAATCATGATGTGACCTGAAGAACCAGGATGGGTGTTGGAGGGGAGGGTTCCCTTTTCTGAGGAGAAGGGGAGGAGGGAAAGGGGGAGAGGGTAGGAGGGTGGGAACAGATGGAGAGGAGAGAGGGGGCTGTGATTGGGATGTAAAATGAATAAATGAATAAATTTTAAAAAAGAAATGGGTAATCCCTATGATTTACAAGTTCTATTTTGACAAAAAGAAGAGAAATATAAAATGATTATATGTATGTAATGTGTATGCAACATATGTATACCTATGTGGATGGGGGAGTCTAAAGAATGTGCACTCCATATACGTACATAGTTTCTACACCTATTCAGTCAACCACAGACTGAAAACATTCCTCCCCAAACTGCATCTCTATTGAGCATGCATAGACTTTCTCCCTTGTCATTACTCTCCAACAGTGTAACAATCAGCCACAGTGCATTAGTTGTTATAAGCAATTCAGAGAGGATTTAATATGCAGACGTTAAGGGTAAATACTGCACCATCTTGCATGAGACGCTTTCGCATTCAAGGATTTTGATATGTGAAGGAGGTCCAAGAACCAATTCCTCTGAATGCTGACAGCTGACTGTACATACAAACTGCAGCTGTGGGGTACAATAGTTCAAAACCTAGACATTAGACCCAGACCGCTTAAGTCCCTGTCCCATAATGTACGGCATTAAGAACGCTCCTTAAAACATTCCAAAATCAGTTTCTCCACCTAAAGCAAAAACATGATGCCATTAGTTATATCCTACAGCTGTGAGGATTGAGTGACAGAAACTCTAAGGAGCATAGACTAGTATCTTGCCTGTAGAAAGCACACTGAAAGTGTTGCTGCTCTTAAGGTCCTTGTTGTTACCTGTGACAGAGACAAATGTGTTACCATGTATCTGCATCCCCCTCTTTTTCTCTTAAGGAAGGCTTGTCCTTGTTCATCAGCTCAGTGTTGGAGTTTGTATTACTTACTTTTCTATTGCTGTGATAAAACACCATGACCAAGGCAATGTATAGAAGGAAAGGTCTATTTGGGGCTCAGGGTTCCAGAGCAATCAGCCCATCATGGCAAGGAATTGTAGCAGCAGACAGCATACAGTGGCAGTAAGGGCTGAGAGCTCACATCTCAAACCACAAACATGAATCAAAGAGTGCACTGGACACAGCCACATGGCTTTTGAAACCTCAACACCTGCTCTCCAGTGACATACTTCCTCCAGCAAGAGCACACCTCCTAAGCCTCCACAAACAGGGCTACCAACTAGGGACCAAGTATTCAAATGCCTAGGACTTATGGGGGGAGGCATTTCATTCAAACCACCACAGTTTTTTTTCTTACAGTATGAAATCTGAGTATGAGCAAGCTCTTTCCAAAGATACTTAGACTCTTTCCTAAGGAAGGTTCTAGAGAGCAAGAAGAGTCATATCTTAGAGTAGGCTGGGATGGGTAGGCTTCTGAGAAGACAACTGACTACCTAAACTAGATAGTGAGCATGAATTAGTGGTAAATATCATTGAACAGGGCACACAGCTTTCAAATGGAGCTAAATGGTGCCTGAATGTACTCATTCCACCACACTCCGTATCCAGAGCCATGGAAATGTCTTTCCTGCTCAATGTAGCACTCAATCATTTAAAAGCAAAGCAAGAAACTTGGTACACACACAATGCTCATAGAAGCATAACTCATAACTCATACTAAAAATAGAAAAAAAAGAAAAAAAACCACAACCCACCAAATCATAGCATGTTGATTTAACAGAATGATATGACATTAACAAAATAATTTTGGAACTTGAAGAAATGTTATCCCATAATGCTACCTTGTGAAAACCCAGGATACTAATGCTCTCCACATCCAGTTTCAAGGACACAGAAAAACTAATAATAATTCCTCCTACCAGAAGCGAGGACCAGCAAGATGGCATAGCAGGATGGGGTACTTGCTACCAAGCCTGATGACTCAATTGTGATTCCAGGAAACCACGTGATGGAAAGATTAAAGAGACTACTAAAAGTTGTTCTCCTCCAGATACACTGTAGCATGTCCATACTCTCTCCAACCCCCAATCAACACACACACCAGTAAATAGATAATTAAAATCATGGACTACGCTCCTCAAGAGGAAACATGTGCTTGGCACTGTAAATCTGGCCAAGAACCCATGGTTAGAGAGCTCCTAGGTCCCAGGAGTTAACCTGTGACTATTGTCCTGCCAAATGGACAGAGTATAAACTGCCTGCAAACTTATATCTTTATCAGTGCAGCTTCTTCGACCTCACTGGAGAAATTTCTTTGTGCAGTGAATTGTGGTTAGTGCAGAAACTCACAACTGGGCAAAGAGTGAGCATCAGAAGTGCTCAGCCACGGGGGACAGCATGCTCCCTCTCCCCAAGATTCAGGAGCCATCTTGGAGCAGGTGGATGGAAGACTGTATGAGCCGGACATTAGGGGAGAAGTCTAGAGGGAAACAGCTTCTGCACATGATGGGACCACTGCACTCATGACCTCAGCACATGATGGGAC
>CAJQZJ010032563.1:13434315-13446901 GCA_907164525.1 Lophiomys imhausi | reverse complement strand
ATGGGGCCACTGCAGTCATGACCTCAGCACATGATGGGGCCACTGCAGTCATGACTTCAGCCCCTGATGGGACCATTGCAGTCATGACCTCAGCACATGATGGGACCACTGTACTCATGACCTTAGCACATGATGGGACCACTGCACTCATGACCTCAGCACATGATAGGACCACGCAGTCATGACCTCAGCACATGATGGGACCACTGCACTCATGACCTCAGCACATGATGGGACCACTGCACTCATGACCCCAGCACATGATAGGACCACCACAGTCATGACCTCAGCACATGATGGGGCCACTGCAGTCATGACCTCAGCACATGATGGGACCACTGTACTCATGACCTCAGCACATGATAGGACCACTGTACTCATGACCTCAGCACATGATAGGACCACTGCAGTCATGACCCCAGCTCATGATGGGACCACTGCAGTCATGACCTCAGCACATGATGGGGCCACTGCAGTCATGACCTCAGCACATGATGGGGCCACTGCAGTCATGACTTCAGCCCCTGATGGGACCACTGCAGTCATGACCTCGGCACATGATGGGACCACTGTACTCATGACCTCAGCACATGATGGGACCACTGCAGTCATGACCTCAGCACATGATGGGGCCACTGCAGTCATGACTTCAGCACATGATGGGACCACTGTACTCATGACCTCAGCACATGATGGGGCCACTGTACTCATGACCTCAGCACATGATGGGACCACTGTACTCATGACCTCAGCACATGATGGGGCCACTGCACTATGACCTCGGCAGCCATGGTCCCTGCACAAGATCAAGCTAGTTAATATTCCAGCATGGAGTGGAAAAGGGCTCATAAACCCCTAGCCTTATCTGAGAGCCATAGACAGTTGATGGCTTCTAGAGGAGGGGAAGGCAGTTTTCTTCAAGGATGTCACTTCTAGTAGGCCAACAATGCTCCAGTGGATGGCCCCACACCTGGGAGTATATGGGCAGCCCAAATTAAAGTCAATAGATTATTTTCTTAAAGGAGAAAAGGACATAAAGCTAGGGGTAGGAAGGTGGGGTTAGATCTAGGAGGAGTTAGAGGGAGAAGAGTAGGAGGTGACTGTGATCAAAGCACCTTGTATGAAATTCTCAAAGAATTAGTAAAAATAAAAGTAAAATGCCTAGTTGTGGATTAAGTCACTTTTTCTGGCTAAGTCACTTTCTTCTCCTGGCGTTCTAAACCCTTTCTGTTCTTCAGACTCAATGACTACCAACCTCACCCTCATGAACTGGATTTATATTATGTGCAGCTGCCCACCCAGGCTAGAAAGATGTGGCCTGGTGCCCTTTTGTTCCCTGGGTTCTAGTAAAGGAAGAATAAGAAAAGGCATTTGCACCTATTCTTCTGGATTCGAAGCTTTTTAAAGTTTCAAAGTCTCAGACAATCAGATTGAGAGGGCTAACAAAACCTTTCACAACACATTCCTTTAAATACCAGCCCAACACACCTGGAGCAGCAAGAGGCTGACTGAACACAATGCTTTTGTTGAGAGCCTTTGTGAGTTCCTGAGCCCTGCACAGCTAGTCCCAGCTTCAAACATAAGGGACTTGCAGAAAAAGGAGAGAACCTTAGAGTCTTACCTTCATATGCTGGTCAGTCTTGCTCCCTGCAAGGGAGCACCAATCATCTGCCAGACCCTGTTGTGGGCACCAATCATGTCACAATCTCAGCTTACAAAGGGGACACAATAGCTCATTCCTGCTAAATGCTGTGAGAAAGGGCTGGCAAACAGAGAAGGCACAGGTGACCCAGAGAGGCGGGGGCTTTCTACATCAAGTTCAAAGTAAAGAGGTAAGTAACAAATGAAGATTTAGGTTCTGTTAAGATTCTCTTTATATATGTGTGTGTATGTAGGTGTGTGTGTGTATGTATGCATGTATGTATATTTGTGTATGTGTGTATGTATGTATATTTGTGTATGAGTGTGTGTATATATGTATGTGTGTATGTATGTATATTTGTGTGTGTGTGTGTGTGTGTTTGTGTCTGTACCTTGCATGTTGTTCCAGGGTCTCAGTGAGACCCAGGGGCTCACTGATTCTATGCCAGCCGGCCAGTGAGTTCCTGAGGCCTTCCTAACTAGAATAACAGGTGCGTACCACCATGCTTGGCTTGCGATGCAGGTTGTGGGCTTCGAACTTGTCCTCTTGCTTTCATGACAAATGCTTTATTAACTGAGCAATCTCCCCAGGTGTCAGTATTCTTGTTTCTGATCCATGTTCTCTTAGACACCCATGGCACTAGGGTGAACAGCATTTCCTAACAGAGCCTCCAGCACCCTTCTAAACCTCAGATAATATAGGAGCAGTTCATGGGGCAAAGAGTCCCCAGCAAACAGCAGACACACCAGCATCCTGTGACTGTCTACCATGGACAAATGCTAATCCTCACTTTTTGATGTATCTTTTAACAAAGACCATTTCTTCCTGCCATCCTAGCTTGCTTTAATTTGGGTCTTGGTATGGCAGTGGTAGACAACAGCTTGATTTGAAACTTAGGCAGAAAAGAAAGACATGCTTTGTGGTTTTTTGAGAATAGAAAGGGGCAAGGCGAGTTGTCTTTGAGGGGCATAGAATGCCCAGCATCCTATTTTTACATAAAATGTCCAACTCCTCGAATTCTCCTGAACCCTGCCCTAGCCTGTCGCAGAAACTACATGTTGACAGCCCTGTCACAGACAGACAGACAGCCCTGCCACAGACAGACAGACAGCCCTGCCACAAGCCCCGTTATCACCATGTGCTCTCCACCTCTCACAGAGATGCCCCCAATCTACTCACAACTGTAAGCCCTTGTGCATCATGTAAAATTGGACTTTAAGGAAAGGGAAAGCCGTCCTTGACCTATCCCACCAACACAAAACACACGCCTTGAAATTCTCTGAATAAAGTTTCAGAAAAACAAGAACTAATTCTGGGATATGCAGGGCTTTTCAGTTACCTGTCTGACATACATGTGTCACACATATGCCATGTAACATACATGGGTCTGGATTCCCTTCTCAGGCAGGAAGGAGCCCAGGAAGTTCTGATGCCAAAGGAGAGAAGTAAGCAAGACAGAACCTTGCAGAGACAGCCATGGAGCTCTTACTGAGCATGTGCAGAGGGGTTGGCCCAGTAGAGAGGAATGCAGGCAGCCAGCCAACAGGAACGTGGAACCCTATGGCAGGAATCTGCATAGTGCGTCTCTGTCTGAGGCAGAATTCATCTGAATCTCAGAACCACTTCATACCATCAGCAAGAACCACCCAGCGCAGAGGACATCTCTTGAAAAGGTCAATCTGTTTAAAAACATATCCACAACATGCCTCAGGGGACTTTCCAAGGCATTTGTTAGCAATTACAGCGCAGCTCTTAGGTTCCTGTTCAGGTATCAGACTGGATTCCAGTTTCTTGGGATGGGAACTTGCTAGCTTATGAGTCACAGTTTATGCAAATTTCTTATTGAAGCCCCACATGAAAATAAGCTCACATAATGAAACTACTAAGGCCTGAGCCATCTGAGCAATGAGTCGGGGGGGGGGGGGGGACACCTCCTTCACCGGAGTTAGATGGATAGGCAGACAAAACCGCTGGCTCTCACGGACTGCCAATGGGCTCATCCTTACTTACCTTCCCGTGTTTCCACTTCCTTTTCTTCCCATCTTGTCCTGATCATATACCACTAAGTTCTCTTAAGTAGAAGTGTAATAACTTTTTAAGGTCAAGTAAAATTGTGAATTTTCATTATTAAAACTATTGGAAAGCTAGAATTTGGGGCTGCCAAGGTGGCTTGTTGGATTAAGACACTTGCATCAAGCCTGACGACTTAAGTTCAGTCCCCAGAACGCGCAGTGGCACATATGCACACACACACACACACACACACACACACACACAATGAATGTAACTTTTTAAAGCTAAAATTATACATATTATTCACAAGGGCTGAAGATGCAAAAGTATTCTAAGAAATACTAAAATACATAAAGATGACCAGAATATTATAGGTTAACAATTGAAACAATAGCAAGACCATTGAGATTATCCCTCCCTCTTATGACAGACAGAAAAGAGGTCAACTACACTGATCCATGGCATAACAGCACGTGTGGCTCACTCATCAGCATTACCAGCAAGGACAAAAATGGGTGGCAATGAGGACCGGCAATGAGGACCAAAGAATTAATCCAGGAGGTCACTCAGGGCAGTTCTGGGGAACGGTCCTACTCGAGTGGCCCCAAGGGTGGTATTCCTACCACCCCCATCTTGGGAACTGGGCAGCACACAGCCTATCTATATCCGAGCCTGCCGTACAACAGCAATTTCCTGCATATTTACTTTCCTGAGTAATATACTGAGTTCTCACTGGGTACTGAGTAGTATGTCTACCAAGTGGTTTTCAAGGACTGTCTAGCCTAATCATCAGACTTAACCTGTGAGGCTCAGTCTTCTTACGACCAACACTACAGAATGAAAGAACTGGGGCCAGGGAGAGAGCTCTGTCAGTGTAGGGCCTACACACAAGCACCCATGTGAAAAGCTGGGTGTGGAGCATGCTGGGAATCCCAGGGCTGGGGAGGTAGAGACAGGGAGGAGATCCTTGGGGCTTGCTGGCAAGCCAGCCTCGCCTAGTTGGGGAACCTGAATTCCTATTAGAGGCTGCGTCTCAAAGTTGAGGTGGATGACTCCTGAGAAACACCACCTGAAACTGACGTCTGTTCTACACACGCACGCACGCACATGCGCACGCACATGCGCATGCACACACACACACCAAGAAATAAAGGTAGAGGCAGAAAGTTTAAGTAACTTACCAAGGATGATTCGAGGTGGCTTTACTCTTTGACTCAGGCTGTCTCAGGCCACTCTACCTGCCATTGACGACAAGAGCAGAGGAAAAATCCATTTTTAGCTTAATGAATTAAGATATGTATAAGTGCACTCTACAGAAGAAGGGGAAGCCTTATAACAAACTGTCCCTCCAGTTCGAGAACATACAATCCATGTGCATCACTGCCACCTTTTCTCTGCTGCTGTAAGTATCCAGAATACCACACACCGAGGTTAGCAAAGCTTGTGGTTAGCTCCAGTCAGTAAAGACCTTTGCGTGACTGTGCCTCCTAATGAGGGTGCCTGTTATTAGTTAAAAACCAGTGAACCACTGGTTAGTGACAGGAAGGACAGCACAAAGTTAGCCGCTAATTGGCTAATGAACCAGTGTCCCTAGGAAGAATTCCATCAACCGACAGGGACCAGGATTTCAGTCTGAAGCTTTGGGAACATTACTGATATCTAAGGAGTAATTTGCTGAAGCGTGCTATTTTAAGCCAGGAAATTCCATGGTGGGAAGCATGCAGAACAGAACAACTCTGACCCAGAAATGGGAAGGGATAAGCCAACTCTGAAAACACCTCTTCTCTTACTCCCACTGCCACCCTTGCCCCTCTAGGACGTAAGATTGCTGTGTTCTTCAGGCCTTTCGCATCTCCTAAGTCATAAAACACAAACTTCTTGAGATACTACAACAGAGCAATTGCTAGAATCAAACTGGTTGGACACCCTGGCTCTACCACTGACCATTGTGCAGATTACCCAAATTCCCTGAGTCCTCTGAGCCTATTTCCTCATTTATATAATTAGGGCATGAATAGTGTCTACCCTATAAGATTGATGTGAACATTGAATGCACATCATCCCCCAGAACTCCAAAAACAAAAGAGGTTCTTTCAGAATCAGGACTGACTGAAAGTAGTGGCATCTTTTATCCTGAGCTTACAGGGACATAGACATTAAAATGAGTGCTGTGCTCTTCAAAGCAATTGCTTTAGGAAGGTCCCTAAGCACCATTTCTTTCTTACAAGCTCCTTTTATTTAATACATGCTCAGAACTCTAGAGTTGGCTTCAGCATGCATTTCCTTGCTGGTCCCTTTCCCAAACGATCATCCAGAGCCAAGTGTGGCATTGAGAAGTGCATCCTTTTGGTCATGCATGAAGAATGAAGTCCCCAGTCTGGTCTCCACTCCTGTCTCCAGCTCTATTGGTTCTCACCCACTGTTCCTCCATCTTCTGCATTCAGAATCTCATTGTTACCTGGCTCAGCAGCACCACTCAGGTCCCCCTGCTCCTGATGGAATATCAGCCTGGTTTCCATTATCCGTACAGAAATAATCCTGTTTATCTGCGAAGCCCAAGTTTATACTCCAGTGCTTCTGTGAAGCACCTCCTTGGGAACTGAGCTGTTCAGTGGTTAAGAACACAGATGTGAGAGTGCAGACCTCACAGGACAGGGCTAATGAGAAGCAGTGAACCCACTGGGTAGCCTCATTGCCTGACCCCAGGTCTCTCTCTACTGTGTACCCAGTTTAGTGATCCCAGGCCAGCTACTTCACAATGTAAGTCTCAGTTTCCTCTGTGGTATTGGATATGTCCAAGGTTTATTTTTTTCAGATTACAAAAAGTGCTAAGAGAGTGCCCCATAAATGTTTGTTTAATAAAGTCCAAGGCCCTTGTGCCTTGGCAGGGTAACCAGGAATGGTAATTCAACCTTTTTGCCTCTCAGCTTCTCTACTTTAAAATAAGAATAAGAAAAATATTACACACATCCTATTGTTGGAATTTAAGAAGATAATGTATGTAGTTTGTTTAGTGTATAACATAGATAGAGCCTTGTACAATATAGAATTTCAACAAAATGGGATGCTCAGTCACATAAGGTGGCACACACCTGTAATCCTAGCGATTGGAAGGTAGAAGCAGAGGGATCAAGTGTAGGGGTTAGATAAATTAGATTTAGAAAATATATAGGAGTTTCTGATACTGTCTCTTAATTCGGGGCCTGAAGAGCATTATCAGCATGAAGTCAGCAAAAACAGGAAAGACTTAATAGACTGAAAAACAAGGTTGAAGTCAGGAAAAACAGGAAAGACTCAATAGACTTGAAGAAACAAAGTATCTGGCCTGACATTGTTTTCAGCTGCTAAGTGGGCGGAGCCCAAATTAAGCTGAAACAGAGTTCCTCCTATTTGAGGACAGTGCATGGAGCCCAGAAGGAAGAAGAGGCCCCTGATGCTAGAGAGCTTCAAGAGTCCTGCTGAAAAAAGGGCTGGCCATTGATGGCCAGCTCTCTCCCTGAAGCAGAAAGAAGCCAGTGAGCAAAGAAAGCCTGAGCAAGACACCAAAAGGCCAAGGACTGGACCCTGTGGCTCAGCTTTTGCCTGGAGGGGTTTGATCTGTCCGATCAGTGGCCTAGGGGAAACTGTGCCTGGCTTTAAGGACTGAGGCAGAGCAGCTGAGTTCCTGATTCAAAAGAAGTAAGTTGGCCTGCAGACGGCTGGCGTCTCCCACAGAGAAGAAAGCATGAAGCCTTATTGAAGGTGAGACTGCAATAACCAACTCACCCTGACGAACCTGCATCTGAGAGATCCAGAAAAAGGACTGCTAAGTGTGTTAAAGAATCTACGACAAAGACTGTGTTCCTGACGACTGAGGACCTGCCCCAGAGACTGTATCATTCTAAAAGGTTATGAAAGTAGTTGTTATAATTATCAATAGGTTTAGTGGATAGGTTAAAGGGGTTGTAGGAATTTATAGGATTAATAGTTAAGAAATTGTTGGTGTTTGTTATAAGTAAATTTAGTAATAAATAAATGAGTGTTGAATAGTAATTTAAAAGTTCGGTTTCAATCAAGGGCTCAAAGCCAGCCTGAGCTAAATGTGACTCTGTCTCAAAAAAATAACAGCAAGGAAAACAAACAAACAAACAAACAAAAACAAATGATGAAAAACACCCTGGCATGCTAAAAAATGAATTGCTACTTCTAAACCCGGGAATGCCTGTTCTTAACTCTGTTACAACACATACCAAATTACGATAACCTCAACTGGGGATCTCCCAGAGAGAGAGTGTGTCAGTATTTCTTCTACTTTTATAGTAAAGCCAATTTGGCTTACAACCAGCATATGAAAAGGGGACCTGGAACTTAAGCAAAAGCCACATCTTGTAAACCTGTGCCATAACTCATAACACAGACAACCGTACAAACCTCGACATGCAAGACGAACTGAGTTCAGACACCAGTTCATTCAGACCCACTGGCTCTTGGCGCGACTGCGACGTAGCCTGACCACAGCTCTACGCAGTTACACATCCTAGAGACAAGGCCTTTGATTGTTCCAGAAACTGTCTAGTCTGCAAATCCTGACCAGTCTCTCACAAGAGAACTGCCTGAGGTCCTGGACACTCTGGCCATGTTCTTCCCTACGCCACAGTGTTCCAGGACATACCTCTTTCATGCTGCAGCATGGTAGTAAAACCATGTTTGGCTGTGATGGTATGTTCCTCATAGTCTTTCTTAGTAGGACTTAACACATCGTATATGCCAAAGGTTTGATACAGTGCCAGGTATAAGGTAGATATCCATTAAATTGTACCTTAAGTCAGGATCAGGGTAATGAGAAAGTTTTATAACCTGCAAATTCTAGAAAGAACTAGTTTTTTTATTTTTATTTATTTATTTTTTAATATTAGAGGCCTTGTCATAGTCCTGGGGAGGACTATGTATATGGTTTTCCAAGCTTTCCAGCCTTACAGAGCTGTATGTATTGCAATATGTCACAAAGAATGCTGAGCAGAAACCTGACTGGCCCTATGCATATTCACAGATAACAAGAACAATGCCTGCTATCCAGGAAATCTCAGGCTACTCAGAGACACAGTGTGGAACCAGCAAGGTGACCCAGTTACCTTCCCACAACACCTCGCACAGGGTAGTGGCAGGAATTTATTAAAACCAATTGTGAGAATGTTTTTGTTTAATCCCAGGTGGGCTGCTTATGACACAGTTATAAAGTATTAACAGTCTCCTGAACTAGCAGGGGCATGGCTTAACCAGCTGAGCAAGTTTAACTCTGAGGACTTGGGAGAGAGGAATAAAAAATCCAGAGCCCTGAGGAGAGAGGGGCTATACAAAAGGGGAAAAAAGGCCAGAGCCCCAAGGAGAAGGGGGCTACAAAGAGAAAAGGAGCTCCCCTAAGAAGTAAGCTCCACAAAGTAAAAGAGAATGGGCTTTATAAAGAAGTAAGAGAAAAGGCTCTACAGAGAAGTAGGAGAAAACTCTACAAAGGAGAGAAAGGGCTACAAGATAGAAAGCGGTTGCTGCTTTCCCAGTTCCTGGTGCTCCCCCAAACTGCTGCTTGTTCTTCTTGCTGCTGTCTCCTGGTTTGCTGGACTTCTACTGAGACTGGTATCACCCCCAAAGAATCCAACGACCCTAATCAGCAGGAAGTAGCTCAAAGAGACCTACGTCCCATTCTCCCTCTAACCTTCTTTCTCTCCCACCTAGGGTTGGGGGTTGAAGGAAACAAGGGGTGGAAGGGACGTAGCGGTATTAAGCACAATCCATTAAGAACAGTGAAACAGGGCTGGAGAGATGGCTCAGCGGTTAAGAGCACCGGCTGCTCTTCCAGAGGTCATGAGTTCAATTCCCAGCAACCACATGGTGGCTCACAACCATCCATAATGAAATCTGGTGCCCTCTTCTGGCCTGCAGATATACCTGCAGACAGAACACTGTATACATAATAAATAAATCTTAAAAAAAAAAAAAAAGAACAGTGAAACAAAGCAGAATGCATATATGGGATAATTAAAAAGCTTTGTCTGCACTGGGTCTTGCCTATACATAGCATGTGCAAACAGAAGTTTCTGTTGGTTACTAACACAGGGTTTTATTCTGTCAACTGGAACTGTAAACTGGCTGAGACTGTTTAAAAAGAGACACGGCCTGATACACGTGATGGTCCAGGAAGCCTATTGGTGGCAGGAGCAAGGGGACTCAATTAGCAGGCAAGCTGGCTAGAGGCTCAGGCCAGGGGAAGGGCTCTGTCCATCGAGCTAACAGAGAGAGGCAAATGAATCTTCTCTACAGAACTAAGGAAGACAAGTATGGTGACCAGCTGACCTTCAGGGACTTGAAAAACAACAGACCTCAAGCTGTGCTGTGATTGTCACCTACCAACAAAGGAACCCATCTTTATATCAGGACCAACATCGGAAGTCATGAGGCTCACGGTGAAAGGGGGTTGACAAGCCAATGCACCAGCACCGTGACAGAACTGATGTTGAGGTTTCTCAGAGATCATCTACAAGGAGAAGGAAAAGCCAATATGGATTCCTTTTCCTAGGATGTGTTGCTGTGTGTCACTCGCCAAATCCAAAGCTAAAGAAGGAACCTTCAGGTCCCTTCCCTGAAACTATCACACTGTTTCTGCTCCTCTGAGCCTTACACCAGAGGGTCTGCAGTGACCCTGGGACCAGGTTTTGTGAGAGATGCCAGAAGCATTTAAGATTGCTCTGTGTTTGTTTTCAAATAACCCACAACTAGGGCAAGAGACAGAACACAAATATGTTTTTCCCAGAAATAGGTCTTTTCATGGGTGAAGCATTTGGGTTTATTTTCATTAAATATTTCAAACACAAATAATCAATGGACAACTGGAAATGATTATTTAGTAATTACATTTAGCTCTAACAGAAACAACTGATTAGGGTAATAATAGCACACAAGCGGTGACCGCCATTTTAACTCTGAAAATGCCATTTGGGGCAACTGCTCTGTCCCCTTCTTCAGAGACCTTCCAGATCCGTCAGCCCTCATATTGCTAAAGGATAACATCTTTCTAAATACACTAAGAGGCTAAGCAACTCAGGGGCATAGGCTTTTATGAACTATAACCTGGACAGGTTAGGGGAAGAGTAACTGTTTCCAAATATGTATGGGCTGGACATTGGGAATGGATGCTATACCTTATAATTTTCATAACTGTGGCCTAATTGTTCTTACTGTTTTGTATTGTATTTATTGTTATAAGAAAAAGAGTCTTTTATTGGACTCAAAGGGGAAACTGTTGGGAGGAAAAAAAGATATACCTTAAACTTAAAAAAAAATAAAAAAACATGAAGGTGAGGGGGAAGAGGGTAGGAGGGTGGGACCAGGAGGGGGAGGAGGGAGGGGACTGTGATTGATATGTAACTTGAAGAAATAAACAAATGTTGAAAAAAAACAAAAACAACTATCAAACGGCTCTTTAAGGACTAGATCTGCCCATTAATTTACTACATCTAGTTTGCATTTTCTCCAAACCTAAGTTTATAATAATCTGGGCCAGCTGGCTGGTATTCAGGAGCAAGTGTTCTGTTATGATGGGCCAGTTAGTGGCATTCTGTACACCTCCTCAATATTCCTCCCCTGACTGGTACCATCCACACTCCCTTCCCCTCTAACCAATGGAAAAAAATCACCCCCAGGAGGGAAGAAGACAATGGGCTGTTGTTTCTTTCACTCTCCTCACACTACAGGGTTTGGTAACAACTAAATCCTCTCACCAATATAGCTTCTGCTGAATGACCTTTTGCTTGTGATTACAACCCGTACAAGACCCCATTATTTGTTCTTTCACCTTTGAACAAGATAAGAATGGCTTCCCGCTCCTGCTGATTTCCAATCAGATACCTCTCCTGGTTTTTTGATCCTGCCCCATGTCTGCAGTAGTCCTTTCTATGAACTTGTTTTATTCAAACCCTGGGAAGAAGTTTCTATCTTGCTAAGGTCCCAGTGCAACCACTTTCAAAACGAATGCAGAAGGGCTTCTCTCCTGGAGGAAGAGGAAAAGCCAATGCATGAGAGCCATATATATGCAAGATAGGTATTCTGGGAGGGGAGGTAGCGATAACTTCCTGCAGAGCCTTCTGTTTTGGCAAATCTAATGTATTTAATGTCAAATCATGCAAACACAGATTGGTATTCAACGTTTTGAGTTTCTACTCCTCATCTGAAACAAAGAAAAGAAACCTCATTCTGTAGAGAGACTATCATGTATATTGTATGGGGCAATGCCTGGCCTATAGCAAAAGGTAGAATAGAAGGTGGGACATCTGGTAGGCAGAGAGGATATTGGGAGAGTACCAGGCAAGAGATGAGCACACAGGGACATGAAGGAGGACAGACACAACGGGCCTGAGCAGAGGTAATCAGCCATGTGGCAGAGCTTTGATTAATATAAATGGGTTATCTTCAGTTATTAGTTAGTTAGGGAATGAGCCTAGCTATCTACAGCCAAGGTATATGCAAATATATTTTGAGTCTGAGTCTTTATTCCAGGAGCCTGGGGCTGGGAGGAAAAGCCTGAACCAACATCATCCACTCATTCCCACTGTCCAAAACCAAAACACCACATCAGAAAACACCAGCACCCATCAGACAAACACCAGGGAAGTCAGTTCTGGAAACTCCAGAGTCCTTCATTGTCATACTCCCCTCCACCCCACCCCCCACCCGGAGCAAGAAGAGCACTTGCCCATTTGAGTTTATTACTTTGCAGTTCGAATAAAAAGCCAATTACATTTTCAGAATCTTTTTCTTCCAGAATTTAACTTGCCATCGCTGAGAAGGTGTCCATCACTCTTTCAGAGCCTAGAGCCAGGTGACAAAAAAGGAAAATACGAGAAGCAGTGCTCTGTGCAAGTGTCCCCAAGTTGTCTGCTTCACACCAGAAACCTGCAAGTG
>CAJQZJ010032563.1:13422154-13432184 GCA_907164525.1 Lophiomys imhausi | reverse complement strand
CTTTCTTTCTTTCTTTCTTTCTTTCTTTCTTTCTTTCTTTCTTTCTTTCTTTCAGAAAGTTTAATGGTTTGAATGAGAATGGCTCCATAGGCTTGTAGATTTGAATACTTGGTCAACAAAGAGTGGCATCATTTAAAGGTTTAGGAGGTGTGGCTCTGTCGGAGGAAGTATGCCATTGAGAGTGGGCCTTGAGGTTGTAAAAAGCCTATTCCAAGCCCAGAGTCTCTCTCTTCCTGCTGCCTGTGGATCCTTATGTAGAACTCTCAGCTGCTTCTCCAGCACCAACTATGTCTGCCTGCATGCTGCCATGTTTCCCGCAGTGATGAAAAAGGACTGAACCTCTGAAACTGGAAGCAATCCTCAATTAAATGCTTTCCTTTATAAGAGTTGCCATGGTCATGGTGGTGTCTCTTCAAAGCAATAGAACACTGACTAAGAAACTCTATACAACTCACTATACAGGTCTAGTTGGCTTGGAACCCATTATGTAGACTGGGCTGGCCTAGAACTCACAGAGATCTGCCTGCTCCTGCTTCCTGAGAGTGGGCATAAGCTACCACCACATTGGTCCATTATGTAACAGAATTATGCTTTGAGCAACTTTCCTACTGTGTGCTGGGCACTTTCCTACTGTGTGCCTGGCACTGCCCTAATCTGAAGGATGCAACAGGAGGCTTAATGACTTGGCTTGGGGGAGGTTAAAGCAAACTGGGGGCATGGGAGGGGAGGCAAATAAGCAGACAGTTCTCAAGCAAGCTCTGGGTGCCCCCTTCTCTTCCTCACCATACCCACTATGATAGGCCAGCCTGAGACTCAATGGGGAAGAGCAGGCTGTAGCTCCAACTCCCCTCCTGGTAAAAACTGGCTTTAAAGGAGATGTTTCTGAGTTATGAATATATTACCCCAAATTGTGCTGCTCTGAGATATCATTTTGAATTAAAGACATTTTTAAAAAGATGAAAGATCACTCTGACCTCATTCTGCTCCCTTAAAAACTGGAATTTAAATTTGTCACCTGTAAGTTATCGTTATATACCAGTCATTCATGCCCACTCAGTAGGAAACTCTCGGCTGGAGGAGCACATCGTACAAATGAACTTCTCTCCCAGGTTCAGACTCAAACCAAGTCCTTGGCCTTGTCATACATCCCGGTTTATTGCCCTTTGTCAACTTACTGTATGAGACTGACCATTCCTGCTTCTTGGGGGGCTGGGGGAGGGAGTCTTTGTTTCTTATCCATTTCCTGTGTCCTGTAAAATTTGTTTTAAAGCAAAGTTTGTGCTTTCTGGTTGTCCATGTGCTTATGTTGGTGACATTCTCAGGGCCAGAGCAGGAGTGAGAAGTCTGCAAGGGAGGGTGGAGGAGGGGCTGGTGGTGCACACTTGTAATCCCAGCACTTGAGAGGTGGAATCAAGAAGCTCCAGAGTTCAAGGTCATCCTTGCCCACATGAGTGCTTGGGGCCAGCCTGAGCTACACAAGATACAGTCTCAAAACAGAACAAAGAGAGAGAGTGGGGTCTGAAGACTTTGCCTTTCCTATGTGTCCCTTAATCCTTTCATCTGAAAGGGGTAGGGATTGAAAACAAACAAAAGTCTCTGTCTCTCTGCCTCAAGGAGGTTATTACCCCCCTTGTAGTTCAAATTACAGTGGTTAAAAAATGCTTGCCATGGTCAAGTGTTACAAGAAAGTCACACAATAGAAATTAATGGCCCAAACAGTCCCTGCCTCCTAATTCTAAGGCAAAAAGTTGGTGGTCTGGAGCCTTGACATGCAGCAAAAATGTCAAACAATGAGAATTTATAAAAATTCAATCCTTTCAATAGTTTAGATAAAAATTAATGGAAATTAGATTAACATCAAAGAATTATTTCATTAAAAACAGAAACAGTGTAATCTTCTGTGTGAGAATATGTTATTCATTAGCTCAAGTAACGAAGGCATAGAAAATCGAACAGTTCTCTGGGAAGGCCATGTGGGATGATGCTCAAGCTTCACAACAGCTGGTGCAGAAAGTAAACAGTTCAGAGCTCCAACACACAAATGACACCAAGTTAATAAAACCGCATTGTATTGCAGATTTTCACAAAGCCAATTTTTGATGTTCTTGTCAAAAAAACAAAACAAAACAAAAAACCCAAAAAACTATGGGCTAATAGATTTGTTCTAGCAACCAGCTTATCATCTATCCCATTATATTGTGTTTTAAACCTCAAATACTCTTAGTAACTTTTATCTTCAAACAGAAACAAAGAACTCCACCAGAAGGGAGAGGCTGTTCGTGGAAAACGCTGATCGGCCTTTCTCTCCTCGGTAGGCTCATTTTTGCTCCTGAATAAACAGGATAGCTCAGTTGCTGTAACCTCTCTTTGAAATGCAAAAGGATTTCTTAGCTAGGGTCATTCGCATTTCTATTTTATTCAAAAAGAAGCTTTCAGATTAGAGATGAAAGAAAAACTGCAGCCAGTCAATGCAAAGATACACAAAACCATTGAGCAATTTTCAGCAGAAATCTCAAGAAAGATTATTCTGGAGAGAAGTTCTGTAAATCAGTTTTACTGTCTTGGATAAATACTGTTTCTATTCTCAGCCTCTGAGGTAGAAAATGTTCCTTCAAAGCAGTTTACCGACTTTGTGTCTGGAGAAGTCGACTGCTTCCAGAGGCTGTCTTTGGGTGCCATGGTAACCGCATGATTCGGGTCAGGTCTATCATGTCTAGGGAACAATTTAAGGAATTTCAGAATGTTACCTGAGAAAACAAGCATTGTGGATACATGCCACAGGCAGGAATAAGCTGGACATGGGACAGACACACTTCTGGGCTCTGAGAACTACAGGGAGATGGGACACTATCTCAAAGGACTCAAAGCCTGTGCACGGCAATCATAAATAAGAATTGGGGCTAGAGAGATGTTTCAGGTTTAGGAGCACTTGCTCTTGAAGAGGACCCAGGTTTGACTCCCAGCACCCACATAGTGGCTCACAACCATCTGGGACTCCAATAGCAGTGGATCCAATTCCCACTACTGACTTCTGCAAGCACTGCACAGACATGATACATGTATGTATCTATGCATGTATGTATATACAAGCAGGCAAAACACACACACAAAATAAACTTGGGGGTGGAATTTAAAGGAATATATAGGGCCTAAAGAGGTAGCTCAGTAGTTAAAAGCACACAGTGTTCTTCTAAAGGACCTGAGTTAAGTCCTCCACATCCATACTGGACAGTCTATACTCTGGATCCTGAGTGATCCTTTCCTCTAGCCTCCACAGAGACTGCATTCATGTGCTCTCTGCTTGGTCACCTCATGGAGTCCATTCACCCACCAGGTCCATTTGGTAACCACGGGCTTTTCCATCTGTACCCCAGGCAGAAATAACAATACTGAGACTTAATTATTTATGAATAAATGCCTAGGCCATGACCTTGGGCTTGTTCCCTGACTAGCTCGCAACTTAATTCATTTATTCTATTCTATGAATGTCATATGGCTGGTTCCCTCTCCTCAGTTTCATGTTCTCCTCTTCCTTAGATGTCAAGCCAAATCTGCTGCCTCTCACTAACTCCCAGAGTTCAAATCTTTCTACTGAAACCCCCACCTCTATTACTGCCTGCTTCAGCTAATAGGCCATTGCCTTTTTGTTGACAGGTGATGCTTCCATACAGTAAGAGATTCTCTCTCTACTTTATGACCAACCCTCACTTCCTCTTATGGATGGACATATAGACACACAAACTCTCTCTCTCTCTCTCTCTCTCTCTCTCTCTCTCTCTCTGTTCTTTGCACAATCCAAGAAAATGATAGAATTTCTGTGGCATGCTCAATGAATGTCCAACCCTGAGTCAATTCTGTATTCTTTGTTCTCTACCCTAACATTGAAAACTCCAGAAAAAAACAAAAAACAAAAACTGTGCACCTTCATAGACACCTGGAAGAAGTCATGAGAGATCCCTTGCAAATTTTAACTTGCCAATCAGAGTGTTTAGTTTCTGAGAATGGGGACCGTCTGTGTGCTTTTCTAACTGTAGGCTACTCCAGCAAGCTCAATCAGTCTTTGGTGCAAGGAGTTAATTTCAGAAATAAAGAATGGGAAGGGTCAGTGCACACTTGACCATCTGATCTTTTAAAACTCTCAGACCTGGTTTATGTCCAGATAAACCCATGAGCTACTCTAGAGTAAACCAGCCAAGTAAAGTAGTTCAGGATAAAATGCTGCCCCCTTAACAGCTGGTAAAAGGTACTCTGGACTCAGAATTAGAAAACCTTGCAAACTTATGGCCTTAAATGTTTTCTAATTTAAGACAAATCTTCTTCTCAATTAAGGCAGTGTATCAAGATCTCACTAGGCTGTATGGGAAGCTACCTCTAACATTTCCCCAAGGAGGAACTAACTTTAGATCATGTCTTTATTTCGCTCATGTGAGAATAAAAGAAGATTCCCATGCTAGACATAAAAGCAAGTACCAAAGGATCCTGGAATCTATCGCTTCCCAAAGAACAAAGTGAACATTCCATCAGGTAACGGCAACTATGAGGTGTGACATCTTCATGAACTGCTGCCTATATGGGTGCCCCTGATGAAGGCATAGGGACATGAAATGTTCTTCCCTTAAGCCAGCAACAAAGCTCCTCAGAGCTGGGTTGGGACCACTGTTCTGGCAGCAGATTGTGCCGCAAGCTGCCAACCTCTTAGCAGCTTGGCAGGAACAAACCCAATGTCGCCTGATTCTGCTACAGATGTAATAATATCTGACAAGAGGCTGATTGGACAGCACACAACGCTATTTCCTCTAATTAAGGAACTCTTGAGAAAAACCCAAAATAGCCACGAAACACTGTCAGCAAAGCAATCAGTGGTGACAATTATCTGTCAACTTAAACTCCTGGGTGAGCCTTTGAGGGGAGCTGGACTAGTTGCTAGGAATTTACAAATCAGCATTGCAGCAGAAGTCAGGGATGACTAGGACACAAAGGGGGCCAAAGTCTGCTGCTCACCAGTGGTAAGCGTCTCCTCAGGTGAGGGGAAGAGCAGAATGCAGGCTGAAGGAGCTGCTGCTCAGTCTGAGGGTACGTGAGTGTGAGTGAGTGTGTGTGTGTGTGTGTTGTGTGTGTGAGTGTATTGTGTAAGTGTAAGTGTGTGTGAGTGTGTGTATGTGTGTGTGTGTATGTGTGGTGTGTGTGTGTGTGTGTGTGTTAGAAAGATTTGTAAAAGAACCAAATGAAGAATCCTGCAGTAGCTTGAAGTCTGCTGGCCATGCCTGAGGTGTTTGCACATCCTAAATCATTCTGTCTTTACCTAGAACCATTCTACCCATTATTTAACATCTACAAGCAGAATGTGCATACCCGTATAGATGGTAATCCATCTATACTATGAGATCATCAGGAGCAGGAGTTGGGAAGCTTATGTAAAGCAACAAATATGACCCAATCATCATAATACATAATGATGCATAACAATCAAATTATAGCTATGCATACAGAGAGACAAGGAGACCTTATATCCATAGATTTAGATGTAGATGAAATAAATACATAATGACTATTATTAGGAGGTGCATTATTTTTCCTTCCTAACATCCCTTCCTGTGTACAGAACTAAGAAATGTGTGTCCTCTCGAAGGCCTCTTTCCATTCAGTAGACTCTTTCGATTCTCAAGGAAGCAGCTTCTAGAACTATCCAGACTGCACAAGGACAAGGGCCTACAAGTCTGGGCATCCTTCCTTCTTTCTATCTCTGGTCTCAGTCACATGTACTTTTCTTTTCCATGGAGGATTTCAGTAATAAAGATAACAGAAGGGTTGATCTAGCTGAACCTCCACACAACTAAGGCTCACTCTCCAGTCTAACACCACTCATTGTAAAGCTAGTATATGGCCCCTGTTGGTCTGATATCTGTCCCCAGTTCCAGAGCAATAGCAAACCCAGATCTGATTGCCTTTGCAGTAAGAATATACTTAACTTAAAGATTAAGTTTATCAGCCTCACTTGCAGCTAAGAGTGACCATTGAGATTAAGCAGAGATCATTGGTCCACACAGCTAGCATAAGTCTTTACTTGAGCTTACTCAACTATCATGCATGATCTGTGCCTTTTTCTGGCTACTAGTTTAGAATACACATGATGGTGTCAAACTGAACACGATACATTAAACCACCTTAATGGTAATTGCCAGAACTATGTGACTTCGGGTCTCTGACTGAGAGGATCATGAGCTGAAAACCTTAGAATCCAAGTATACAGAGAAAGACAAGAGGGAAGTAGATTCTATGGGATCCAACTTTTGTAGCTTGCTCTCTTCCACCATCAAAGGAAAGAGAGATGCTTATAAAATAGAAAACTAATAACTACAACATGAATCTTTATTGAAACTTAAGAAAATAATTTGAGCACACACCTACCATCACATGACAGGACTCTCAAAGTCAGGAGTCCTTTGTAAGAGCCTAGGCAGAAACATGGGCCCCCCCCTTGCTAGCACCCCATCTTGGTGTCAGATTTTAAAGCATCAGGTACAGCTTCATACAGGAAACTATTTTTTGACCAGATACCAAGGCAGAGAGAAAGACAGAACTACTCTCAGAAGGTGAGATGCACATGTGTCTTTATCTATTTGTGCTACTGCAACAAAAGACCGTAGATATGGTAGCTTATGAAAAACAGGCATTTGTCACAGATGAATGTAGAGGTGCGTGCTTTTAATTCAAGAACTTGGGAAACAAAGTTAGAGGATCTCCGCGAGCTCAAGGCCAGCTCTACATAGTGAACTCCAGGCCAGCCAGGGCTACATAGGAAGACTCTGTCTCAAAACAAAACAACAACAGGCATTTCTCACAGCTCAAAGGATGAAATGTACAAGGTGAAGGCCTATCGGACTGGGTGATTAGTAGCTCAGAAACAGGCCTTCAGTAGGGGAATGAGTTCTTCTGCCTTCCTTTAGAGAAGGACACTAACCTCATCCATGAGGGCTTCACCATACTCCAGTCTTCTCCCAGGACTCCCACCTCCCTCATTCCCTTTGCAGTTGAGTTTCAACAAATGCATTTGGGATAACACAGAGATGCAGACCACATCAATAGGTTTATCCACACTCCCCTTAGGCACCTGAAGTGTTATTGTTAGAAGAAAGCTGAGCTTTGGAGAGCTCAAAGGACAAAGCTCAAAGGACTATGAGAAATAAGAAGCTTTAGACATGGATACCAGTGACAATTGTTCACCTAAATTGAATAATTTGACTATGAAATGAATTTGAATATCTTAATTCTGTGCCTTATACCCTAGTGTATCTTCACATGGAGTTACCTTCACAATATTTTGATATGAATGATTCTAATCTTATTACTAGAAGTACATGAGACTATAAAAAATAGAAATAGTGATTATGCAAAATACTGCTTCTCAAAGATTTAAGTGCTTAAGAACCACTCTTGTTAATTTTTTGAAATGAGGATATGACTCATTAGGTCTGAAGTAGGTAGGCTCTGTAATGCTACATTTCCTTTTTAAGTTTCATGTTGCCATTCCTCTACCACACTGAGGATCAAGCTCAGGACCTTGTGTGTGCTGGGAAAGTGCCCTGCTATTGTGCTACATACAACCCAGCCCATCCTTCTGCATTTCTAATAGGTTTTCAGGGGATGTTGTTTGGGTGGCTCCAGAATGCTACTGGAACTACTGGGGCGAACTGATATGATAAGGATGGAGCAATGGTAGCTCATGCCTATAGTCCCAGCACTGGAGAGACTAAGACCTGATCACTACTGCAAGTTAGAGGGTAACCTGTACTAAGCAATGAGTTCTAGGACAACCTGGGCTACAGTGTGAGACCCTGTCTCAAAAATAAACAAACAAGAGAGGGGGGAAGGAGGCCCTAAAGGTGTTGGGAAGCTGAGATGACCATGGCCTTCAATCATTAAGCTATATCTGGAATTAGGATGACACACCCCTTAGCTCCATGATCCTTAGCAATCCTTCAGGATCTTTCATTTCACAAGCCTCTTCTGTGGAAATGGGATCTGTAGTGTCTGTTCTGTTATCTCATTGTTGACTTTATTTTCATTTGTCTCTTTCTCATTGCCCCTCTTACAAAAACATTTCTGGTTAGGAAAAGCAAGCCTTTCTCTTTCCCTTACCCAAGACAGAATAACCTCTTCTATCATGCCCCTACCACTGTAAGCATAAATTTCCTGGGAGTCAAGAAAGAAGACTGAAAAATACCACAACTCAGGAAAAGAATAAGATCTGAGTCTTCAGTTTGACTATTAAGCTTGAGGTTGTGATTTTTATTGATTTCTTTCATTTCTGATTGGCATTTTTATCTACAACCAAAAATGTTCTTTATGCACATGATTCTTTCAATGCTACAAAGCGGCTGTATGATATGGAAAGTCATGGGAATATCACTCTTATAATCAACAAAGTTATGCCTCATTTTAAGCCCACTAGAAGGCAATAGTCACAAGGCAGTTACAAGAATTAACTTACAGAAAATGACATGCCTCTACAAGGAGAAAAGGAACACATAAACAGTCATTCTGGCAGGACATAGTAGGAAAAGGTGGCTCTCAAAAACAGGAGGAAAAAAAAACAGCTAAAAATGGAATAAATTCTAAAAGGACTAATGTGGGCTACTTTGCAGCATAGAATCCCTGGGAGCCTCAAAAGCATGCCTTTATAAACCCCTTTCCCACTTTTCCCCATAGGTCTGCAATGGCACTCATGAGAAAGACTAAGGGCAAAGTTGGAGACCAGAGAATGCGCTTCCCTCCCTGTAGTTGGAAACAGGAAAGAAACTCCATCTTTTCCCAGAACTATATTTCATGGTGAGCCACAGCTTTCAAACACTGCAAAAAGAGCAGACATCCTCCTTACCCCCAGTGTCTGCAGGGAATATCCTTGGGAATGGACAAAAGCAAAGCTTGTCATCTGCCCAACAGAAGAACAAGCCACCCTAGAGTGTCTATGCACTCACATGAAGAAAAAGCCACAGAGGGAGAACCAGGCAACTCTCCACTTCAAACACCCATAGAAACAAAGCAGAGATCCACTGCTTTAACACCGACAAAGCCCTGTCTCAAAGCCCAGACACGTAAGGTTCCCTATGAAGCAGGCTGGGGACCGTCACCCACTACCACCATCACCACCACAGCTTCTCTCCATGCAGAGCAGGGGCACACCACTGGTAGAGATGAACACACAGGAAGATTCCCTTTGGACACAGAATGTTGGTACATTGGACCCAACAAGGCAAAGATAATTACTGCAAAGTTTTCCACTGGAGAACTTTGGAGGCAATTACAGCAATTATGAGCTCAATTTCACCCAATCTCATCATTAACTACTAATGTAGTTACTAACTACTAATTAGTAGTTACACACTAATGGTAAACTTTAGTGTGTCTGACATGGCCTTCACATCAGTAGCCCAACAGAACAGTGCCCAGGTTTATCTACTGATATCTACAAGCACTATCCACACTTGATGAAAATTACAAGCTGCTTGAAAGAACAAAGGAAAGAAAAGCCAATTCACTGTCAAGATAAAGCAAACAACACAACTAGGTGGAGATGACCTATGTATTGGAGCATATGGAGACATCAAGAGCACTGTCAAAATAAGTTAAAGACTCAAAGAAAAGGATAAACTGCAAGCGTGTGTGTGTGTGTGTGTGTGTGTGCGCGTGCATCCGTGCGTGAGAGAGAGAGAGAGAGAGAGAGAGAGTGTGTGTGGAGCACTCCAGTGGGTACTGGGAGCTAGAAAAGAATCAAATGGGAATTCTAGAAATAAAATGAAACATAAGTGAGGAAGTCTCCTGCCACATACCTGTAATTCCAGCATTTTGAAGGCAGGGCCAGAATTGCCAGCTTAAGGCCAGTCTGAGCTACATAGTCAATGAGAGAGAAGTAAAAATGTCTTAGAATCAATAAAACATGGGATCAAAAGAGACTCTTCAAAGATAAGAAAAGAATGCAGTCTTGCCCCTCCTCTTGAAAGACCCAGGGGAGGGAAGTCCCCTCACCTGA
>CAJQZJ010032563.1:13411625-13422144 GCA_907164525.1 Lophiomys imhausi | reverse complement strand
GATATCACGGCCACCCCAAAACTCACAAGAGACCATCTTGATGCAATTGCAAGAGGTTTATTTCGGGGGGGGGGGGCTCAGTGCACTGAGGGTGCAACTCGTATCTCACGCAGGGGTAGAGGAGCAGCGACGACAATTTGGGGGAGAGTAGAGTATTTAAACTACAACCCAAAGAGGTGAGGGGAAATACAAGTGGAAAGTACCAGCCCAGCCCATTGTTTACCATAACTGAAGAGGGTGAGGGGGAATGTAGGTAGAATGTACCAGCCCATTAGTCAGCAGGAAACATCCTACACCTGTTTTTCTCAGGAATGAATTTAATCTTACTTCACCATCGGCTTTGTGGTCAGCCGGTTCCTGAAACCCTGGAGGCCCATGATAGTCATCTGCTTTGTGGCCAGCTAGTTCCTGGAGCCCGGGGCTCATGACCCATATGACCTACATTCTTGGCTCCACCCTTTTATGGTCAGCTAAGTTCCAGGAACCACCCAGTGGCTGGCCTGGCTCTACTGCCGACTTAGGGGGTCTTTTAATTATTTTCATTCCCTTCACTCTCTTCTCTTGCTCCCTCTCATCCTCTCTCTTTTGAGACAAAACCTAACTAGTTCGTGAAGACTTGAACTCACAGCAATCCTACTGCCTCAGTCTCCTGAATGCTGGAATCACAGGCATGAGCCACCATGCCAGCTGAATGTCTTCTTTCTGGACTTTTTTTTTGTCCTATTAAAATATTTTAAGATAGTTTTTTAAGTTTTATTGTTTTATTTTGTATTTATGGGTGTTTTGCCTGAATGTATTTACCACATGCATATCTAGTACCTTCATGAGCCAGAAGAAGGTGTCACATCCCCTGGAATTGGAGTTATAGCAGATTGTGAGCTGCTGTGTGGGTGCTGGGAATCGAACCCAGGTCCTCTCGAAGAGTAGCCAGTGCTTTTAACCACTGAGGCATCTCTCCAGCTCCTAAACTCAGTTTTGTTTTGTGTGTGTGTGTGTGTGTGTGTGTGTGTGTGTGTGTGTGTGTGTGTTTGTTTGTTTGTTTTATAAATAGAATTTCCTCTGAAGTATTTCACCATGGTTAGAATGGTGAGAACTATGGTGCTGTGGGCTTCCTAATCTTCGGTTAAGCATTTCATGACCTCAAGATCTCAATCTGTTTCAACTATTGTTTGAAAAATGAGAAAGAATGTTCCCTGTGGGCTCCTGTATCTGAATATCTGATCACCAGTTGGTGGTACTGTTTGGTGGTGTTGTTATGGAACCTTTAGGAAGTGGAGCCTTCCTGGAGGAAGGATGTCACTAGGGATACACATTGAGGGTTTATAACCTGGCCCCACTTCCTGTCCCTCTCTCAGCTTTCTGTGTGTAGATGAAATGTGATCAGCCAGCTTCCTGCTTCTGCCACCATTTTGTTCCTGCCTATGGCCATGCCTTCCTATGTGGTGGACTCTAACCTCTGGAAGTAAACCCTTTTTTTTCCTCGGTTGCTTTTATCACAGTAGCAGAGAAGCAACTAATCCAGAAACTGTTGTTTATCCCTTGTCTTGAGAGCCCCACTTCATCAACACACACCGTGGTTATCCATTTGACAGGGTCTAGAACCACTGAGGAGACAGGCTTCCAGGCATGTCTGTGAGGTATTGTCTAGATTAGGTCATACTCTGGGCCTACCTTTGCAGGACTCTGTAGATTCATTTAAACTGTGAGCCCTGTCTCTGTGCAGGGTTATTGTGATGCTAATTAAGATGAAAAGACCCACCCACTGCAGGCTTCGTCATTCTGTGCCCTGGGATCCCAAACTGAGTAAAAAGATTAAAGTAATCTGAGCCCATGCATTTGTCTCCCTCTACAGATACGTTGAGGGCAGCTGCCTCAAACTCTTGCCACCATGACCTTCCTCCCTATGATAAATTATAACCTGGAGCATGAAACAAACTCTTTCTTCCTTAAATTGCTTTGGTAAGAGTATTTTAAGCATAGAAATAAGAAAAGTGATTGCTATACCCACTTAGCCAATCCCTTCCTCTTTTTCAGAAACAAGGTCTTGCATGGCCGGTGATCACCATCTCAAGAACAAGTTCTAATCAAGTACAGAGAAAAGACTTTTGATTTGCAAGCCAGGCCCTTAGCATCTCAGAACATAAACAACATGAAAATCTGGATTCATACTCACTACCCTCCCTCATCCCAATGAGAATGGTGACTCTGAGACAGAAGGACAGAGAGGGTTTCAGGACCCCACAGACAGTATCATTCCTAAATCCTTCTCCACAAGTCCAAGATAATAAATATAAGTGTCACAAGCCCATCCCTCATCTCACTTATACCTCCTTTTAAATCTCCCAATCCTTCCCTTGACTGGGCTGCTGCTCTAGGTGCCATGTCCCATGCGTGCCTTCTCTCCAGTGGGAACCAAGACCCATGGACATTAGGGAAAGTATGAGTTCTTGTCACTGGAAGACTCAAGGACCCTTTGCAAAGTTTCACTGGGACACATAACTGCTTCGGAGGCAGCTTGGAGCATCGCCAGCTTTGAACAAACTGGCAACAGTCCCCAGCACCTGTTATTTCCTGAATTTAGAGGTGATGCTTGCTACCGAGCACACGGGTGTTTGCTGAGACCGTCACACCGAAGTCCAACTAGGAGCAAGGCCATTAGAGAGATGTCATGCTGTGTTGTGAAAGGCTCTCAAAATAGTGGGAAATCATGCTGGCTAGAATGAAAACCCATCTGGAAAAAGACAAAAATAAGTTTCCAGAGAAAAGCACGTGTCGTCTTCCCAATGATTCAGATTATTTCTGAGAGGCACTATCAAGTGAAGAAAGACTCTGTTGGCAAATAACAGGGAGAAAGAGGGAGGCTAGAGACCTGACCATTCTCCACAGGACTTCAGCTGGGCAGAGAGTTCACTAATCAGCCAGGCAGAGGACCATAACCACGTTGTTTAAATTCTCTGTGTGGATGACATCTTTCCCCCAGGAGTTTAGGCTAAGATCATTATCAAGGTCCCTTCCAACTCTCGAAATGTATGTGACTCTCAAACTGGGAAACAGACTTCCAAGTTCAGAGTCCAAGAATTAGACATTGAAAAGTGAAGCCAACGTGCTTCCCGCCTGATAAAGAACAGAGAAGGGGTTCTGTGCACTTGCTTGGCCTGATGCCTGACTACGTCCCCAGCCCACTCTCTCCTCAGCTTTGGATGATGCCACACAGATGGGCTGTTCCATGCATCCCAAGAATTCTGAGCCAGCCCTGAAAGGCACTCTCCTAAGTGACCTTTGTAACATTAGCCAGGGCTGTTCCTATGGCACTGTCTTGTTCATCTGCTGACCCAGCTCAGGAAAAGAACATTGCAACTAGATATTTCGTCATGGCCAGACTCAGTTTAACCCTGCCGGGTCCTTATAAAGAAGAACGAATGCCAGATGTTGACTTGTGGGATTTCCTGGGAAGCTGAATGGGAAGGAAACAGAATGTGGCAAGCTTCACTGTAAGACTTGACTCTTAAAAACAAAATAAAACAAAAAGTAACTATCCTCGAAATAACGTTTCTTCAGATCTTACAAAGTTGAATATCAAACTCACACAAAAAATTCTATCGTGAGTCATTCCGAGTCAGGCAATCTCCTAGTTGTAAACGCAAACACTCTTTCATGAAAAGCTCCCATGCTTCCAATTCCCTCAGTAAATACCATGTTAACATATCAAAGTTATTCAGCCAGAACTTTATCAACCTCAGGAAACACTAACTAATCAGCTATTTCATAACATCAGGCTGGCTCTCCCATGAACCCTGAGCACCTACCAGGACACACTGAATGTACCATCCCTTGATTGAATTGGCTCCTCTTCTTCCTGCCTGCCCATCATAAGATGGCCTCTCATCACATAACACAGAAACACGCACATCATGTGATGTTCCTTCTGTAACTGCTTTCAGTGAGGAAGTCCTACAGCTTGTACCTACTGGGAAAACCAGCCCCCCACTCTCCATTCAGTCATCATTGCTTTAGAGTATGTGTGTCTCACCTGTGTCCCATGATCTTCATGTGTCCCACAACAACTGTGAAGGAGACTCAACACATTTGTAGACCACAGGGTCATACTGCAGTGTCAAAAGGCTGGACACCCCTGTCACAGATGCAGCCTTCGCCATCCTTTTAGTGGACATAAGCCACATCTCTCAGACTTCAATGTCTTCAGTGAACTCAGCCGTCAATGAGATTCATCCTTTTCAAACTCCTTTTCAAACCTTCAAGGGTGGTTTGATAAGCCACCCTTGATCGTGACCACTCAGTCACTCAGTTGCTTATAGGAAGAACTCAAGATTCAGCATGGTGTCCTCCCCCACATCCATGCTTCAGCTTTATGAAGCTGCTTATGACTTTCTAGTTATCACACGTGAGATTTCCTGTCCCAACAAGCCAACAAATCATCCCCATTCCCCTTCCCTCTGGCTGCCCATCACTCTCTCTAATCTCTACCTCTATTTCTCTTTTCTCTCTTCTCCCTCCATTCTCTCTCCCTGTCTCCTTCTCCCTCCTGTCCCCATCCTTCTCCTCCACTAGTCATCCCTCTGGGAGAGCTACTTCCTTACCAGCAAAGCAATTTCTGCACGAGGGAGCCATATCTGAACTACCATCCTTTTGCCTAACTTGAATTCATTCTTCTTACTTTGGTTGACCATGTCTCCCTTGGAGAGACTTTCCCTAAGGCCATTGCTCTCGAGAAGGAAACCTTATGTTTCTCATGCTTGCCCTTTGTTGCATTTGCCACAGTGACGGTCATATCTTCATGAATGTGGCTATTGTCTTATGGCCTTTCAAGGTAAGGGCATGCTCATCTCACTGAAGGAGAATTATTAAAATAATTATATATAGAATTAAAACATTTTAATTCTATATATTTGTATTTAATTATATATAAATATAATTAAAATAATTATATACATAATTAAAATAAATATGTAATTAAAAAATATATATGGGAAGATGGTACATTCAAGTACAGGTTCCTACAGAGGGCCGAAGAAGCCATCAGTACCTTGGATCTGGAGTCACAGGTGCTTGTAAGCCCCCTAACATGGGTGCTAGGAACTGATTGTCAGTTCTCTGCAAGAGTGATATGTGCTCTTAACTACTGAGCCGTTCTCTAGCCCAATACAAGTTTTGAAAACCACTGTGAGATAGCACCAGCCTCCTCCCTTTCTTTATCAATAGTCGTTAGATGTTTTCTACTATGAAGGGAAAAGGGACCACTGCTTCCTTTACAGTTCGTCAGTGCTGCATGCGCTGACATAAATCAGAGCACCTGTGAGCCCTAACACACCTCCGTGCCATTCTCCTACTAGACTACAAACTTCTCATAAGCAAAAACCTTCGGACGTGTAGATCTCTTAAATATAACAAAAGAAGTGCAGAGGGAGCATAGGCACACACAGGTGCCAGGCATGAAGGTTCAAAATAACGTCGGCAAGATAGTTGTGTACATGAAGGTGCATTTTAGAGGGTTTTCCTAATGCAGATAATAAGCATGAACCTATTGTGTTTATTAATTCTAGGTAAATTCTAGCTGGAACAAGAGAAAAGGACACAAATGTGTTACATTTTTAGGTACTCTCCTTGTGCCATTGGTTTCTCCTCAGAATCCAGCATCACACCTACAAGTTATAGGCATTGAATAAAAGCTGGATGAATATGCAAATACACAGGTTAACAATAAATAAATAAACAAACAAATAAATAAATAGTACAATGAAAACTGAACATTTCTTACCATCAACAATTTACCAGGTAGAGAAAGAATCAGCAAACAGTTCAAAATTTTGACTCACTTTGTAGACCAGGCAGCCTTGAACTCACAAAGATCTGCCTGTCTCTGCCTCCCAAGTGCTGGGATTAAAGGCGTGCGCCACCACCGCCTCGCTAGAGGTAGCTAGAGGTAACTTCTTTTTTAAGGTTAAGCCCACTTAAATTCCCTTTGTTGTAAGGCAAGTCTCATCTGATGCTCACATTGGCAGAACACATGCACACATTTTCCCACTCTGTTTATTTATAATTTTATTTGCAGGGGTCTTTTCAGCCTTAATGAGCTGCAAAGAAATGAGCCACAGGAGGCAAGAAGGCATTTTGGCTCAACATGACTCAGTAGCTGGTGTTGGTTCAAACTTCAGGAGTCTGACCCTGAGTGGTTTATTTTAGGGATATTTAAACAGCACAATTCAGTGAAAAGTGTTCTAGGGATAAGTAACTCAGTCCTGAGTACACAACAAAAGCATACATAAATCTCTTTGAGGAACAACGTGAGCTAAATACAGATCAGATGTGATTACACTGAAGCTCTTTGAAAAGACCATAAAGACAGGTTCTATAGATTTACTGAGAGGAGCAAAATTATAGTAAGAAACTGGGGGAGGATCCGGTGCCTCTAGTAACACAACATAGCAAAGGTATTTAGGCTAGTAAAGTAAGCACTTCTGCTTCCAGCCTTCTGGGAAGATAACAGGTACTACATTCCTTCCCTTGAAAGAACAACCCTGTGTACAAAACATTCCAGGTTCTCCTAATGCTTATCTGTGAGCACAAGGACCTCCATGCTGCCGACATTTATTCACTTGAACAGGATTCTTTGCAGAGCAAGTAGCAGAGCATATAACAACCAGGCTGAGCATTTGCCTTGGGTTGCCAGGTACTCTGCTGGTTTAAGGCTACTGCCCTGGACTAACTACCTGATTTCTCTATTAATTCACATTTTCTGTAAACTTTCAGTAGTGTCCTGACTTTGATCGTAGACTCTGATCTGCTAAAATCCTCTGCAGATATTCTAAGGCATCAGAACAGAGCCACAAGAAAGCCTTTCCTCCTGCGGATGTTATTTTCTCCTTTGAAGAGAAGGGACTGAGTGTGGGAACTCCCTGAGCCCTCAATATCCCAAGGGGAAAGGTCACTTTTAGGGACAGTTCCATTAAAAAAAAAAAATGCAGTAAGAGAACCTAACGCTGACTGGTATCTCTGAAGGCTGACGAGACCCCAACCCGTGACTCACAATTGTATTTTTTAGACAGCCCCTCCCAGTCTTCCCATTCCCTTCCAAGTTCAAGTTACTAGGTTGGGGAGAGGGGCACCTGGGTCTGTTTGAAGCCCCAGGGTCAATGTCCGCTAAACATTTCTAGTCCACTCCAGTATCCCATCTCAGGATTCTCACTGGCTACAAACCCCAGGAGAAAACATGGTAAAGGTTAGCTCTCTTCAGAGCAGAAGAGAGGAGCAAGAAGCGAAGGGGATAAAGGCAAACTTCTTGGATTAGCAAGAATCAGGGAGGAGGAATCAATAACATGGTCCTGCCTCCCAGCCCCAACTCATGTGCAAGGCTGAAAATAGGTAGAAGGGCACATTGAGCTGAAAGATCTAAAAGAGGGCAGGTGAGATGACTCAGAAGGTAAAGGTACACACACAAGCCTGCTGACCTGAGTTCAATCCCTGGGACCTGCAGGAGGAAGAAGAGGACCAACTCTCATAAGTTATCTTCTGACCTCCATTGGCATGTGTGTGCATGTACACACATACACGCCAGATGATAGATGGTTGATAGATAGAAGTGGATAGATAGATGATAGATAGATAGATAGATAGATAGATAGATAGATAGATAGATAGATAGAAAGAAAGATAGATAGATGATAGATAGATGGATGGGTGATAGATAGAAAGAAAGATAGATAGATGATAGAGAGATAGATGATAGATATAGATAGATGATAGATAGAAAGATATAGATAGATAGATAGATAGATAGATAGATAGATAGAAAGATAGAGAGATAGAGAGATGATAGATAGAAAGATAGATAGATGATGATAGAGAGATAGATGATAGATAGATAATAGAGATAGATAGATGATAAAGATTAGATAGATAGATACATAGATAGATAAATAGATGATAGATAGAAAGATAGATGAAAGATTAGATAGATAGATAGAAACATAGATAGATAGATAGATAGATAGATAGATAGATAGATAGATAGGTAGATAGATAGGTTGATAGATAGAAGATAGGTAGAGAGGTGGTAGAAGTTAGGTCTCTTCAGTGAAATTAGTAGACAGTTCAGATTAGCATCACATAAAGGAGAGCTTGGTGTCCCTTGAACTTGGGCCAAGATGGACAGAGCGCAGTTGAAGCTATAGTTCTACAAACTGGTCTGTTGAAGGGGTGTGGCTAAGAAACCAAGCAAGCCACACAGAAGACATCAGTTGCCATGAGAAACAACAGGACTGCTGGAAATCTCAAGACCACCAAGGATCTTGAGATAAAGCCATATATAAGCCAGAAACCTCCAAGTGGTGCTCTCTTCCTCCAGCCCTCACCGACCGATAGGTCACGCAGAAGAAGTGCACAGTAAGGTGTGCCATAATGGTCATAAACTGAAAGGCGGAGTCGAAGAGACAAAGACTTTTCATTGCAAGTTAGCCCAAGAAAGACCCTTTGCCATAATTCAGCCTCTTAAGGCTGGTGGCAAAGCAGGCAGAGTTCAGAAGCCACTCGGAGTAGCTTTAGGCCATGAAGTCTGTGGAAAAAGCCGGCCTCAGTTTGGCGGTTAGAACTAACTGACTTATAAACCAGCCACGATTTAGTGGTTGAAATAAATTGGCCTTGCAAATTGGCAAAGTAAGGCCCAATGGACTTTAAGTTTGAAAGACACTACTTGATGGGACGCCGTAAACCAAGTCACCCTGCACGGACCTACACTAAGAATATTAATGTTCTTTTAAGAAAGTTAAAATAGTGTTAGTTAAGTGCTTTTAAATAGGTATTAGAGTGCTTGTAGGTATTAAGATGCTCTTAGATGATAGGTTTAGGTTATAGGATTTAGGTATTTTATGGTGTTTCTTAAGTACTAATAAATATAAATGTTTATAAATAAAATACTCTGTTCATAGATAGATGTAATTTGAAAATGTTTTAAACAAGAAAGTATTTAAAGGAAAAAATGGATCTAATAGAATCCAGATCCAAAAACAATTTGGGAAAATTTGAGTATTTCCAATGGTTTTGTGAAATTACTGCTTACTTCTTATGCAACAATAATGGTATTATGGTTTTATTCTGGGAAAAGTGCTATTTAGGGGAACAAATATAAAAATTGGGTGAAGTATAATGCTGTTCTTAAACTCTACTCAAGTGATTCTAGAACAGAATATGAAAATTTGTAGGTAATTCACACTTAAATACAAACTTAAATCTATGTTTGTATGTATGTATGCATGTTTATATGTATTTATGTAGAAGGAGCCAAAAACAACTATAGCAAAATGCAGGGACTGTCAATCATTCTGTCAACTCCTCTGTAGATGAACTTTTAAAATACAAAGAAATTGAATATAATAAGTAATAAATAAATTTTCTTTCACATGTATACTAAATATTTTGCATAATACAAAACATTCTCTTTTGAAGCTCTAAGGAGGAAACAGTACCCACAGGCCTCCAGTTAGGAGGGACTGTTATTGAACCCCGAGGGAACCCAACTTTCTGATGGGAAAAGGGGCTTCTGGGCAGAACGTGTCCTTAGGAAGCTAACTCGGAGAAGAATCCATACAAAAGAGGGAGTCAAAGTGGTCCCAGCCTAGCCCCAATGTCACCTCTTTTCTCCAGCTCTTGTCCCTCACCTGTGAGTTACATCATTCCTTGTGTCAAGTTCACATGGGAGTGTGATGTAACCATACCGCCATCCACTTGTTCTAAGGGTGACCAGTTCATTTTCTTATTAGACAGGATCTGTGACAACAGGTATAAACTGGGACTGTCCTGGGGAAAAAAGGGAACTGTCTGTAGTCATCCTGTTGACACATCATGATAGGGTGACAAATGCATAAATGAAAGGCAGCCACTGTTAACCAGAAAATAAAATAATACAAAGCAACTGTTACCAAAAATTTACTTGGAACTGAAGAAGTGATAAAGACATTCCTTTGGAAGAACCAGGAAAGGCTTCATGGAGAAAGGATAATTTCATTTGGTCTTAAAATAGCAACTTCATATGTGGAAATAAAAGGCAGGATCATTCGAGTTAGAAGATATTGGAGAGGAAAGATCCAAAGGGAAAAACATGGGCTATATGGGAGAAGAAGAAAAATGTACTATTACCCATCCAAAGATGACCCATAAGAAATATGGGGAAATGAGTCTGGGGAGAAAACAGAGCCACAGGGAGAAGTTCAGACTTTAGTCATAGACAATAAGAAATGTGTGTGTGTGTGTGTGTGTGTGTGTGTGTGTGTGTGTGTATGTGTGTGTGTGTGTGTGTGTGTGTGTTCGTGGAGGGGGGTGAATACAGATACATAATTTTGTGTGTAGAGAAAGAGTATCTTACTTGCTGATTTAGCCAGGCTGCCTAGCCAATGAGTCTTAGGAATTTGTCTGCCTCCTCCACAGAGCTTGGATAACAGCCATATACCCAACTGACAGGCGTGTGTGTGTGTGTGTGTGTGTGTGTGTGTGTGTGTGTGTGTGTGTG
>CAJQZJ010032563.1:13369270-13401494 GCA_907164525.1 Lophiomys imhausi | reverse complement strand
AGCATAGCTCACCAGAACTCAGGAAGCAACAGCACACCGCATAGCCAAAGGTCTCTGGGCCCAGCATAGCTCACCAGAACTCAGGAAGTAACTAGGTCCTGGGTCCCTGAGTGCTCCGCTTGCTCAATCATGCCTTGACAAGTCAGTCTTCCTCCACCTGCTCAGGGGACTCCTGACAGCTTCCCCTTATGTAACTCCACTTCCCTTAATAAGCCAAAAGACTCTTTCCCGGGCAGTCACAGTATTTATACCAATTGTATGATGAAAATTGCCACTAATGGAATCTCTTCCCCCAAAGCCTTCTGATCTGAAGTGATCGCTTAACCTACAAAGGTGGAATGTCCACCAGGCTGTGTAGTCTCGGTAACACCATGCACAACAATCCCTTCCTTAACTAACTGCATGTGCGATTGACAAAACAAATTGATATTGTCACCCTACAAGCATACCTCTTCCACAAAGTAACAGACCATCACAAAATGTCTCCAATTGAAAGTCAGAGACAGCACCAGCCTTGCATGGATCCAACTTGCCTAAGGCCACCATCTCTGTCACACATGCCATACACAGCTCCCCAACACTGCAGCTGTTAAACACACTTTCAATGTCTTTGATTTATGGAAGCTACTTAATGTCCCTTTAAAAGAGAAATGTAAAAACAAGTAACAATCAGTCAGTGATAATTTATGAATAAGCATAAATTGCAAACAAATACGTGGAAAATATCTGTCTACCTTATAATTAAAGAAATACAAATCAAAACAACACCAACAGACACCTGTGTGGCTTTGAGGCATGAAGAGTGGAGGAAAGACACACAATACTGATTGTGGATGTGCGTGTCGGTGCAGACTTTCACAGGTCAAAATTGCCCCAAAAAAGACAAAAACCTAAAAAAAAAAAAAAAAAGAGAGGTCTATATTTTGGTCTCAGAACATTACTTCCTAGCATGTAACTTAAAGACATAATTTTAATGGGCACACAAAAAAGAATATACAAAATCTTATCACTGCTCATCATCAAAATTAGGAACACTGAAACACTGGCCCATGTTAAATAAATTATAGCCAGTACACTCAGGGAGAACTGTATATAACATCAACAAAGCCAAAATATTATATAGCAATTGCTATGTGCCAGGCTATATTTTAAGTGAATTCATAAGTGTGTATACTCATTTGCTCTTTACGATAATCCTATGAAAGTATTATTATGTTTTTAGACAGAGAAAAGGGGGTGATGTGGAGAAGTTAATTAACTAGCACAAATGCAAAGAAGATTGTGGTGAGTCAGGACCCATTCACACTCAAGCGTTCTGCCTCGCCGATGCGTAGTCTTAAGCACTGTTACGGTAAGTATGGAAGGATATTCTAGTTACACATTAAAATCACAAGGGGGCTGGGGAGGTGGCTCAATGGGTAGGGTGCACAAAGCATGAGAGCTTGAGTTCAAATCCCCAGCCCCCACGTAAAAGCTGGGTGCAGACAGGAGGCTAACGCCAGAGAGACAGGTGGATCCCCAGGCTTGATAGCTAGCCAGCCAAGTAGAAATGGCGAGCTCCAGGTTCAGAGAGAGATAACAAGCTGGGAAGCAACAGAGTAAGACACAGATATTTACACGTGACCTCCACACAAGCATACGTGCACACACACAGGTAATACCTAAAACATTTTAAAGCTTCAAAACGTAACTGCATAATAATTTTAAATAAAGCTACACAACTACAGTTCACAGATGCTGAATATATTTAACATGACTTAGACAGTAATATGTATATATATCATTCACAGGTATGTCAAAATATTGACAGTTGTTAACCAGGCACAAAAATTAAGGGACTTTTGTTTTACTTCTTCTATTTTTCCAATTTTGCCTCTTACAACCAGAATATGTTATATTTATCACAATAAATGCAAGAGTGTTCTCACTATCACCCTAAGTGTCCCAACAGGCCACTGCCTTCAGCCTAGAACTTAGAAGATGAGAATTCTCAGTCTGACCATTTGAGGACAGATGGAAGAGCCTTGCCTCAGTGTACCTCCTTTTTTATCTGAGACACAGGGTTTTCTTCTTCCTGAAGAGTACAGAATCCAGACTGAAACTCACAGCACTTTATCAGTAAAAGCCTCCTATATCAATAAAATATTTTTACTGTCCTATGGTTTCAATGTGTACAACACATGTCTAGTTAAGGCACCTGCATTTCCTACCTCACCCCTAGGTCATCTGAGTTTAAAGTCTGAAGACATTTAAACCTCACAGACAAAAATTCCTGCTTGGTAAGGATAGTGCTGCTTATTAGAGGGACTCATAGGAATTTCCTAGTAACCTTTGCCTTATTGTTCCAAATTGACCCTGAAGTTCTTCCATGATAATTCACAACTGGATCAACTACCATATTCAAATCGCTTCCAGGGGAGAGAAAAAACAAAACAAAACACAAGATGTGACAGTAATTAAAGCAGCACCTTCCCATGGTTCTGCCAACATCAAAAATCAGGAAACAGGTCAGCAAGACAGACATATTAACTATATTATTTTAAAAAATACAAAACACCAGCAACAATGTCTGCTCAAGATGAGAAAGTGTATCATCCAAGGCTTTACCCAGCTCTGTGGTCTATAAGAAACAGACTGTCATCAGGACTGCACCCATGGGCTAGCTCAGAAATTTCACTACCTGGCATTTACTGTCTTGATTGTCCCCTTGGCAACAATGGACTTTGATACCTTGATTAAAGGCTTCTCATCCCACAGATTCACCAGTGTAGCACCTGGACACATCTCAGTGGTGTAGGCACATAGTTAATAACCACACAAACTTCTCCCACCTCATATAGCAATGTGCCAGAACCTCCCCAGCAGGTAGAATTCCAAGATGGCAGCCAAGATCTGCCCACTGTATAATGATATCCCTCCTGTAAAAGGTGGGTGGTGGCTGTGAAAATGTTGGGATGATGGCTACTTCGTCACTGACTTCTCAGAGTGGGACCAATGGCCGTGGGATAGTCATCCCATCCCAACTGACCAAGAGAAGAATCACTAGTTAGAGAAACACACTCCATGCTGTCACGGAGAAAAGTAAGCATCTGTGCCACCAACTGTCACTGGTGCCCGTGGATTACGAGGGAACCCCACCCATAACCAGCAACAAACAGGAGCCTGCCCACCAGCCCTGCTCCACACAGAGGATCTTGAGACTGCTGGGAACCTGAGGCCAGCTGCCACTCTGACTTCAGCCTGTTGAAACCCTGGTAGAGGAGCTGGGTCACCTCGCTAACCCTGGACTGTGGACCCTACAGACTGTGTGGTCATCAGCTTGTGCTTAACACACTCAAGTTGTGGGTTACGGTAATTCATTATACATCAAGATGAACTGATACAAGGCAGGTATAGTAGCTGACGTCTGTAAGGCGGCACCTGGGAGGCTAAGACGGGAGGATAGTGATTTTGAGCGCAGCCTGGGATACAGAGTGAGAGCTTGTCTCAAAAAAACAGAAAGGGAACACAACGACCATTGTCACATGTGTTGACGTTATCTCACTCCCACTGTCTTCAGAGGAAAAAAAAAACACAACTTGGGAAGAAGGGATTCATCCAGAACATTAACCCTGAAAAAGCCTGAAGAAGAGTGATCGGTTGAATTTTCCCAAGAGTCAGAAGTTATTTAGTTTTATACACATTTTTATTTAGATTTTACATCATTCTGATGGAGTCCAGGAAATGGGAACAAAGGACAAAGACTGACACCAGGCAGCCTAATTTGGCTCTCTGCTCTTCCATTGCCCCCCAGATGGGCCCAGGACATCAGGTCAACATACGTCCCCGATTCCTTCACATCATATGTAGACGCAGAACACCTCCTTCCTAGAGTGTAGAGAGAATTCATAAAGCTGGCCACAGTAGGCACTAGATAAGCATTATCAATAGCATTATCTAAACCCACTAGGAAAGTCACATTATTCCTGTGGAAGAGGGTGCAGCGAAAGTTCTCACAGGTTCCACAGCAGTGATACTGCCCAATCCCAGAGAACTGGACCGCCCAGCTTAGCACAGTGGAGCCCTGCCCGCCAGTTGCTGCCCAGAGGAGAACGAGAGACACAGAGCAGAAGGAATGAGTTGGCTGCACATTCCAGAAGGACTGTTATCCCTTTCTTGCAACTAGAACATTGGCTCAAACAGTTTTCAGGATTTGAGAAGAGAATGCACACCCAAGTGGGTCCTGCCACTATGATCAGTCTTGTGGCCTGCATCACAGTCTGAAGCCTGGAAAAACTGACACATGACTTCATGTCAGGTGCGTCAATCACAAGAGGTCCTTCTTCCAGGTGGACTTGTCATGGTAATAATCAAAAGCAACTCACCAAACAGCCCTGAGTAGTTACCAGAAGCATTGACAATGTCTCCTGCAGGTCTCCACACTAAAGGGAGGCTGCCCACTCCTTCCCTCCTTCATGACGTGGAAACAGATTCATAAAACAGCACACTATAACCAAAGATTGCACTACCATACTGGATGAGACGTTCCCTGTGTCGGGCTACTGTGTGGTTCTGGCATGTCTTGGTTCCTGGACACAGTGACTCTGTGACAGTCTGGGGATTAAGGGCCTATTTTCGTAGATGTTTTCTGTGTCCCAGTACAGTATCATTGGCCAAAGACTCACTTGGTCATGCCTCCCTTGGTCTCCTCATGTCTCAATTCAATTTTTAAATACTAGCTCTTATTGCTAGAGGCAACAACAACAAAAGTATAAAATCCTAGCCAAGCATCTGCCAGCAGTTGGGAGGCAGAGGGGCAGATGTCTGATAATTCCAGGCAAGACTGGTTTACAAAGGGAGTTCCAGGTTAGTCAGGGCCTCAGAGTGAGACCCTGTCCCAAAACACAAACAACAAATAAAAAATATAAGAATTTGTGTAAATGCCTAATTATCTCATTTACTTATTTTATTGTTATGATTTTTGGTGGTCAGCCAATTTTCTCCCTTTTTTGTCTGGACAGTGCAGGGCACACACATGGCCAATCTCTCCTTTCTATCTTTTTCTTCTATCCAAAACCCAGTCCTCCCAACAACAAATTTTTGATAAAGGAAATGAAAAGCTGCCCCTGAAAGCACTTTATCTGATCTCCAGTTCATACAAAGGTACATTGGTTTATTTCAGAGTCTACCTTAATTCACTGGGAAGATGTCCAAAAAGATGCCAGAAGAGGCAAAGAAGGAGAGGTGATGCTGAAACGTGGCTAGAAATAAAAACTCAGAAGGAGCATGCCTACAGACCCGAAGGAAACACCAGGCACAGAAGTATAGGGAGGCCTCATAGGTAGGGCCCAGAGCCATTTGTGGTGATGACCTTTGACCCAAGCTAGTTGCTATAAAGATTGGAGACCCCTTGGCAGAGGCATAGGGGTCTACAAAGATAAAATCAGAATAAGAACTGAAAATTGGCATCCTGCTTGACGTGTGAGACCAGAGCACTCCCTTGTTGTGTTTGAACCCTGGAGGAAGCTGGAACAACATCCTGAATGGAGCAGAAAGACAGTGAGGGAGAGGACAGCTTCCCCTCCTCCCCTGAGCCTACACTCAGTTCATCATCATGGATGCCTGAGAGATTCTCACGACAAAATGGCTACCACAAGCCAGAGGGAGCTCATGTCAGGTCATGTTAGGTCTTGTCTCTCAGGATATCCCAGAAGCATGCTGAGACCACAGGAAATGAAAGCCAGAGGTAACTTTCAGATTCTCAGGGGCAAAGACTTACTGAAGATGAGGAGAAACCGTGAGCCAGGGACAGGAGACTGTGTTGCGGATGATGGAGAGGAGCCTGGAAACTCCAGACAAACCCCTGGGAGACCTAGAGAGTATAAAGCCATCCAACCTCTTGACACCAAGACCAAACTCTCTGGCTGCCCTCGTCCTTGCATGTGGAGGACAAGATGCTGGGGGAGTTGTAGGGGTCACAGACCCAGCCAACCTGGTGCACTCCCCCAATCGCACCCACATTGCAGGCAAAAAGAAAACATCTCCTGGAGCAATGTCACCTCACACAGTGAGTGGCACAGATCACACCACGTGTTCCAATCTTATCCTTACACTGTATAGTAAAGCGCACTAAAAGTGCTTCCCCATTTGGCCCGTGTATGTTCTTTAACCACTACCAGTTTTCAAAGATTTACTTATGTACTTATTCAGTACACCTATGTATGTGTGCCTGCATGAGCTGATATGCATCATGTGCAGTCGGGTGCCTGTAGACACCAGAGGGGGTGTCAGATACCCTGGAATTGGATTTACAAGGGGCTGTGAACTGTCAGGGGTGGGTGCTGGGAACCAAACCCAGGTCCTCTGCAAGAGCAGTAATAATTCTTTAACACTGAGCCATCTATCTTCCCAATCCCTAGCTGCTCCCAATTTATTATTTTAAGAAGTTTAAATAGTGGAGACTCTTTTTAGGGAATGCAAGTTTCGGGTTTGGAAGTTTCCTCTGTTCTCAGTCATTTGAAGTTCTTTCTGCATCTTCCTAAGAGTGTTCCCATAAACTGACAGCTATCTAGTACGTACCCCAGTCACACATGTACCTGTGTTCTTGACGAAGCATCAACTGTTTGCCACAAGTTGAAAGTCTGACTGAGAGCAAAATACTGTTAAAATAAAAGCTATGGATCTGGAGTTCGGTGAGGGGAGGAGAGAACAGTGAAGATGAGGAGTGACCTGAAATGTAAGCAGTGCAGGTGGGCTCTCCAGAGGTAGCAAAGAGCTGCTGTCTCCAGAGAACATGCAAATGTATATGATGTATGTGTGTGCATATGTATATGTATATGATGTATGTGTGTGCATATGTATATGTATATGTATATGTATATGTAAATGTATATGATGTATGTGTGTGTGCATATGTATATGATGTATATGTATAAAGGACATGCCCAAAAGAGGATCTGCTGCTGCTGCTACTGAGCTTCAGGACTCTGCTTATATGTGTAAATGGGAAAAAAATGATCCAAGTATTTGTTCAGATACTGGCTGGCTTCAAAGAAATGAAATTAAAATGCTGCCAGACTCTCTGAGCACCTACACTTGGGATTTCAGTGTATTTTCCCTTGCAGCCATTTATAGCCTCATTATAAGAAGAATATGGCAAATCTGGGGGAAGTCACTACATGCATTAAAATAATAATAATAATAAACCAACTTTTAAATAACTAAAGAAAAATAAATTTAAATTCTGATAAAAGACTGAGGGAGAATTTAAGAACAATGGATTTATTCTTATAAAAGGCTGGAAGAAGTAGATATTTATAACAGATAAAAACTTAGTCCTCAGTGACACTCTGAAGATGCAGAGGAATTGGTTCAGACAGAAGACATTTGGGAAACTGTCCTGCTAACTTGAGGAGGCAATGGCACGGCTTTAGCAGGTGTTCTGAGAAAAGAGCGTGCTCATTCCACACAGAGCTGGCAAGGGAGGAAGTGATAACATGACCATGTTAAGTGGAGTGGACATTTTTATAAGCTTGAAAGAAAAGTCTTGCCATGAGTGTTCAGTAGGGACTCAGAAGAATGCCCAGATACAGATGGGGATGCAGCTCAGTGTTTGCAGGTGTGCAAAACCCTGGGCTTGAGTCCCCAGAAATGAAAAATGGAGAAGGAGGAGAGGAGAGAGAAAAATGGGAGAGAGGGAGGGAGGAAGGGAGGGAGGGATGGAGGGAGGAGAAGAGAGATGACCAAGAATTGAACTTGAACAATTTAAGGACTACTTTAAGGTATAGGAAAAAATCTCTGCTGTCGAGGTGCATAACTCTGGGGCAGGTCCTTAAGGGTTGAATTCCAACATTGCCATGTGTATTTTGTGGGCTTGGGCAACTCACTGGCCCTTTGTGGACTTCATTTAATCACTAGTAGAATAGGGGTGCTAACAGAAGCGGATGGGGAAGCGCTGTAAAGATCTGGTGTGTCACTACATCAGTAGTGCTTAGAAGAACAACAGCACATGTGAGTGATCTGAGCGCACTGCCCCTCAGCTGGACAGTAGCACTACCAAAAAAGAAAGAAAAGAATGAAGAGAGTAGAAGAGAAAGCCATGACTCAAAGGTCAGCAGCTGCTCTGTGTCGGGCTTCGTGCTATAATGGGTGCTGCCTTGAGATCAGCCCATGACTAAAGGGAATCTGTTCGGTTTCATGTCGTTTCACATCCCTTGGCTGTAGGTGGACGACAGGGTCATAAAGAGGTTGAGAGCTGCCTTGTTCAAAGGGGTCTTAAAGCATAATAAGCAATTCCAGCCATTAACCCTGGAGACAGAGTCAGTTCAAAGCACACAGCTCCACATCTGTCAGCCGTGTGGCCTTGAGAACAACGTTTGACCTCACAGAAGTGCTCAGGACTCAGTGACACGATTACATGCCACCTCACCGGACGCTTAAGCAAATAAAGTTAGAAATTCCTTACACTCTATTCCTCATTTCATGGTGGAACTATGAGTAACATTTTCCAGAAAAAAAATCTATTTGTATGAAAATAAAAAATAAATACACTGGTTTTGTCCCGATCATTAATATAGCGTTCAACTATCCAACTGATTTTCTTCTACATCAGTAGCTTTTAAACATTATTTTTTTAATCACAGTCCATGATGAAAAAAAATGTATGACAATTCACTATGTGAGTGTGTATTTTTAGCAAAATTTCCACAATACGTTTTTTTCTCTTAATCCATGCAAGATTCTCTGCCTATGTTCAATTCTACTTCACTCCACCTCACCTTCGAAAGAAGGGTCATAGCCCACCAAGCTGACTCCATGATCACCTATAAGACATTTTATGCCAACCATTTCTGTCTGGGAGCTCACAAATGTCAGTAGAGCACAGTAGGCACGGGACTAGAGACTAAATGTTCAGAGAACTTTAGAGGTATTTGCTCTATTCTCGAAATAAGTAACATATGTGATCAACATCACCATCAGTCAGCAACACTCTCTGGTAAGGACTATTGCTCTGCACCTGCCTTTCTGCTGAAGAAATCGAGAAGTCATCTCCAAAGCATAAAATTAGATTCAAACCCAAAATCTGTCTCTAGAACGCAGAGCAGAACACTATTCCCACAGCACTAACCCTCTACCTTCCCCTTCCTTCACCTCCCCTCCCCTCCCTTTACCTCCCCTCCTCCCCTCCTCCCTGCTCTCCTCTCCCCTACTTCCCCCAACCCAGTGCTCTTCTGGTTTCAATGGATATGAAAGCAAACTGTTTCTGAGACCCTGAAGAATAAACTTTCCTTTTAATTATCACTTTTAAAAATCTCTACTTAGTGCCCAAGGTTGGCCTCCGAATAAAAGGGAAAATCTACAACAGAGAGTACTTCCAGCTCCAAAAACAAATGTCTCTGTGATTTAAAGAAGAGGTCTGGGTTCAAGGAGTGAACTGGAATTCAGTTATATTTATGGTCTGAAGACTCTGCCCACTTGAGGACAAGCTACTATTTTTACGTTTAGTTAAGATTTACTTCTGCAGCTTATAGAAGAGAAGTCACAAGACACCTAAGGATTATAATGAGCAGAGGATGGAATAAAGCTTTTAAAGTACCCAGTTCTGAGACAGAACACTGCCCAAAGATTCCCAGCTAAGGAAAAAATTAGTAATAATTTGTTTGGTGATGAATAACAGCCTAAGGCTTTAGGCTATGCAGAGAACCTGCTGTTTATTCCTTGACAAAGCAATCAAACTGAGGGCTAGAGAGATGGGTGAGTGGACCATAAATGGAGCAACTGCACAAGGACCTGGGTTCAGTTCCCAGCACCTCAGTAAAGAGCTGAATGTGGTTCCATTGTGTAAGCGCAGCAGAGGCTTGAGGACGGTTGACTTGCTGGATGCCTGTCAGCCCAGGAAAGTAAAAGCTCCAGGGTCAGGGAGAGACCTTGCCTGAAAGGATCAAGGCACAGAGTGAAGGAGGGGAACACCCAGGACTCCCCTCTGGTGTCCTCCGCAAAAGCAGGCAGCTCAGCAGAGCGCCAATCTCCCAGGAGAGAAGTTACGCTATATATACTCTGCTCACTGTATAGCATCCCCCAGCGCTAACTCTGAGGAGTAGGACCTGCAGTGACCTCTGAGCGGCTTTTGTGTCTGTGGCTGCTGCTGGCCACTTAGAAACCCTTTCTCTGGGCTCAGGTGCACATCCTCCTCCACTTACAGAGCAGGAGAAAAGGAAATGAGTCAAGGGCCACTTGGCTGGATGAGAGAGCTTCATACTAGAGTGGGAGATTTTATAAATAGCTGCTTATCGCCACCTGCTTGAAAGTGAGCTGAATCTGTGGGTGTGCACAGTATGTGTGTGTGTATGTACATCGTGTACATTCATAGTGCATGCATATACACTTGTATGAGGAGTGTGTCTGATGCATGTGAGGGGTATGTATGGTGTGTGCATGGTGCATGTGTTTGTAGTATGTATATATATGGTGTATGTATATCATGTTTGTATGTTTGTGAGTGGTGCATATGTGTATAGGTTGTGTGTATTGGGTGTGTGTGTATATGTGTATGCACAATACCTGCGTGTACAAGGTGTGTGTCTGTGCTATGTATGTGTATATGGTGTGTATGTGTATGGTGTGTGTAAATGGTGTATGTGTATATAGGGTGTATGCATGTATGGTATATGTATATAATGTGTGTGCATGGTGCATGTATGTGTAGGGTGCATGTACATATGGTGCATGTATATATATATATGTATATACATATATACATATATATATATATATGTGTGAATGCACAGGGTGTGTATGTACATGGTGTGTGTGTATCATAAGTTTCATTAAGTACCTTGAATTTATTTGTGGGTTTTGCTTCTTAACTTGCTTCTTAATTGCCTATTATTTGAAGAATAAAAATAATTACAAAATATGCACACACACGTACACATGCATGCACATAAAGATGTGAATACACGTATGTGCACACACACTCAAATACACATGCACTCATGCACACAAATACATGCACACACACTGCACACACACACACACACACACACACGCACGCATGCACGCACGCACACACACGCACGCACACACACGCACGCATGCATGCACACATCCTTCCTCCTTGAAGCACCAGTTACAGCAAGGCCTCTCTGGGGGAGGGGCTTTGTCTTCACCAGGTCATTTGTGAAGACACAGCAGCCTCAGCATAATTTTTGTATTGGTTTTTTATGACATTTATTTATCTGTTTTGTTTATTTCTTTTTTCGTATGTGTGTCCTGGGGAGGCATGTGTGCCACAGTGAGCTTGTCGCGATCAGAGGACAACTTCTGTGAGTCCATTCTCTCTTCCATGACGCAGGTCCACAGGCATCAAACTCAGGTCAGCAGGCCTGGTGGGCAGTGCCTATAACCGCTGAGCATTCTCTCTGGCTCAACGTTTTTCCTCACGTCAAGCCTTGAGCTGGCGGCAATGGCAGAGTTAGAATAAGGCAGTATGCAGTACCTTTAACAGCTCACTGGAAGAGAAAAGATGTGCAACTCTAGCCTGCATGTTGGTTGCGTGTGACGCTCTGTATATATCTCATTAAACCTTCATGTCTAACAGTAATGGATATATCTAAATCCCCATTTTATGATGAAAGTCATTCAAGATACCACATCCAGTAGGCATCACAGCTAGAAACAGAACTAAAATTGTCTACCCCAATCCCATGATCAAATTAACTATTCTGAAGCCAAGTATGTGGCATGTGTCTGTAACCCCAGCCCTTGGCAGATAGGAGCAGAGGAACAGGAGTTTAAGGTCATCCTTGGCCACATGAGTTCAAGGCCAGCTTGAACTACATGAGAGTCTGTCTCAACATAAGAAAATTGGAGTGGTTAGACTGCAGTCTTTCAAGAGGGGAACCACATGTATTTAAACATCTGAATTCTCTGGGCCTGGCTCACAGTGACATTCAGCCAATCTTTGCTGGCTAACTAACTGCATGTTCCTTTCGCTTCCACCCCACGCTGTCTTTTGGGCCACACCACATGTGTTCTTTACTCTAGAAAGGAGTGGAAATCCTAAAACCTCTGACCTTTGCTACGTCCTCACCCTCTGTCTCTGAGCCCTGCACCCCCAGCTCATTCTTTGTATCTGTTCACCTCATGCTCATCCCCGACTCCTCTCGCATTTCAGCAGAACTGAGAGCTGCAAACAGAATTCTGAGTATGCCTTTTGGTTGCTTATGTGAGCAGACCAAACGAATTGCTCTTTTATAATTAGAGTTAAGAGTCTCAAAATCAATGAGTATTAGCAAGAAGGCCAATAGGATCAAGGCTATCATCTCTACCTTCTTCTTCTTCTTCTCCTCCTCCTCCTCCTCCTCCTCCTCCTCCTCTTCTTCTTCTTCTCACAGCCTTATTTTTAGAGCAATTTTGTTGTTCTAGTATTGACTAAAAACTGTGGTAGAAACTAGAGTTCTCACATGTGTCCCATCCCTGAAGCCATAATTTCCTCCCCACTTTGACGGTGTATCAGTGTGACATGTATTATAATTGATGAGTGGTTTACTTTAGACCTTACTTGAGGCATATACTATACAGGTCTTGACAATCTGTTAATAGCATATGTCTATCACTACAATATCATTGCAGAATAGTTTCCTGTCTTACAAACCCCCTGAGCTCCCTTCATTCATATCTCCCGCTCACTGCAGCCTCTTGTCCCTTTCACACTCTGTGTACTTTGGCCTTTTTCTAGAAGGTCCTACAAATAGCATCATATAGGATGCACCTTTTCCTAATTAATTTATCTCACTTAGCAACATGCATTTATGTTTCCTCACTGTCCTTCCCTGGCTAGATAGCTCACACATGTTACCACTGAATAGTATTTTGTGGTTTATCCATTTGCTTTCCTCTTGGTTTCTTCCAAGCTTTTGCAATTTTAAATAAAATCACTGTAAATTTTGATGTTCAGGCTTTTTAATGCTTTCTATATACTTTCAGTTTATTTGGGCACATGCCAAGGAAAGTGATTACTAGATCATATAGTTAAGAGTGTGGGTTGGAGATTTTGCTCAGTGATAGAGCACTTTTTCCTAGTAAGCACAAGGCCCTCAGCTAGGTCCTCAACTTTGGTGGGGGTAAGACAAAAATAAAGGAAGGGGCTGGAGAGATGGCTCAGTGGTTAAGAGAGAATGTTGTTCTTCCAGAGGACCTGAGTTTAGTTCCCAGCACTCTCATGGCAGCTCAAAACTACCAGTAAGTCCAATTTCAGGAGATTCAACCCCATCCTCTGGTATCCTCATGCACTTCATGCACACACACAAACACACACGCACATTCACACATATGCGTATACACACACACACACAAACACACGCACGCACACATGCACACACACAATTATAGAATAAATATCTTTTTTTAAGTGGTGTGTTTAATTTTGCAAGAAATTGAAATTCTGTTCATCCAACATGACTGTTATTTTGCATTCCCACTAGAATGAAGGAGCATTCCTGTTGCTACATAGGCACCAACAGCACCTGTCAGCCATTGGTGATATCAGTTTGGGGGTTTTAGGGATGTAGGCATTTCTAAAGAGAAAATGCACTGACCATCCTTTCATTGTTTTTGTAATGCCTATATATATCCTCTTTGATAAAGTGTCTATTCAGATATTTTGTCCAGTTGTTAAGTTGAATTGTTTTTTATTCTTGAGTTCTAATAGCTCTTTCTTTACAAGATTTTGAATATGATCTTTTATCAGAAAAAAGTTTTTTCAAATATTTCCATAAGTTTATGGCTTTTCATTTTGTGTGTATGATGTATAATGTACATGTATTTGTGTGTGTGTGTGTGTGTGTGTGTGTGTGTGTGTGTGTGGGTGTGTGTGCGCGTGCACATGTGTGTGTGTTTACATGTAGCAGTCAAAGGACAACCTTGGGTATTAATCCTTGCCTTCCCCTTATTTGAAGCAGAGTCTCTCTTTTTGCTGTTTGTCACTGTATACCAGGATAGTCAGTCTACAGGCTTCCAGGGATTCTCCTGACTTCATCTCTCATCTTTCTACGGAACCATCAGAATTAAAGAAACACACTACCATACCCAGATTAATGTGGGTTCTAGAAATTAGATCTCAGACCTCATGCTTGCATGGCAAACACTTCACCCACTGAGCCATCACTGCCCTATTAATACCATTTTGAAAACAACTATCTGTACATTATTAACCATGTATCTGTTTTGGTGTTTTAAACAAACAGACCTAACTTTCTATGACTGAAATGGCAAGGTGGGAAGCTGAGCACTGATATAATTACCTATTTATTACTCAAAGATTTTATCTGTTCTATGAATTTAATAATACTGCTTCTATGCCCACTTGGGGAACAAGAAAATGGTGTCTCCATTTTTAGTTTCTCATCTTATTAAAAATAAGACCACTATTAACATGTTTTATATAGTATGTATTTTATATGTATTATGTATTTGCTTACATTTATATATATATAGTTTATATAAAGTATATGGATAAACTCAACTATGATCAAATAGCAACTTTTGCATGAAATCATTAAACAATTACAATGAATTTATATAACCTCATTTGAAAGTAGTATTGAGAACCTGAACTTGAGGCCAGGCTGACCTTCACCAGCCCATCCCTCAAATGTCCCCATGTATACTAACTGATGTCCTACCTTCCAGGTCTTGCTTTAAAGTATAAAACTTAGTTTACCTCAGGATCCAAACCTGGAGCTGGGTTTGGATATGGACACCATCTGTAGGCATTCTGTGAACTTCAGGCTCTTAATGCTTAAAGCTCCTGAATCCACAGCATGAGTAAACACTCAGCCATGACCCGACGGTAGCTGTTGGGGTTCCCACAGAAAGTCTCATAGTTCTCAGTCTTGCCAACGTGTCTAGCTCACTCTATTGACTGGAAATGTGCACTCGTTTCTCTTTGTTGTAAATCTACAAAGTGATCTTTCTGCACAACTTTCTCCTTCAGACAACTGGTCGACCACTGGTCTCATGCTCCTGAGCTTGAACTTGACCTCTGGGATGACAACCTCATTCAGCAGCACCGCACCCCAAAAACACAACAGGGGAGAGTCAGAAAGAATAAATAACAGAGGGAACTCCTCAAGCCTTGAGCAGTCTCAGCCAACCCGGCTATCAGAACACAGAAGACAGAGGTCAAGTTCGCCACTCAGAATCCACGCCGACATAATGTTCTGTTGGTTCTACGGTTTAAAACAAAATGTACATCTTCTAGGAAGTACTGTTTCTGTAAAGTGTTCATTCTACACAAAAAAATGGAATGCTAAGTCAAAAAAGACATTTCGATAAGGCTTGAAGTAAAGTTAGAATCCTAATGGTCAGGAGAAGAAACATTTCAAGACGGCAGTGGCCCCCAAGAACTATAGTCTCCACAATTTCCCACCTGTGAGCAAGATGACTTCATATTCCTTGGCTTTTTGTTTTTACCAACAGCAAAGTAAACAGGATGAATCTCTCAGAAGCACTTTATAGAGTTGTACACAGACTGCTGGATTTTTGAAGCATTTCACGGTTGGCAGCTTAGGATAATTTTCTGAAGGAAATAACACATTTGTTCTGACATTTTGAGACTGTGTACCTCAGATCTCAGTAATTACAGCTAATGAATCCTGATGAAGAGCTGAGACTGCAGCCTGAGCATATCAGAAAATGAAAAGGAAAGCCCCTCCCACTGGGTTACGCCCTTTTTATCTAGTGCATTTGGGCCTAAAGAAAATTACAAATTCTATTCTCTGATTCCCTCCTTTTGCCTCCACACCAGATCCATGCACCATGAGAACCTTCTGAAGGCAGCTCTGCAGGCACTGATTTTTCTCTCAGTCTGTTTTGCCCTCTCAGAGGCTTTTCACTAACATTATCTCAGACTGTAAGTAGGACTTGAAGTGGTTAAGTCCATATCTAATCCAGACACTTGACTTGACTAAAAGGCTCTGTCTCTTCCTTCCCTTGCTACCAGGTTCCCAAACAAACTAAACCAAATGCCTCTTCTTTGGGTTTGTTTTCCTACACTTGGTGTGGAGCTGGATTTGATGAATCCCTGCAAATATCAGACAATAAACACTTTAGGCTTTGCAGGCCATATAGAACCTGTCAGATATCTCCAAGATGCAGGTATAGCTCAAAAGCGGCCACAGAGGAGACAGAAACAACTCGGTGTGTTGACATTCTGACCACTGAAATTTGAATTTCATATCACTTTTATGTGTCATAAACTATTATCTTTCTTTTGATTTTTCCTCGCCACTTGAATATATATACACAAGGGCTTGGAGAGGTGGCTCAGCAGTTAAGAGCACTTGTTGCTCTTACAGGGACCCATGCTTAGTTCCCAGCACCCACATGAAAGCAAGCAACTCCTTTTCCAACAGATCTGACTTCCTCTTCTGGCCTCCAGAGGCACTACACATATATGTTACATATATATAAGCAACCAAAATATCTACACACATAAAATAAAAATAAATTTTCATATATGTATATATATATGTAAAATATAAGTTACCAGTATCTATATATACATAGGCATCTATCCATATTCATAGGTTCTGAATTTTTTTTAATTCAACAACCCAAATCGAACACATTTCCCAAAAGTTATATCTTGAGAAAAAATATATAGACATTTTAGTGTCATTATTCTTTAAATAATACAGCATAACAACTGTTCACATCATACCAGATACTGTAAATAATGTAGAGATGACAACGTGTATTGGAGGATAGTGTGCACATGCTGTGGCATTTTATATGGTGTCTGTGGGGTTGGTCTTGAACCAATCCCCCTGGATACCGAGAAGGGATATTATGTACTGTGGTACACACAGTCCCGTTTTTTCTGTTTCCCTGGAGATTCTTGACCAGTCCACATACTCCACCGATGAAACGGAGGACAGCAGCACATTTCTCCAAGTACTGATGAGATACACACAGGAGCTTGCCACATGCCTGGTTTGTGGAAAGACACAGGTCTTTCCGCAACCACTCTAGGAAGCAGCCTGCCACTATCTAAGGAAGTAGAAGGTGTGCTCTCCTGTAAACCAATCTGGGGTGGCAACTGAAGGACTGTAGACCAAGACCCACTGCTGCAGAGCTGGCAAAACGATCACTGTATGTGTCGGCAAAGACACCACATAAATAAATTACCTGAGGGCTACTCTTTAGGACACAGTATGGACAGCAAATAGAAGGAAACCACGCTTAAACCTATCTGTGCCCTCACCTTTCTTACAGCTCCTTTTCTTCTCTAGTGAGCCTTTCTGAAAACACACTACGATTAGAGTGTCACCTCTACTCTGCTGTGTAGAGCAAAGCTAAGATCTTAGAATCCCACGTCAAGAACGCCGTTTGCCACCAAACGCCCGGAATGGAAACTGCTACATTCTTACTTCTTTTCAACAGAGGTTCATGTAATGAGAACACATACCCTTGGAAGGCAACACGGGACTCTTTTAAGACATCAGTCTGACAGACATGTTTTTGAAGCTTTAACAATTTTAATGTATCTTCAGATTAGATCATTCCACATTCTTTAAGAAACATAAGATAGTATCATCACAGATGTAGGAGGATTTAACTGCATTTTCTCAAATTTCAACAGAGAATTTGTGCTGTTTTGTAGTAAGAGCAACTAGAAGTCTAGAGAACTGGAAGAGTTATTGTTACACAGGCCTTGAGCACCTGAGGTCAGAGCTTAGTACTCATGTAAAAAGGGCATTGACACACACACACACACACACACACACACGCACACGCACACGCACACGCACACGCACACGCACACGCACACGCACACACACACACACACACACACAGTGGGGAATGAGGAACAATAGGAATTACATTTGTTTGCTTGTTGTGTCTTTGAGGAACTTGAACTGTAAGCAAGGGTAAGTCAGAACTCTCAAGCTGCCCCTTGAAATAGACCTTAATCTTCAGGAAATCCCCATCTTCTCTGAGTGCCACCCTCATATGAGGAGGGGAGGGGATAACAGATATCTCCCTCCTTGTTCATTACGAAGTCAGGCACACCTCTATTTCACATTTCAAAAAAATGCAGTAAGTTTTTGTGTGAAAAAAAAATCTATATGTGACTGGGAAAACAATGGCAAACACCCGCTTCTCTCCGTGAAGCTGGTCAGCAGTGCTGAGAAGTCTGGCTGTCCCACAGACTAGAGTCTTCTAGCTCCAGCCCAGGTTCCTTGGGCTCAGGAAAAAACGTCCAGGACTATCCCTCTTCTCTTTCTTCTCCCCTCCCCTCTCTCCCCATCCTTGCCCTCTTCTCCTTTCCCCTGTTCTCCCCTCCCCTCCCCTCTCCTTCTTATTGATGGTCTCAGTCTCACCTAGGATATGTCCCCTTCTTCCTGTCCTGTGGCCAGTGAGACTTAAAGACTCTGGAGACAGAGGCTGCATAGGCTGTGCACCTGCCATGTCCAGGCACCACATGGTGCTGGGAGTGCTCATGAGATGAATGTGGTTGCCACACAGCAACACTTGCAGTGGTTTTTAAAACATGAGTGAGGTAAGGCAGGACTTACACTGCTGGCTATCCGTGCTTGGAAACACCTCCACAAGTAACCTTCGTAAGGAACGTGGAAACATGAAGGAATAAAATCTGGGTTTGGACACTGTGCCTGAGTCTAGCTCCAGTCAGTCTTCTTTCTCAATTGCAGGATATGAAGGCTTCCCTGACCACCCTAATTCTTGGGTGAGCACCCGCTGACTATGTGCTTCCACAGTAGTCCCTGCCTCTTCTATGATACAGAACACTGGCAGTATCTTATCTTATTTTTCTGTTTAAGAGTTTGTTCTTCCAAATGGCAAGATGTCTGTGTTTCCGCCATTCACTTGACAGATGTCCTGAGAATGTGGGCTTCGCTGGGTACCAGGAATATAACAGCAGCATAAGCAGACAAAACTTTATCCCTGGACAGCCAGTGGAGGAGAGAGACATCCATCCAATGAATACAGAACAGTGGCTCTGAACAGCTACATAGGTGCTCTGGGAAGCGTTTGCCTTTGGGAGGGATGGCAGTGGGGCAAGTCCCCTGGAGAGGCTGATGTGTGAGCGGCAGCAGTTATCCAGGGCCCTCTAGGAGAGAAGCAACCCCAAAACAGTTCTCGGGGGCAAAGGAGAAGTTCGCTATCTCCACGGTGGGGACACAAAAGGCACAGGCCAATGGAACAGAGGGAGAGAGCCCTTGCACAAACTCTTGCTCAGGGTTGGCCCTCCCAACCTGTTAGCTGGAACTAAATAACTGTTGTCAGCGTGAGCAGTAATCTGCTGCAGGTAAGAAAGGAGGAAGGATGGCACATGTCAGCTCTAAGGCCCCCAGTCCTTGAAGTCCTGCAAACACAACCTGTTGGAGGAGCCTTTGAAGTCAGCACACGCCATCCCTGAGCACCAACTTCTCCTTCCAAAGCAAACCCAGCAAAGCCAGAAATGGTGTTAAACCTGCCACCCCAGCACTTGGGAGGTGGAAATGGGTGGCTCCATAGTGAGTTCAAGGCCAGCCTAGGCTACAGGAGACCCTGTCATGATACTCTTTGTGCCACCAAGGCACAGGCTATGTGGCACTTGGCTAATCTAGGCTTCCAGGACCATCTGCATTCAGTTAAGCCAACCACAGATATCATTTTTTAAAAGGAGAAACAAAATATGAACACCATGGTGTTCTGAAGCAGAAACAAAGAGAATCATGTTTCCAAAACATCAAGGGCTTAGATAAGTGTCCTGCCATCCTAGTGTTGTCTGTAGTGTGTGTGCGAGGCTCCAAGCTCAGCATCTACTATAGTGAACGAATGAATGAACCGACAAGAATTAAACAATCTGTCGGTGGAGGACACAAAGATCTGGAAGGACCTGACAGAAGGCAAAAGGAAAAAGAGATCCAACTGCCGACAAAGTCTTAAGGGAAATGTTCAATGGTTTTGTGGTAGTCTGGTTTTTTGCTGTTCTTTTGCTTTGTTTTGTTGAGTAAAGAAACTATCATGTACTCCTCACCATACCCCAACTCCATTCTGAAATCTCCAGTGAATTCCATGGAGGAAATGCAAAGAAAACACTAAGTCCAGCTCTGGGGTTGGCAGAAGGAGGGACACGACTCTGCCTGGGAAGAGCAGACACGTGGGTGAGCCTTAGTGGCTACAGGCACGGAGTCGCTGGTGACTAGTCTGGGCAACGGTGGCCAAACTTGCCCTTTGCTCCCTTCTGAAGACCGTCTATGAGTGTACCCATCTAGGCCCTTCTCTCTGCTTTAGACAGGATACTTCCGACAGCTGACTTTCAGCACAGACTCGGAAAACCCACTGAGCCTCACCTCCAAAGCCACCTCCTTCAGCCCAGTGTCGTTGTGAGCCATGAAGCCAGTGTACATAACATCTCCTGCTTATCTGTCTGGTTCCTGTGTTTCTTCCTTAATTGTTTCCAAACTCAAGCAGGAGAGGAGAGTTATTTATAGACTCGCTCAGCTTGAATCTTCAACCTCTGCGAGTACACCAAGGGAACTCTGCAGGAACCCACAGCGGATAGCTACACACATTGTCTCTGGTGAGTTTGACAACAGTTTTCAGGTTTACTGCTAGAAACGCAGATCACTAACATTCTTAAGCTCTGGCCTCTATCTTAAACGGTATGTTTCATTTTCTATTTCTACCTGTTAGGACATTTTACTCTGACTTTTTATGTTTATTTATTTGTTGTGTGTGAGTGTGGAGAGGGTGTGGACTCATGACACACATGTAGAGTTCAGAGGACAGCTTTGTGGAGTCACTTCTCTCTCTCTTACCACGTGGGTCCTGGCGATCAAACTAGGCTCATGGGCTTGGCCACAAGTCTCTACCTGCTGAGTCATCTGGCTGGCACAACTTGAGAGGATCTAAATGCAAGCCAGTGTGCATCCAAAATTTGTGGGTTTTTTTTTAACCTTTCTATCACCCTAACTCACTAGTATTCTTGGCTTTAGTTTCTGTGAACTCTTTTGGTTCCATGCCTGCAACATGCAATCTCTTGGATTCACCTAGCATCCATCACCTGACTTTCCTTCTATCCCATCTCTCCCTTAGCAGGAAGCATTGAAGGGGAAGATTTTAAAGACTGATAACCTACTTACACTTAGGACAGTTTCGTAATGTGATGCCCTTGAATACTAAACCCTTTGTACCATGTAGGTCCTGGTGATCATAAATAACCTTTTACCACAATACAGCACACACTGGAGAATGGACTGGAAGGAAGTGTAAGTTGTAACCAACTGGGACTTCATCATTGGGTATGATAAGTGTTCTACAAACATTGGCTGGCGAACATTTAAAATGCATGCCGGGCACTAAGTAAGCTGTCCAAGCTGAACAGCTTAAATGTTAGGGTCTCTATTGCAGGCAGCAAGTTCTCCTCCCATGAAGGAAAACATAAAAGGATGAGGTCTCAGACAAAACGATTCAGCGGCAAGAGCAAGGAACCAGTCTCACACAGCCTAGGCCCCTGCTCAGTCTGGATGTGTCCAACACCCAGGTCATGTGAAAAGGACATAAGTTTGCTTTTTAATTTTTTTTAAGATTTATTGTCTATTATAAGATTATTATATGTTATACTTTTAAAATTTTTTATTTATGTAATTTATACATCTGTGTGTGCAGATGTGTGTGTGTGTATTTAGGGAAGCCTCTGGAAGCCAGAAGAGGGAGTCAGATCCTCTGGAACTAGAGTGGCAGACAGTTGAAGGCCACCTGATCTGGATGCTGGGACCAAACTCAGGTCCTCTAGAAGAGCAGCAAGCACTGAGCCATCTCTCTGGTACCAAAAGTTTCCTTTTCTGTTGTTTCATTTGGTTTTAGTTTTTTTTTTTTTTACTGTTGTTTTTAAAAACATAATAATTCAATGACACACTCAGCCATGTCCACACTCCCTCATTCCTGCTGTGACATGTCTGTCGTGCATTCTATGACTCCAGAAACTACTCTCCACACTTCTAGACACCCAAGCTGCCCTTCTGGACGGCAGAATAACGGCCTCAGGGACTCTTTTGCCTCCCTCCTCAGAATACTGTGAACTGTTACATCATGTGAAAAGGGGCATCGTTAAGGTTAACAACTTCAAAAGTTTTATGAGTCTAGAAAAGCTGGCAAGTGGCAATGTGAGAAGGACTGTCAATGATGGCTTTGAAGACTGAAGATGAGGCCACATGCCAAGGAATGCCGGCAATCCTCTTAGCTGGCAAAGGTACATGAATAGATCATTCCCTAGAACTTTCCAGAATGACATGCACGAATCCTGCCAACACCTTGATTTTAGTCCAGTGAGACCCACGCCAGACTTCAGATCTACAGAATAATACATCACTTTGTATTATTTAAGATATCGAGTTGGTGGTAATTTCTCAGGACAAACACAGTCCTGTTTGTATTCCCTCTATCCTGGAGCATTCTTCCCTACCGTGATGGTCTGGTGATTGCTTCACCCCACCATGTTCCTCAGCTGCAATCATTCCACGAAGGCTTATCAGGAGCTGTGTTCCTGTCAGATTACGTAGTCACTCCAAAAGATGGGCTCCCAGGTCCCTGTGCAGTCACCTTGAGTGGGCAGTGACTCTGTTATAAACACATCATCGTCTTCGTATACTGCCCTACCCTTGGCAGCCAAGGCCACATCTTTTCATGTAAGTTCATGTTCTATCACATAACAGACATTTCATGGTTATGAAAATAAATGAGCGAGTGGGCATTTAGCAGCAAATACAGTGACAAAGTCACCCACTTGCTAACTGTTAGGCAGCAGGGGAAAGCCCTCCTCTCCACGGCGAGGCCTGGGTATCTAGCTATTTTTAGAGCTGTGGGTTCCCCAACTTAGTGTATGGGGCTTGTTTGCAGGGCCCAACTCTACGGGCACCAGTGGGGCAGGTGTGCAGTGGGACAGAGAAGTATGTTTGTAAGAAGCCTGAGAACCACTTTCTAGGGCCTGTCTTACACGGCTCAGGGTCTGACCATCTCTGGCTTTCTGGACCATCTGTGTGGACTTCACTTCCAAGCCCAGGTACTGGCCAGTTTACCCCAGGCCACTGGGGATGAGGGAAAATAACAACGGCTTCCTCCCTTCCTTTAGCGTGGAGTCTTTCTGATGTGGCCAGATGCTCAGCTCCTCTTCAGCTGCGCCAGTGCGTGATCCTTTCCTAGGAACGATTCCCAGGAATGATTGCAACACCTCTCCCTTGTCCAAACCCCAGAGGTTGGTGATTAAAACAGACCAGCAGCAGCATCTGGGCCTGAGAACCACTAGGCGGCCAGACAAGGGTGGAAAACCCGACAGCCATGAGAGTGTGTCCTTTGGGAACACATTATGGTCGCTCATCCGCACCAGGGCTTAACTCAATCGGAACAAAGCATTAACTCTTTTACCAGAAAAAAAAGTCATCCTTGACTCTCTGAATTATTTCCAAAATGTGTCGCAAGGCTTGGCTGCATCATCCCATCTGGAGGCAAAACAAGACTGTCTGACTGGCCTCATATCCACCCTTCAGATTAGAGAATTCGTGGTTGAAAGAAGCTTCTCCCATCATGCCTTTTCATGCGTGAGAGAGACATGTTCTTCACCCCTCTGTCACTCTCACCCCTCTCCCCATTTTTCCTATTTCCCCAGTCTTGAAAACCTGGTATGATTCAAAACTCCTACCCAAACTATCCTCAGACACACAGCCCATCTCTCTGAAGAGAAAACTGGGTGAAAGGCACAGGTCCTGGGGAGAAAAGGGACACTCGTGTGAAGGAAAAAGGCAGGTCAAGTCTGCAAAGTGGGCAAAGGGGAAGTGGCAGGATCCTCACTAAGAACTGTAGACACTCCTGCCAACGAACCTCCCTGGATGACAAAGAGCCACATTACTGTGCATACAGGACTCCCTGCTGGTCCGAGGCTACCCATACTTGGACCTCCACACTCACAGAGAGCTGGTCACGCAGACAAGAAAGTCCCTGGTTCCAATGCGTTTCAAAGTGTCATCGACTATTTCTGTGGTTGCCTCTTGCCTGTGACTACCTTCCAGCACTATCAGGAACACTGGCATCTCCCTTTCCAGTTAAAAAACAAAACAAAACAAAACAAAAAAATGGGGACTTGCGGCATTAAGGCCTCTGAGAGCTGTACATGTCCCAGCTCTTCCTGAAACCAGAAATGGGAAGTGTTGCTCCAGCTTTCCAGTTGTTCTAATTTCATGAAACTGAACCTTCGCAGTCATTTGAGTAATATTTTTAAATGGATTCAACAACTCTGCATTCAAATTCTCTTCCCAGGACTGTTTCCACTCCAGATCAGCTGCTGCAGACCTCCGCGGTCGGCAGAATTTCCAGGCGTGCATAAATATAAGCGCGCATGCACACAGCCACTTCCCCTGGAGAAGTTTCACGTACACAGGGGGGCTATTTTTAGCTACGGAGCCCAGTCAAAACTTTGTATGGAGCAAAATCAGCCAAGAGTGAAATTGGTAGACCAAATGATATTTTCGTCTTATCTTCTATTTTTGCATTCTTCCTAGACATTGCTGTACGTGAGTCAAAAGGAGCAAAAGCCTTCATGATGGTGGGGAGAACACCAGGAGCCACGCTATGTCCTGATTCTTCTGTTTAATGCAAACCCACACATAAGTGAACTCACATCTCCCTGGTTACATTGCTGTTTTTCAGACATGTCAGAATGGGAGTAACTTGTGAAAGGAGGGAAATCTCTGGCAATATACAGACATAATGAAAGAAAAATTACTGAATTTCTGAAACTTGGTCTGTCTTTTACCCTGCTGTGCTCCTAGCAACTATGACTATGATTGACCCATAAGACATGCTCCATGAGGCCTGTTGTTTATAGGCTAAGGACATAGCTCACGGGTAGAACACTTGCCTTTCTGGTACAAGTCTCTGGGTTCAATTCCCAGTACTGGGCAGAAAAAAATTTAAACACATGCTTATATGCTGTTATGATTTGAATATGAAATGTGTCTGAACAGTTGGTTCAGACACCGGTTCCGGTTGAACTGTTTGGGGAGGCTATGAAACCTTTAGGAGATGGAACCTGGCTGGTAGAGGTGGGTCACTGAGGGCAGGCGTTGGAAGGCCACAGGCCAGCTCTGTTTCTAGTCTCATCCCTGCTTCCTGACCCATCAAGATGAAGAACTCACATTGTAGCACCCATCAACAGGGACCAAGCGACACCATGCCATTCAGACCTCGATGGGTTGATGGTCCCAGGAAACCATCAGCCAAAATAAATCCTTTTTCCCTGAAGTTGCTGCCACACAGTTTGGCTCTAGCAATGAGAACAGTAACTAAATGCACACACCCTGGGGTGCGGCTAACCGACCACTGTGCTGACTGTATCACTCAGCTCTTGCCCCACAATGCTTTGAGGCAAACAACCACAGGCATTCCTGTCCTGATCACCCATCTGGTGGTCATCCGGAGTTTAGCTGGTCTTGGTTGAGATCAGCGGGCAGCGAGAGCTCTCTGTTACCTACAGCACTAGAAGCCGCATATTTCTTAACAGAAAAGGAGTGCTGAGTAAAAAGTCAACTCACAAGTTTCTCTCAAGTCTATTTCCAAGTCTCTCAAATCCTCCTGGCCACAGCAAGTCCTCCGTAGCCCAAGGTGGAGAATTTGTGAAGAGGTGGCCTTGGGAGGGAGTCAATATTTCCCACCGATCAGCATCTGCAACCCTTGAATAAAGTACTCCCCATTTAAAGAGAGAGAAACCCCCAAGGACCTCCAGAGCTGACCAAAGGCATTTTTATTTAATTCAGCTAAACACACAGAGAAATACAAAATGGCATATGCAAGTCTTGTGTTTGCCATCTCAACACTGTAAGAACAACTGTACAAGCTAAACTCAAAACTTCAAAGCCAATAAAACTCAAAACAACATTAGCAGCCCACCAAAGAGTCTATTGTTTTGCTGAATCTAAATTGCTTTTCTCAGCTTACTGCCTGCGTTGGCCCGAAGTGTATCACGTGCAAGCACCGTGGGAAGACCCACTTCCCAGTGCTCTTCTCCATCTGAAACAGCGCTGGCCTGCGCTCCACACGAGGGCATTGTTTTTGTATAAAGCCTGCTTCTGGATCTTTCTCGTTAGACCGTGTCTGTAAATGAATTCCTACTTACTATCAGTGCTTCAACAAGCAGAATGGATGGAGGGATAAGTACTTTTATTAAGCGACACACGTCTTTAAGGTTATTATCTCATTAAAACTTCAAAATATCTAAAGTTCTCAATGAGAAGTCTCAGAGAAACAGACCCAAGTTGAAAGGATTATTCAGAGCAGAGCTATGGTTTGAGTGTTCCCTTCAAAATTCAGGGGTTGAAATGTAGTGACCAGTGGGACAGTCACAGAGCTGGAGTCTTTAAAATGATGGGTCTTTCCCTCGAAGGGCAGCTGAGGACCTTGAAAGAGACTTCACATGGACCACACTCTTGCTCCTCTGCCTTCTGTGAGTTCACAGCTTTCTTCTCCAAAGGATGCAGGGACAAGACACCATCATGGAACCCAAAAGCAGCCAGTGGGCAACCAAAAGGGCTTGGCTCTCCCAGCCTCCCAAATTATGAGAAAGCAAACTTCTCTTCTTTATAAATCATCTCGTCTTGTGATATTCTGTCATAGTAGCATCATGGACTTGTCAGACAGCCACCTTTTTCAATCCCCACCTTCCCACCCAATGGAGACACGCAGAGCCCAGCCCCACCTACAATGTGCAGCTCCATCTGCACCTCCACATTGCCCTCATAGTTTCTTACATTCACAGTTACCCACATGTCTACAATTCTAAGTTTAAGTTCTAAAGGTCAAGCATGCCTTTGAATGACTATTTAAAAAACACACCAAAAGCCAGGTGGTGGGTGGTGCATACCTCTAACCCCAGGAGGATTTTAAACTCGGGAGGCAGAGGCAGGCAGATCTGTCTGAATTCCAGGACAGCCTGATCTGCAGAGCAAGTTCCAGGACAGTCAGGGCTGCTACACAGAGAAACCCTGCCTCGAAAACCAGCAAAAACAAAAACAAAAAAATAGGCCAAAAAAACGAGCACAGGTGACTTTCCTCCCTCCACAGATGAGCCCTCTTCAACCACTTGCATTCTTGGTGGGCCTTCCCACCAGTGGGTAGGGAAGCTGACCCAACAGGCTCTTCCAGGAATCTTAATCTCCAGTGACAGGATACCAGGAAACAAAATAGCTGCTGCTGCTTTCTCTTGAAGTGAGTCCTGAAAAGACTGCCCTCAGGCCCTCAGAACTATCCTGCCTCTGTCGGAGCCCCTCACCCCTACAGTACATGTGCTTCCTTCAGTCCCAGGAAGAGCCCCATGCCTCCAGTGGGTTCCTTTTTGGCAGAAGTAACCAGAGTTGGTTGCAGCATCCCAACTGATAAATATTCCAACACGAGTTTCTAAACATAAACAGTCTCAAACAAGGCAATGATTACAGGAACAAATGTAACTGTGTTTGCCTTCAGGTTCCCAAAACAGAAGTGATCTCATTCCCAAATGCTGTTTTTACTGCCAGTTTTGCTGCTCCAACCCGTGTTAACTCTTTCTCCGCCATCTTCCAGCCCCAGAACCCAGGGATCAAGATTCGGCCACTGGCTGCTTCTACAAGACAGGTTTACGTTCCTCTGACTTGCCTTCAGAATCCTCAAATGGGTGTAACTAAGGCAAGAAGGGCCAAAGGTGAACCCCTGGGTGGCTCTCCACATCTTTCTAGTATAGTTATCAGTGTCCCATTACATCTTTCTGGTACAGTGTCCCAAGCAAACACCTGTCAGCCCACTTCATGCTGTCCCCTTTTTCTGTGCTAGGACTATTCCCATCTTCTCTAGACACTTGCTCAACCCTTTATATTTTTGCATCTGACGAAGTCAAAACCAAATGGCATTGCATAGACAGGAACGAACGTCTATTCTCTCTTAATCCTCAGGTCAAGAATGAGTGCAACCATGTGTAGGACTGCTCAGTAAGCCGATTCACTTTGTCACACGATGGAGTTGCCACTCAGTCCACCTCAGGACACCTCAAACGTGCGTCTGGAATACAATGGTAACGATATCAATGACAGTGGCAAACAGTGGTGTGCTACTAGCTCGGTGGCAGGCAGGGTTCTGAGGACAAACAAGTATTAGCTTACTCAATCCTCACAACAGCAGTTGGAGGGAGTTACTGTTTTCAGCCCAATTTCTTACGTGAAGAAGGAATACAGAGATGCTAAGCAGCTTGTCCAGCTCACTAGCAGTAGCATGGGGTGGGAGGGAGGAATGAAGACCCAGGAGACCCACTCACAGTTTCTGCTTTACCCAATCCTCCTCTTGTTTCTCACATGACAAGAGCACGCTAGGTCAAGGTCACCACTCGCCTTGGGGGACAGAGTCCCCACTTTTGACCCCCACAACACCTTATAGGGAGAGAGATAATCAGCCAAACAGTTCTTAAGGGACACAGTTCATTCATGTTCCTCCCAGTTCCTGTTACCAAGGGACCTGTAAAGCTATGAAGACAAAAGCAACTACAGTCTACATTTTGTTTATTTTTAGACAGGGTCTCCCTAGGTAGCCCTGGCTAGCCTGGAATTTGTTATGTAGACCAGGCTGGACTCAAACTCACAGAGATCCGCCTGCCTCTGCCTTCCTTGTGTTGCCTTAAAGCTGTGTGCTGCCATACCCAGGTGCAATGTGTGTTTTGCAGCTCTTGTGCCCCTCACACCGCGGTTGCCCATCTAGCCGCGTATCCACTAGTTAGAACTATTAACTGAGTTCACCCGGAAACACTTAATGAAGCCCTTCTCCTTGACACACACGACACACTGCTGGGAGGTTTTTTCTTTTTTTTTTTTTTAATAACATGAGAACTTTCATTGCGTTTATGTTCGTGTCTAAATATAGGCATAAATGTATCCTCGAAGGTGAGAGTGACCACGGTGATTTTGAGGAAGGAGGGGCCTCACAACTGACACTATAGCATCACTTAGAATACCAATGCTGTGACCAACTAGAGTAGGACTAGATCAAAAGGCCTTGGCACAAATCAATGGGTAGATACGTTTAGCTTAGTCCTAGGGAAGGGAGGGAGGGAGGGAGGGATGGAGGGATGGAGGGAGGGAGGGAGGGAGGAAGGAAGGAAGGAAGGAAGGAAAGAGACTTATTTTAAATTTTAGTTGTCTCCAGAAATAAAGTATTGAAATTAAAAACAGATGGAAATATCTTATTTCTTTATCCTTACTTGAAATACTAGAAAGATCTCATACTTCAGGGTTCATGAAGTATAATTCAGACATCTGCACAGCAGCTTAAGTCTGCAGAGGCATGTGCTCGCGCGCACACACACACACACACACGTATATAAGCATTTAGATATTCCTTAGTCAAATACCTGTTTTAGTTGTCTATAGTAACTAAATCGATGTTCTTAAGATACAAAGTACCCACAACAGGCTGGAACAATAATGCCTCAGTGGTTGGGAGCATTAGCTGCTCTTCCAGGGAACCAGAGTTTGATTCCCAGCACCCACGTGGAAGTTCACAATTCTAGTTCCAAGATATTTGACGCCATGTTGTGGCTTTCACAGGCCCCAGGCACAAACATGGTGCAGGGACATACAAGCAAGGAAAACAAAAACATAAAATAATTTTTTTTTAAGTTAAGTGCCCAAGAATTTCATGCCAGCCAGCAATGCAAACAGTCCTCTCACAGCATGTGAGCAGTGCAAAGACCTGCAGACAGGAGGCTCTGTAGTAGAGTGCCGAGCACCGACTGACTTGCCTAGTGGCATATATATACTTCATTAGATGGATTCACTGGAGTCCTGCTTGACTCAGTTATCACAATGGCTATCTCTCACCCAAGAAACCTCAATGTATGGGCTTGGAGCATGAAATGAGAAAACTAAAGAGCAGAGGGGCTTCGAGGTATGGAGAGGGAGTGGAGAGAGAGGAAAGAAACAGTTGGGGAGATGTTCTCTGGGCTCAAAATAGAAATGCTGAGCACACGCAACAGACCTCCATCTGCTAATCTGGAAAGTCACACTGCTTGGCGCTGATTCAATCAGCGAGGTTTCCTTCTCATATCCGCCCTGTGTTTCCACTGCCCCACATGCAGACACCACCTCCCACGAAGGTGAATGCCTGTTAGTTCAGGGGTGGAGTGCTGGAAACTTGCCCCCTGCCTGAAGGACAGGCTCATTCCCAAGGAACTCTCTCTGCAAACCTTCCCAGAGGGCATTCCTCTGTTTTCAAAGCTTACAAATAAAACTCAGACTCATACTGCCTTCAAAATGCAGTCAATGTTCTGTTTGGAATTCTGCTTCTTTATCCCATTGCCTGAATCTTCTCTACCAATCTTGTCCCCAATTTCAAACTCCCCTGGGGCTCTTAGGGCTACCTACCAGAGGCACCAAATTATAAATTATAAATACACTGCATTCCTTAAAAGAAAGCAAAGCCAGCCATATCCCATAGCACCATATCTCCAAGCAGAGAGGCTATTGGCGTTTGGAGATTTTTAATGTTTTATATTGATATCTAATTTCAAAACTACATGTGACTCTCAGTTATTCTTGGAAGAAAAAGCGTTAGAACACTCTGGGCTTGTTTTGCCTCTTAGTTTCAGCTCTGTAGATCTACTCAAGTGTCAGGACAATACGCCAGTTTTCTGTACTCTCCTTCTTGGCTGCCACTAAAAAACACTGAAATGACCCAATGGGGATAATCAGGTAGAAGACAAAACAGTTACAAGACGTAGGCTCCAAAACTGTCACAGTCATTTTGTTTTCTTTGGAGCCAAGGTCTCACTATGTAGCCCTGGTTAGCCTGGAACTTGCTATGTAGACCAGGTTGGCCTTAAACTCACTGGGTCTATCTCCCAAATGCTGGGATTAAAGGCTTGACCCCAAGATGGCCCACTTTCTTACTTTCCCAAAATGTAATTAAAAATTTGAAGTGCTGAGTTCTGACTTTTTGTGACCTTTATATCATTCTTAAACAGGTCTCAAACTCTTGCTATGTAGCCCAGGATGGTCTCGAACCTCTGATTACCACATCTCTACCTTGCTGAGTGCAGGAATTACATACAGGTATGCGCCACATTGTTCAGTCACATTGTTCAGTTTTATGTGATGGTGGGGCTCAAAACCCAGATTTTCATGAGAGCTAGGCAAGCACTCTCCCCGATAATCCATTCCCCAGTCCTTCGGACAGCTTCAGTTTATCACTGCACCCCTGCTCAACAGGGACAGGCCCTGGCCGCAGGGCAAGACACCAAGGGCAAGAGACAAAGTTTTGTCCTGTAGGGCTTAGGACATAAGGAGGACAACCATTCATTACACAAATAGTTGCTCTGTCATTATTGTCATTTATTTAAAAAGAGAGAGAGAGAGAGATGTTTATTTACAAAATTTCCATTAAAGGGGGAAAACCAGCAGCAGGGCAAAGTTCACAAGGCTTGTGGCTTGTCAACATAGGAAGCTTTCACCTAGCGCTGTGCTCTGTACCCCAAGCCACTCACGCAAAACACACAAAACATGACTGAAAGAGGGCTGTCGGTACACAGCCACAGCTCTTGAAGGAAGCAACTGCCTGGCCACATGCTAGTTCTTAATGTCAACTTTTCCAAGGCTCCTGTGACCTTCTGACCTCTCCAAGCTCTACCCGCCTCCAAGGCCTAGACACCAATCCCTGTAATCATTTCTATTCCTTCCAACTGTTTAGATTCAAATTGTTCACATTAAAAAAAAAAAAAAAAAAAAAGAGAGATTTCCCAAAGACAGAGAGAAATATTTCCAATTTGAGAAATCAAAAGACAAAAATCAAGTTATCTGCTTGACCCATCAAGCCACCCCAGTTAAAGAGTCATCCCCACCGTTGCCTGGTCCTTACCCACGGGGAGAGGTGGGCCTACCACTCCTCCTGCCGCTGCAAAATCTTGCCACCCATGGCGAGAGGTCAAACTCAGAGCAGCTATCCCTGGGAGAAGACGCTACTCAAATGCTGAACTCCTCTGGGGCTGTCTATTGCTGTTGCGCTGTGGATTTGTAAGGCAGTTCAGCATCAGCTTACCCCAACACACACACACACACACACACACACACACACACACACCACACACACACACACACACACACACACACACCACACACACGCACACACACACACACACACACACCACACACACGCACACACACACACACACACA
>CAJQZJ010032563.1:13344784-13366497 GCA_907164525.1 Lophiomys imhausi | reverse complement strand
TGTGTGTGTGTGTGTGGTGGCATATTCATAACACAGCATGCATGTGTAAGGCAGAGGATCTATTGGTCCTTGGCTTCGATCTTGCTTGAGGCATAGGCTCTTTGTTGTCTGCAACCACACACAGCAGACTGTTTGCCTGTAAGCTTCCTGGAATTGTCCTGTCTCTGTCTCATTCCAATCTTATCATAGGCACATTGGGCTTATAAGCACACATACCTGGATTTATGTGGGGTTTGGGGATTTCAACTCAAGTCCTAACTAATAAGTAACCACATTGTGGTCTTAAATTGTTGACCAAGTAGCCACCCACAGCCTACCTGTGATGATTGTCTCAATTTATCTATGTTTAAAAGTATCACCTTATCCCCATTCTGATCTACCAAACAGGATGATTGAAATATCAAATGATAAAATAATTCAGGCTTACCCTTGTGTTAAATTTAAAGATCAGTTTTGCAATTCCCAAGACACCTTGAATTCTCGCATGCATCTGGTATTAACTATTTGTGAATTCAAGAGTAGCTGACATTTTAAAATCTAGCAGATTTTTCTTTGAAATTTTAACTTGAAATACATGATTACTTTAGACTTTTTGTTTGAATATGAAGATGCACCATTTAATATAGCCTGTATTTAGATATTTTAAGTGTGTTCTATACATCAAGTAGGGGAATGAAATATTAGTAGAGCATTTTAGGGCAGACAGGGCCCTGTTTTAAAGACGTGTTTGTACCGGTGCTGTGTGCTGAATCACATCTTCTTCCTGCTTTCCTTTCTGTTCTTCTACAAAGCTCTCTTCACCTGGAAAGATGGCTTTTGTGCCACTGTTCCCGAGGGCTTCTGCTGTCCCTTTGCCCTGTCAGAGCTCTACAAAACATCTGCAGAGCCAATTCCCAATATGGAATCCCTGCCAGTAGAAATAATGTGGTGGAGTTTCCCATTTTCTGACTGAATTCTGCCTCGTTTAATTTTGCAATAGGGTCCAAGAGATTGCTCGGTGGTTAAGAGCGTTGGCTGCTCTCCCAGAGGACCCAGGTGTGATTCCCAACACTCACATGGCAGCACTAGCCCAAGAGGATCTGAGACACTCTTCTAGCCTCCAATGGCACTACATGCTTGTGGTACACATGCGTGCAGGCAAAACATCCATACATATAACATAAAATAACTTCTAAAATTCACAATGAACCCCGACATGGTCTGAGCAATGATGTATTGTCTCTGACCTCAGAAGCACAGTAAAAACAGACAACTGGAACACAGCAAGCTGAAGAGCTCCTCTACAACAAAGGAAGCGACCGAGTGGACGGATATCTCTCACAGACAGGGAGAGAACATTTTAATACTGTATATCTGGTAAGGAGCTACTATCCAAAATATATAAGCAAATTAATAGCAAAAATAAATGCACCAAATTTTAGTGTGCCAAAACCCAAATGGATATTTCTCAAGAAAAATTGACACATAGTTAATAGTTATATGAAAAAATATTCACCTTCACTTATAAGAGAAATGCAAATTAGACTGAAATACTCTATGACTTCACATGTGGAGAAAGGGAACCTTGAACAATGTTGGTGGGAATATAAATTGAGATAGCAGCATGGGAAACAGCATAGCCAAACCTCACAGACTGAAAGCAGACCTACGAGGACCCAGCAGGCCCTCTTCCGGGTATATTTTCAAATGAATTGAAAGTAATATGCCAGCATCAGATATGGTGGTGCATGCCTGTAATCCCAGCCATTGAGAGACAGGGGTAGGAGGATCAGAATTTCAAGGTCATCAAATAAAAGAAGAAGGAGGAGGAGGAGGAGGAGGAGGAGGAGGAGGAGGAGGAGGAGGGGAGGGGGAGGGGGAGGAGGGGGAGGGGGAGGAGAAGAAAAGAATATGAAATGAAAACTAGTATATATAATTGTATTGTCATTGTCACTCTCATACTGTTACAGCATTGTCCATAATGGTCAATAAAGAGAATCAACCTAATGGATGTCAATAAGTGAATAGGTTTTTAAATGTGGTATTGGGCGTGGGGGAATACTAGTGGACTTTAAAAGAGAATGGACTTCCGTCATTTGTGACTGTATAGATGGCCCTGGCAGACATATACTAAAGCAGGCACAGGAAGACTCATGCTGAGTCCTCTCACCATGATCCACAGAGCTAAACTCACAGGGGTCCAAGCACAGTGAGGATGACTGGAGGCTGGTGAGATGGGAGAGCAGGGAGATGTTGTCCCAAATGTCAAGTTAGACAGGACCAATAAGTTGTAGACAGATGCTGTATAGTAGAGTGACTATAGTTGATGATGTACTATGTAATTCCAAATTACCAAAATAGATTTTAAATGTTTTCAACACACAAAGAATAAAATACATGTGGAATAGTAGATTAATTAGATTTAATCTATTATTAAATTTTACTTCATTCTGCAATATAAATGCATATGGAAATATACATTATAGTCAATACATTTATACAATTATTATTTGCCAAGCAAAAATATTTTTTAATCTTTTAAAAGATTTTAATTTTTTTTAATTTTTAAAAATCTTTTAAAAGAATCACAAAAATCATGTTGGCCATAGTGCAATTAAGAAAATATTCTCTGTGGATCAGTAGATGGCAGAGAGGAGAGAGGCTATGTCCATATTTAGCATTCTGACCTATGAGCATCTGAATGAATAGTACCCTAACAATCCTGGAAAAAAAGCAAGCCAGAGACAAGCACCAGTTTGGCACCATGGGGCCCGGACAGGGAGCTAGCCTGTGAGGACCACCAGTCTAGCACCAGGAAAGCACCAGATGGGCTCCCAGGACAGGAAGCAAGTCAGAGACTAAAAGAACCCTGCCTGGTCCTAGATGTGGGGATTGTGGGTGAGCCAGTCCCAAGGATCTGAGTGTGGGAGAGCCAGCCCTGCCTTTTGTCTGCTTTGTGGTGGTGTTGGCAAGGGAGAGATCCCATCTCCTCTCCTTGGCCCTCACTGTCAGTGTCAGACAGGAGATCTGGCCCCAATGGGGTCACAAGAGCAGGAGAGCTACCCTGCCCCTCACATGCTGCAGCACTCAGGAGAGCAGGCCCTGCACCTTGCCTGAGCAGTACAGTACAGCAGGCTCTGAATATGGGGGTTGTGAGCAGCAGGTGGAAGAGTTGGCCCTGATGTCTCATGACAGGAGGAGAACTGACCCAGCCTCTTACCTGCTCTAGCCCTCAGGAGAGCAAGCCCTGTACCTTGCCTGGGAAGCACAGTAGAACTGGCCCAGGACCTGGGAGTTGTAGGCCCAGAACCAGGGCTTTGAGTTGGCCCACCCCAGTGTATACTCCATGGATGAACTGTTGGAATGCTTAAAGAGGCCAGTTCCACAGACCCAAAACTACAGGATCTCCATGACATAGGACAACAACAGTATATCTGAGAGGAGTCCCAGTGAGGTTCCAGTATTGACAAAGTAGCAGAAGCCAGAGGCCTCGTACCAGATCAAGGAATCATTATAATGAACATTTGCAAGCAAAAGAATGTGTGGACAAAAGGGAATATTGTGAGACACACTGCAGCTTTCACAATGAGGTTTTTCTTTTTTTTTATGTTGGGAGAGGTGTCAAAGGTAGAAGGTAAGTCTGAGGGGATGTGTGAGATGAGAGGGAACAAGGTGTACGATGAAAACTTCACAAAATAAAAAAACAATAAAAAGAAAAAAAAAGAAAATTTCCCCACTAAAATAAACAAACAAAAAATTAAGGGAAAAAAAGAAATATTCTCAATTTGATGTTGATGAGAATATAAATTAATTCAGGTTTTCTGAAGGGAAGCTTAAGCAGTATAAGTTAGAAACCACAATGTATAGGTTCAGTTCTGCACTTTCTTTTTGACAAGTTATTCCAGGAAGTAGCCAGACAGGTGCATAAGACTGGTGTATAACACCCACTACACTGTTCATATTAGTAAAAACAGAAAATAAAGCATACAACAAAAATGCCCACCAACAAGGCACTGGTTGAATTACCTCACATCAAATCCATATAAACCTCAACAGCTACTCTGTTGAATATTTCTTGACGCAGAATCTACCTAGAACATTGACAGCCTTCAAACTGCATGGGTACTATTTTTAAAATTTGGAAAATAACTGCCCCCTAGAGGCTTTGCAGATATGGCTGCTGTGCTATTTTTTCACTTATTCATTAGTAGGTGGCAGAGAGGAGAGAGGCTGTGGCCACATTCAGTGTTCTGACCTATGAACATCTGAATGAACAGTAGCCTAACATTCCAGGGGGTGGGGAAGGAATCAAGCCAGATACCAACACCACTTTGGCACCATGGGGCCTGAAAGGGGAGTTAACCTGTGTCAACCACCAGTCCAGCACCAGGCAAGCACCAGATGATCTCCCAGGACAGGAAGCAAGTCAGAGACTAGGAGAGCCCTATCTGGCCCAGGATGAGGGGGTTGGGAGTGAAACAGTCCTAAGGATGTGAGTGTGGAAGAGCCAGCCCTGCCTTCTGTCTGCTTGGCAGTGGTGTTGGCGAAGCCCCTCCCCTCTCTTTTGCACTCACCACTGGTGGCAGACGGGAGATCTGGCCCTGATGGGGTCACAAGAGCAGGAGAGCTGCTGTCCTGCCCCTTACACACCGCAGCATTTGGGAGAGCAGGCCCTGCACTTTGCCTGGACAGGACACTACAGCTGGCCCCGGATGTGGTGATTGTGGGTGAGCCAGCGCTGAGGGAGTGAGTGTGAGAGAGCCAACCCTGCCTTTTGTCTGCTTTGTGGTAGTGTTGGCAAAGGAGAGATCCCCTCCCCACCCTTTTGCCCTCACCACCAGTGGCAGACAGGAGATCTGGCCCTGTTGGGATCACAAGAGCAGGAGAGCTATCCCTGCCCCTCACATGCTGTAGCACTCGGGAGAGCAGACCCTGCGCCTTGCCTGAGCAACACACTACAGCTGGCTCTGGATATGGGGTTGTGGATGAGCCAGCCCTAAGGGAATGAGTGTGGGAGAGTCGGTCCTACCTTCTCTCTGCTTGTGGTGTTGGCGAGGGAGAGATCCCCTTTACTCTCTTGCTCTTGCCACAGGTAGCAGGCAGGAGAGTTGGCCCTGATGGGGTCATGAAAACAGGACAGCTAATGGAACACCTTACCTACTGCAGCACTCGAGGAGGGCACGCCCTGCAAGTGGGGGTTGCAAGCCCAGAACCAAGGCTTTTTGAGTTGGTCCACCCCATGGATGTACTGCTGGAGTTCATGAAGAGGCCAGTGCCATAGACTCAAAACTATAGGATCTCCATGACACAGGACAACAACAGGATATCTGAGAGGAATCCCAGTGAAATTCCAGTATTGACAAAGTATCAGAAGCCAGAGGCCTCGTACCAGACCAAGGAGTCATTCATAATGAACATTTGCAAACAAAAAAAAGTGTAGACAAAAAAGAATATTGGGGATACATTGGGGCACACTACAGCTCCCACAATGAGATTTTTTTTATGTGGGGGATGGTTGCAAGGGTGGAGGGTGGATCTGAAGGGAGATGGGAGAGGAGGAGGAAGAGGAGGATGCATGATGTGAAATTCACAAAATAAAAAAAGAATAAAAAGAAAAAAATTGGAAAACAATTGTCATTGTTCTTTAACAATGACAATTATTATATAACTAGTGATTACAAACAGTTATTCTTAGGTGGTAGGAACAGACAATTGCTCCAGTTGCTTGAAGCAAATAGTCACAAAATTACAGGCAATAACAGAACTCTGTTTTAGTGTCAATGTATAAATGTTTACGAGAATCATATGGGTAAGATTTTGAAATTTTCAAGTGTTTTCTAAACCATTATGCATTTATTCAAATTTGCCAAGAAATTCATTCTTTGATTTTTTCCCCTTTTCTATTATTTCCTCAAATTTTCTCAATTAACTCAGCCGCAGAAATAAAACTATCTATCTATACTCCACATACTATCTATAGTATCTATACTATCTATACTATCAGTACCTTAATTGAAATAAAAAGTTCAGCCAAGGGAAAGGAAAATGAACCAGCAAGCCTGGGAGTCAAGCTGCCTTAATTGCTTGCCCACCTACTGCTTATGCTCTGACAGCCCCCTGCAGCTTGCAGAGAAGCAAAGTAAGGATCTCCTCAGAAACAAGTTGCTTTGTCTCTCCCAGCCTCCTGAGATGTGAAATCCAGAAAAGAAAACTGACCACTGCAACCAAATACAAAAACCACTATCAGACTCCAACCCACATTTCCACCACCCTGCCACCCCAACCCCGCCCTGGAGCCATCTGCAACTCACGGTCCTCCTCAGTAGGACTTACTCACAAACTCCATGTGCATGATAGAAGTCTAAAAATAACGCTGCCTGCCGGAATCTAAGGCTGAAAGCTGAGATTTTTCCCAGGCTTCACTCTAGCGATACTGAAAATGCAGAGGATTTGTTTGGGGGTTTTGTTGGTGATGGTTGGGTTTTTGTTTTGTTTTTTTTTTCCTACACCAACAGAAGCTTGGGGAATTGGGACTGAAGTCAGTGCAGTCCAGGGATCTGTGTGCTCTGTGTTGTCCTGGGGAAATACAGCCTCTACTATTTTGGGAGTCTCAAACTGCTAGCAAAAATCTGCAGCAAACAACATCAACAACAACAACAATAATAATGATGATGATAAAAACCGAACACCAACAAAACCCTGAGAGCCACAAACCAAGCCGTGAATTCAGATGTACCAACTCCAAATAGAGAAAAATAAATATAAATAAGTAAATAAATGGTTTCAACCATTTATTTTTTCCCTGATATCTTTTTCCCTGACTTACTGATCATACAGCATAGTAACTGCTGTTTAATTCCATTAGTTTCCCTATTATCATTCACACAGTTAAGCCCACAGTTCAAATACTTTCCATGTTGAAAATATCATGGTGGAGGTTTTCCTCAAAGTATTTTCCCTCAAGCAGCTTATAGTCTGAAATGAGGGAAAAAAATATACAGAAATCATGAAATGTGATGGAAAAAGGTAGAAATTAATGTTGGTAAGAGAGAAGTGGGCATTCTTTTTACTAGGTAATATGATTAAGCTGGTAGTCCATCCTACATATATGGCTAAGAGAAACTGTATAATATGTTGTGTATCTAACAAGTCCAAAGGAATTTGCCTATAAATGATCCAAGACAGGAGTTGAGAAGGAAAATGACAGAGTTGGTATGCCAAAATATGTTATATCTCCACATGCTGGCAATTAGAAAAAAAATAAATTAAAAAAAAAAAAAAAAAACAGCTTACGCCAGGGCTACACAGAGAAACCCTGTCTCGAAAAACCAAAAAAAAAAAAAACAGCTTACAACAGAAGATTTTTAAAATAATCAAAGATGGGGGTCTGGAGAGATGTTTCAGTGCTTAAAGAGCCTGCCATGAAAGTCTGAGGACCAAAGTACTGGTCCCCAGAACCCATGTAAAAGCTAGATGGGTGTGGCAGGCTGCCTGGAATCCCTATGCTGAGGAGGCAGTTACACGGAATGCCCACAGCAAGCTGGCTGGCTAGACTGATAGAAACAGGAAGTTCCATGTTCAACTAGAGGGCCTGCCTCAATATAAAAGGTGTCCACACACATGTACACATGCATCTGCACACGTGTGAGAATACATACACACCTACCGCACACACATTTAAATAAATCAAATACGTAGGAAGATAGTTAACAAAAGATGCCTAACTTTTATACTGACAATGATGATACCGGTGAAAGAAAACACAGGAAAATGAATAAACCACTGGACATGTGAATTATTGAGGTATCAGTTCTCTCAATAAGTCAGATTCAAAATCTCAGCAGACTCTTCTTTGCAGAAATGTACATACTCGGGCCAACAAGATGCTTAGTGGATGTTTGCTGAGACTGATGATCCCCCATATCTAGATGATGGGAGGAAAAAAATCAACTTGTACAAGTTCCAACCTTTACGCTCACGCACACACACGAACATGCGTGCATACCAGTACTGACTCTGGAAAGCGCATAACGTGGAATAAGTTCATTTAAAACTGTTAACTTTTTTCTATTAATATTAAACATGTCTACTCCACAAGCTGATAATCCATCCCTATAGACATGTCCAAAAGAAAAGAAAATTGGCTCAAGAATGTTGAAGGCACTTTTATAATAGCCCAAGTATCCATTAGCAGAAGAATATGCCAACGAGACATTGACACAAGGGAATCCTACACAGCAATCAAAAAGACACAATGGCCCAGATGATAGAGAGTCAAGAGCATTATATGGAGAGAAAAGAGCCAAATCACAACCAGGGTGTACTGTATGATGCCATTTATTTGAAGTTCAAGGCTACGTTAAATAGTTTATCGTAGCAGAGGTCAGAGCAGTTAGCATCTTTGTTGGGAGACAGTGGTTATTAACCAGCAAGGAGTATGGGGAAGATTCCTGGGGTGACTGAAGCTTCCTGTATCTTGAGCTACGAGGCTGCTACATGAGGATATATATGCATGGGTAAAAACTCACAACCTCTGCAACTGAGGAGTTTGCTTTTTTTTTTTTTTTTTTTTTTTTTTGTTCTCTATAAATGACATCTCAGTATAAATGAAATCACAGGAAGGACCAGGCAGTGGAAAATGTTGCTGGAGAGACATGTATAAGAGGCTACAGGAACAGTGAAGCCTCCAACATGGTCATGAAAGATGGGAGGAGACAGAAATCACGAAACACATTACACACCGAATAATAACCTTTAACAAGGGAAAGGGGTTTGGATCTAGAGGCAGAAGGACATTAGGCCCGACTGCCAGGAGACACATGGCAGGGTTAGTCACACAAAATGAGGCAGAAGGACATTAGGCCTGACTGCCAGGAGACACATGGCAGGGTTAGTCACACAAAAGTTGAACGATTTTTCAACTTCCTAAAAATCATAATTTCATATGATTCAGCCTAATTAAAATGAAATAAAGCCCAAGCATAGTTCTTTAGATCACTCTTCTGTTTAGAGAGAAGAGGAAAAGCCAGCAAAAATCACAAATAGGAAAAAGATCACTGAACTATAATCCATTTAAGAGGCCCTGTGCATTTGGGGGAATGAATTCACCTTAATCAAAACTTTTCTCGTTAAAAGTGTCCATACAGGACAAAAGAATCAGCAACTTACAGAAGGAATGCCAAGCCTAAAGACCTGGAGAGAGGTGCTCAGCCTCACAGCCATACCTGGAAGAAGCAGGAAAGCTGAGGGATGTGATCCCAAAGACTCTTTTAAATCCCTAGAGTGTGTTTCCAGAGAGGGTTTAGGAAACACTCACACATTCCTTCCCAGAATACACAGTGTACAGCTTCTGAGATCAGCCAACCGTATGTAGAAGATTCCACACATCCTTCAAATTGTGTGACTCAATAATGTCACTTCTAGGAATTTATTCTAGGATTTTATTATGCAAATAAAGAAAATGAAAGAATCAGAAAGCCAAATGCAAAAGATATTTAGTACAGCCTTATGAACAATATAAAAAAACATTGAAATAACCCAAGTGCTCAACAATGGGAACTTCAGAATATTATAATTACTTTAAAAACCATTCTTCTAGCTGGGTGTGGTGGTGCACGCCTTTAGTCCCAGCACTTGGGAGGCAGAAGCAGGTGGATCTCTGTGAGTTCAAGGCCAGCCTGGTCTACAGAGTGAGTTCCAGGACAGCCAGGACTACACAGAGAAGCCCTATCTCAAAAATATATGTATAAGTAACCTTTTTTTTGTTTTGTTTTGTTTTTTCGAGACAGGGTTTCTCTGTGTAACAGCCCTGGTTGTCAGGGACTTGCTTTATAGACCAGGCTGTCCTCGAACTCACAGAGATCCGCCTGCCTCTGCCTCCCGAGTGCTGGGATTAAAGGTGTGTGCCACCACGCCCAACGTAAGTAGCATTTAAAGTGGCCCTTTTTGCCATTGAGGAACTAGAAAAAAATATATATATTTTTTCTAGTGCTCTCTCTCTCTCTCTCTCTCTCTATATATATATATATATACATATATAGAGAGAGAATATGTAATAGAATATATTCTTTTAGAAAAGAAATATATTCTAAATATACATAGACTATATTTTTTTAAAGAAAAGTACCAAATGGTAGGATTACACTTAATTCTTTTTCTTTATACTTTTGAGTTTTCTGTTTTTAAGAATAGCATGGATGCACTTAATTTTAAACAGGCTATATTTTGTCAAATCTCTCTCTAATCATTCATTAGGCAGCATTCAAAGTAAACAAAGGAGTGATGAGCATGTTGCCCTACTCCCTTGACAGCAGCAGTTGAAGCTGGCTTTGCCCTAACACCGTGGACACTGATGGCCAGGAACATTTATTTCCTAGGGCATCTGAGCCCTTTTACATGCCCAGGCAGAATCCCAGGACTGTTTGTAATTGTGTGTAAAGGGCAGCTATATAATACAATTGTATAACACTCAATCAGCTACCTCTTTCTAACATCATTTTCCGTCGTACTCATAGTCCGGTCTCACCCAAGATGGCATCAGTGTTGTGCTGGGTGTTTGGGGAATCTGGATATGAAGCCCATTGAGTTTGAGAGTGTACAGGACATATTGATAAATTTTGTGATTCTTCCTAAAGGTAGCTAATTGGGGCTCTCCCCAGGTAGACAGGACCACAGGGCTATTCCCATCACCTGCCCTCTGGGTAGACTCACCTAGTGTCCTTTACCAATGGTGCCAAGTGAGTTCGTGAGGAACCTGAGGAGCCCTCCATTGGAAGAGAGTGCATAGCAGGAAACCAGCAAGATTTGAAATGGATGCAGTCAGAGATTCGTCTATGCGAGCCACCTCTCAGCCGTGACCCATGTGACAGGAGGTAAAGTACTCACCGTCATCCCGCTCTCCAGTTTCCAGAGTTGGGGACCCTCTGCTAAGGTTGAGAGGACATGTGCAGAGGAAACATCCCTTGAGGGCAGCTGGGGGGTGGCGGGGGCTGTATCATCACTTCAGCTCCCTGGGAAAATTCATCTGTAAAGCTCTCCACAAACCTTCTAGCCACAAGTGATACTGAGCTTCCAGGAGTCTGACTTAACTTTCTGCTTATCTTGTTTAGTTTCCTTTGAAAGCTTGTGCCCTAAAGCTACTCTGATGATATATTTATTTTCAACGGTCTCTGCAGCTCAGGGAGTAAGTTCACGGCCAACAACCCTAACAGTGCTTCAGATTGCATATCCATTTCATGGGTCAGCCTCAACTTCCTACTCAGGAAACACTTTCTTTTGCAGAGCACTTACAGCTTACACACACACACACATACATGTGCGCACGCGCACGCACACGTGCACACAGGAACACCTACCTACCTCTTTCTGTGAAGGACTTGAAGCCTGTGGAAAATGCATGCTGTAACAAATTAAAATGGAAACTTTAAATCAACTTTAGGTACGTCTGCTCTCCTCAGTTCATCCGTGAAACGTGTCCCACTGTACCATTCACTCATGTGTAACCTCCTTCCACAATGCTATGGGAAGGCTGCCACGTTTCCATGCACAAAAGCTGCATCCTGGGAAACAAAGAAAAAAAAGAGAAAGAACGTGGCCACAGGCCTCTGCTTGTTTTTCATAAGTTAGAACGGGCCACCTTCAGTTATAAAATGAGATGAAAAACTGCATGTTTAACTGAGTCCATTGCTGTCGTGAATTGAATCAATTCCCATTTAAAAATGGGAACACACAAAACTGTAAAGGGAGTTAGATTTCTTTAGTAAGCACGTGGGAGTGCTTCTGAACTCCTAAAAGGGGCAGGATATTGGCCTTTTCAAAGCCCCAGAAACTGAGAAAGGCCAAGTGAGCCTCCACATCCCGCTCACTGAGAGAGTTATCTCTTCTTCTCCCTCTCCCTTCCTCTACATGAGTATGAGAGAATGGGACACAGTCCTGGCCCCTTACAAGAGAGATCACTCTTTGAGAAAAAGAGGAGCGCTCCTCCAAGTAACAACACTGAAGACTTCCATGGACCCTTATGGAAGCGTTATCCCCATCTGTGCTCTCTCTATATGTGATTTGCCAGTTCATTGGACCAAATTTCCTCTTGGACCAACCATTGGTCCTCCAAGATGAAAGGAAGGAGGTGGAGGTCCCAGAATTCCTGGCGCTGGGTTTGTAGACTGCTGCAGCATGAACGGATCACCCACTGTGTGTACAGGATCACTCTCAGGATTCCATTCTGGGTAGATTTCAAGAAGAAGCTGGCACTGACGACCGTGACTTGCTCCATTGATACGCTGACTCCATTCCTTCTTAGAATGAACGGCCCGATCACAAATAGAGCACAGATTCGGATAACCCTTCCGTAAGAGTCCCTGGAAGCCGAGTGTGGTGGAGCAGGAATCCCAGCACTTGGGAGGCAGAGGCAGGTGGATCTCTGTGAGTTCAAGACCAGCCTGGTCTACAAAGCGAGTCCAGGGCAGCCAGGGATACACAGAGAAACCCTGTCTCGAAAGACCAAAAAAAAAAAAAAAAAAAGTCCGTAGAAGTCTTCAATGTTGTTACTTGGAGAAGCTGCCCTCTTTTTGTCAAAGAGAGATCTCTCTTGTAAGGGGCCAGGACCATGTCCCATTCTCTCATACTCATGTATGGTGAAGGGAGATGGAGGAGAGATACCTCTCTCAGTGAGCAGGATGTGGAGGCTCCTGAGGCCTCTCCCAGTTTCTCAGGCTTTGAAAAACTCCATATGCTGCAAGAGCAAGGCTGATGTGCATTCCAAAAGCCCTTACTAATTCACTAAAGAACTCCCATTACACATAACAGGGAGGCTAGGTACAGTGAGTGTCTGTCACACCAAGAAAGATATAAGGGAATTGGATGCGGTGACACACACTTATAATCCCAGCACTAGAGACTGAAGCAGGAGGATTACAAAGCGTAAGAGCTCCACAGTAAGACTGTCTTGAAAGAATATACACATGGTAGATTGTGGTCAGGTAGCTATATTGGGGAGGGGGCTACATGGCGTGGCCTCTACTGCTTTTCAACTGAGCTACAAGAAGAGGAACAGGTGGTGAGGGCTGAATTTGGCCTGTGGACCTTAGTTTGCTCACCTGCTCAGAAATAATTTGTAGACCATTTGGACCATGAAGAGTTATAAATGCTGTAGACTAAATGTATAGGACCATTTAATGCTGAAACCTAACCCCACAGCGACTGCATTACAAGGTATGGCCTCCACAAGGTGGTCAGGAATTAGTGTCCCTGTTCCAGAGAGCTAGCACCCTTGCAGTCTGCCATCTGAGGACACCATGAGAAGGCAGTGTGTTCAAACCAGGAGACTGGCACTCACAAGACATCTAGTGTGCTGGGACCGCTATCTTGGACTCTTAGCCTCCAGACTCATTAGAAATAAATTTCTGATTTTTATTTACCATGAAAAAAATGGCATGTTTTTCCCTTTTGAATCATGCCTGCTTTAATTGTTCTCAGGGTGGATTTGCACAGAATCTCTACATGTCATCATACTGTCCCTGTAACAAGTGTATTTAAAAAACAACAACAATAAAACCCCAAGGTGGGCAGCTCCTAATGTTGACCTCCAGGGTTTGGCCTTTACTTGCATGCACACATATGTGCCTGTCAACACACACACACACACACACACACACACACACACACACACATACACGCATAAACACATCCATACAGGCATGCACACATGATGTGTTCACTGGAAAGATTTGAGAGGTTTTATGAGGTTCTCTTCCCGGTATTTGAAATATCTTTCTAAATTTTTTTTGTGTGTATGTGTGTGTGTGAGATATTCTGCTAAGAGAACACAGCTAAATTGTCCTTAGTCATCAGGACAAGCTAACAAAAGACCAGATGATTGCAGACAGGAAACTCAGTCTCCCCCTCTTCAGGAAGGCTGGACCACCTGCTGCTTCTGGCCATGACAGGATGCCTCCTGAAAATAAAGCAGGAAGAAGGGAGCACTGAAACAGAGTAAAAAATTTGCAGCCACGTACCATATGCCACATAGCAGTTCAAGGGTTCAGTCTCAGTCACCAGGGGAGGAAAAGGTCAGCTCCATTACCCATGGTTTGTATACTAGAACCAGATTCTGGTAAAAGTGACTCTCCAGAGAGAAAGCGTCTCTCAGAATAAGCAGAACCCAGAGAGAGACTATAAAACAGGCCCTGTGTCATCTGAGGTGCTATGAGACTTGGAAACTCCCCACTGAAAATGTCTCTAAGCCTGTCGCTTGGGTGCTAGTGAGCAGATCACTATAGCTACTTGTGACAAATGACATAATTTTCCTTTTCAAATAATGTACACTTTGGTTTTGGAATAGGTACGGTTACCTACATCAGCCACCTTTCTGGCCCTGTGACTCACAACCCGTCTGCATAGTGGACTGCTTTCTAGCATGGAAAATTCTACCTGAGGCCAGGGAACAGCGTAAAGCAATGCTGAGGCCCGTCCTGAGGTGGTCCGGTACGGTGGGGGTTTGGATTCCTTTCTGCCACAGTTAGGTTGAAAGTTGTAGGAGTGCTTCTGAAAAAAAACAGTCTCATAGGAAATCAGCCTAAGTGACTGGACGTGCAGCTTTGAGGTGCACCTGGGCGAGCACATGGTCATCCTGGGAGGGCTCGTTATCTCAGGTATACCCTGGGAGGAGGGCATAAGGATGGCCAATGTAAAGGCATCCTGGCCAATAGTTAGAGTTCATAAAAAGGAATGCCCAGGAAACTCTCAAAAGGGGGCTTTTTGCTTGGCATTGCTTCTAATCGCTGGTCATCATTGTTTCTCTTCTAAAGACCCCAGACAAAGCCTGAGACCTGCCAAAGACCTTGGTGAGAGGGGGGCAATTGCCAGTGTTGGCTGCATGGATGGAAAAGGCTTGTTTGCAGCTAACCCAGTCGATGAAGAGATTGAAGCCTCAAGTGAGAGATGGCAACAGCCAGCTCCTAGGCCTCACACATACAGCACTCCCCTGAGGTGGCAAGCTCGTGTGGCCAGCACCTGGGCCGTCAGCAGAGTGTGGCAGCCTTGGCACCAAGGTCAAGGCCACTCATGGTGCCGGACCTGCCAAGAGGTGGTTAGGAAACATGGGATGAACTTAAGAAACAAGCAGGAGTGCAGTCCCTGCTCTGTGTAAGTTTGGCAGTCTCTGATGGAAGGAGGAGGTCTCGACACCAAGCAGAAATGAGATGGTGCCCATTGCAATGACCAGAGTTTGCTGACCCCTGCAGCGTCTGTTGATTGCTGTTTTCCCTGTGTATGCTGATTGATGGACTGCTGACCAGTTGCCCTCAAGGACCTGAGGCTTGGTAAAGTGCCTGATGGGTTGGAAGGTATTTATAGATATTAATAAATAAATATAAGTTACACCTACAGTGCAGTCTCCAATCAACGTCTGTTTACTGGCTTCCCCAGTCAAGCATCATCTCCCAGTCCTGTCTCCTTTGAGATTGGGAACTGTTCCCATGACTGTCTTGGATGCCTTAGGATGTTTAGGTAGGTCAAAGGTTCATCCTAGCAGAACTTGTACATGTTAGACTGGCCATTTTACCATGTCCATGAATATGGCAATATGGTGGAATATGGACCATCAGGAATATGATGGTCACCCATCCTAAGGCTTCTCCATAGGGTACAAGATACTTAGAGTATTGAGACAAGATTATGTACATAGACATGGAAAGGACATTGTCAAGACTGGGACCAAATATGATGGGAAGAAATCCTGGTATTTTGGGGACAAAGTGATGGGGTAATGATCTGTTATGTATTCTAAATGTTAATTAATCTGCTTCCAAAGGCCTGCTTGCTATACATGCATATCCACAAACGTAAACCAAGTGATGCTGTGTTACCTTGCTTGCTAACTATTGTCTCTGATTGGCTTTAGTAAAATGCTGAGGCCTGTGATAGGGGAGAGGGAGGTAGGCAGGGCAAAGGTTCATGCTTTTGAGGAGAGGGAAAAATGAGGAAGAAGAAGCCAGGGGAAGGAAAAGAGAAGATACACCATGGGTTAGATAGAAGAACATTATTCCACATAGCTGGGACATCAGCATAGTGTGGAGAATAACAGCCCAAGGAGATGTATGCATATATTAGAGTTTTATTTGGGGAATAGAATTATACCATAGTTTAGGTGGGCTAAGATTGCACAATCCAGGCTAAGGTTTGTTAAAAATCCATCAGGAGTCTGTGTGATTATTCATAAATGGGCTAAGGGATAACGCCGCCAGCCTAATAATCATAAGTATCAATTACAAATATTATTTCCTTCAACAACAAGGTGTTCTAAGTTTCCTTGGAAAGGAAAGAGTCAGAGGGAATTTTTTTAAGTCTTTTTAAAGAGAAAAATTAAAAATAGACATGGAGGATATAACAAGTGATTTTTCTCACACCTGTGACCAAAGCTTGACAAGAAACAACCTAAGGGAGAAAGCATGTATTTCAGCCACAGTGTCTCTCAGGGGAAGGCATGGTGGCAGGACCAGGTTCTGTCCAAGTCAGCAGGTGCTTGCAGTGCCGCTAGCTCATATCTTAACAGCCAACCAGAAAAGCCCAGAAACAACAGTTGGAAAGGGGATTGCTCTAAGTCTTGGGACCTGCACTCCTCAGCCACCCATTTCCTTCAAAAGCCCCCGAACAGCACCATCATCTAGAGACCAAGTGTTCAAATACGTGAGCCTGTGGGGAACATTTTACATCCAATTCCAGCAGGGGGTGATCTCTTTAAGAGTCTGACAGCAAATTCTCAGCTGTATTTTGGTTGGTTTTAGAATGCCTGTCCTAGCTCTGCCCTTTCTCAAGAAATCTCTGCCCACAAAATCTGATCAACAGAAGCTCCATGCCCCAGTTCTTGACCACCACTGCCTAGGACAAGAGGCCAGAGCAGACATGAAGGAGGCTTGTGAATTGTGGTAGAGACAGACAGTGAATTCACTTTCTCTAGAACTGGTCTTCCTACATATTAGTGCCCTCCCTGATGTATGTTTGGAGATTGTCACATCTTCCTCATATCTATCAGGAAGTAGCCCCAGCCTTCTTCTCTGCCCTATAAGCATATCCAGCAGGTCACTGGAACTAGGCACTATAGAATTAACTACCACCCACTCTTAGCCCCTCCCCTGCTCCAGAATCAACCGTCAAAGTAGCAGTCTGACGTCATTTGCTCTCAAGTTGGCATCACAAACATAACACAGCAACTATACAAATGTAATTCCCTGCTTCCACACTGTTGCTTTCCTAGTCTTCCTTAGGTCTGTAAATGAAAACCCATGCAGCCAATGCCTCCGGCAGAAACTTTGTCATCAATTTTGATTTATCCTTTCCTCAGCATCCTACATCTAAGTAGCATCCTGTGTAATACAAAAGTGTTACAAACTGTGTAACTGATGGCTGCTTTGCACCAACTTTGCTGCCATCCCTGGGCCAAGCCACTGTTGTCTCTCAAGGGGATTCCTTTACTTGTCTGCTACCTGCCTCCTTGCTTTCACTCTTGACCTCTACATCATTTTCTTAACACAGACACTGGAGTAATCTTTTAAACAGATATTGCAAGTCCCAAATTTAAGGTCTTTCCAACCCCTAGCTCCTCCTTTCTCCTAGGAGGTGAACTACACTACAAGTCCTTCTGTCACTTCTTACAACTTCTCTCAGACCTTCAATGCGGCCACATCACTGTGTGCCTGCTGCTCCAGCCACCGTGGCTTCTGGCTGGTCCTTCCATGCACTAGCCATTCCTGTTCAGAGCCTTGGCACAGCTGACCCTCTCTCTGAAGTCAGCCTCCCTTAGATTTCTGCCTTGCCACTCTGATTAACATGGCAAGCCTCCTTGAACCACGTTTTTAAGTGGCGTGGCATACTCTCTTTCTATGGCTCTCAATTTCCTTTCCTCGTGGCACTTTTTCTTCACTTGTCAACATTACATTGGTTTGTTTGCTCCGATCTCCTGAGTGGTGCCTTAATTTCCCCCTAAGGGGAATGGCCAGATCCCATGCCCAAAGGCAGTAGGCACTCACTAGTATTTAGTCAGTGAAGGCAGGTAAGCCTCAACATCTACAGTCAGTAAGAAGGCTAGACCACATGGGTCAAGGGCATGCAAGGCTGAGTCCATGTTGGATCTGTTGGAGAAAGCTGGCTGACGAAAGGAGATAGAGAGAGTAAAGAAGTTAGACAGGCCTGGCCAGTGCAGAGCACAGCTGTGTTTCCAGTCTCCTCCTGTCCCCTCCATCTGTATGGCCTAGCTACCTTGTAGCATCTTTGCCTGTAGTAACATCTATCTTGGGGAGGTTTTCAGTTGAATCCTTGCCATGAAACCTACCGTACTTGAACTCCCTGCCATGTCTTGGGCAGACAATAACACTGAGCACTAGCTTAGATCAAACACTGCAAAGTTTCTCATTGTCCCCTGCTATTTGTTCCCTTTCTAGCCATAGAATAGCAGCCTAGAGAAATGAGCTAGGCACCAATTGCATTTCCCTATCTTGCAGGGAATGGTGTCAAGAGCCAGGCAAATGTACAGCTTTCTGTTGCTCTACAGTAGTACACCCTACCAGGGTTGGGATAACAAGAAGAGAACACACTGATCCTTCCTCTCATGGAACAGTCTAGACCCTGTATGTGGAGCCCACATTTTAGGCATTTGATAGTGTGGGATAGTCATCATTCTCCACAAAGGGAATAGAAATATCCCTGGTGCTCACAGCTCAATTTTCATTAAATAAACCTTCCAAAAAGTACCCTCTGGACTGGGTGTGGTGGCTCATGCCTTTAATCCCAGCACTCTGTGAGTTCAAGGCTAGCCTGGTCTGCAGAGTGAGTCCAGGACAGTCAGGGACACATAAAGAAAACCTGTCTGGAAAAAAAAAGGGGGGGGGGAAGTACCCTCTGTATTATATTTCTTCAAAGGTTCTGGGTGTACCAGCACCAGGCTGTATCAGCAGCAACTGCTGCTGTTCTCACTGACCTCCTACAGCTGATCATTTGACAGCTCTAAGTGAATACTGACCGCAGAACATAATTAATAATAGGATTGCTTCCCTTTGCACACACGAACACGTAAGCCAACCTGCCATCACTTAAGGAAACCCTATCATGCCACAACTCACTGAACCATATTTAAGGAAGTGAGAAAATGAAGGATAACAGCAAACTTGCATATGCATCGGTGACAAAGCCCACCCGGTGACAAGTCACACTGATGGTCCAGCTGCTGATTCCTCTGCCTCCAATTTTTCTACCTCGTCAAAGACAAGGAGAGACGTGATTGCAAACAGAGCCATTTCACTGTACTTTGCCAACCTTCTTAATAAAAATAGATCCATGCCACCACCCACCTTCTCAGGAAAAAAATGTCTACCCAGGAAACATAATTCATCTCTTTCAACAGCTTCACATGAAAGGTTAATGGCACAGTACACTGTCGGCAGCCAGCAACGTTCAGTATTTTGACTTCTCACTTAAGAGCGCTATTATTCTGTACAACCCGAGCAAATGCCTGTGTTTCAGCCACCCCCGACCGACCTTCTTAGCCTAATACTAGGCTCACTTTGACAGCTTCCTATAAGCAATCATTTCAAGACTGGCCTGAAACAATAAACATTACAGCCGGTTCTTGCAGATGGCAGAGACAGGGGAAGGCAATCCAGCCATGCCACAGCAGGGCTGCAGTCTTGGCTTCTCAGCAGCCCACTGTTTTGTTTCTATTGGTCACTGAACTTCAAGGAACTTCAACCCCACAGGATGCAAGCACTCTTGTCTCAGTTGGGTAAGGAGAAGGAATCTAACTTATATTCCTGCTCATCAAAGAGGAAACCTTTGGAGATTTCCTTCTGCCCAGAAAAAAAAAAAAAAAAAAAAAAGCCAAGCCTAAGTGTGAACTCTGGAAACAGAATTTCATGGACACACTTCATAGTAGACACTTATGGACTGGACCTACAGCAAAGAGTACTATCCCAAGGACACACTAGGACTGGCATGTGTCACACTAAATTATGCACCACATAGTGGCTCCAAGGATCTGGCCCAGCCTGCCCACTTGCTTTATAAGTCTTAAGACTAAGTCTCTGAGAACATGAGAAGGCCTGAGGGTCCCAGGTGTGGGACAAGTTTTAATGATGGAAAAGGTTCACAGGAAAATTTTCAGAGGGAATTGGTGGTGTTATCCCCCCTGCACTGTGGTACCCAAAACATTTGAACTATAGTCACCTATATCACATTTGGGTTCCCAGTCTCACTCCTTGGCTCCCTGTGCTAACTCTATCCTCTCAACTGTCCGACAAAAAGACATTATTTTAGCAAAACTTGTGTCTAAATGCAACAACAACAAAAAATAAAAAGGAAGGTGTATTTAAAATAATAAGCACTGAGAGACAACTGCCCTTAGGGCAAAGGCTGACACCTGTGTGTATTTATTTGTTTATCTATTTATTATTGTATTCTCAGAAACAGGAAACAGTCCTGGTCTCTTCTATAGCCCCAGCAAGTTACAGAATTGCACCTTTAAGAACAGAAGCAGTAAAAGGGTTTTTCAATTTATGTATCATTATCAGTTTTTAGTTCAAGTCTCACTCTCTAGCCTAGACTGGCCTTAAACTCTCAATACTCCCACTGCAGCCTCCCCAGTACTAGTATGACAAGTGCGTAACACCACATGCAGCTAAAAGGGCTCTTTTGTGACCTTTTCCTTGTGGCTTTTATTGCCAAAAAGCAACAACAACAACAAAAATTCTCCTGGTTTCTATCTATCTATCTATCTATCCATTCATTCATTCATTGGTTTTTCCCAGACAGGGTTTCTCTGTAGACCAGGCTGGCCTTGACCTCACAGAGATAGGCCTGCCTCTGCCCACCGAGTGCTGGGATTAAAGGCTTGTGCCACTATGCCTGGCATCTCCTAGTTTTAATAGTGTTAGAAACTGTACTATTTGCCACTGGGTCAGTAAATCTCAAGAACACAAATATGAGCAGCCTATAATTTGGTCTGTTTGGAATTCAAGCACACTAGCACATTAAGTTTTTAGGTTAAACTCTTTAGTGTGTTGGTTGTTTTTTTCCCACTGGTCCAACAAAGTCTTTTTTTCATACAGAAAAATTACTCTTTAATATTTTTGATGGAAACAGGATTACACTATGGTACAAACAGTCCCTGGGCTTAAACCCAATTTAGCCCATTCCTACTACCCTTGATCTCACATCCTCTGGGAATTTTTAGATAATGTTAGGTGCATTCTCTTGGTCTTCCTTCCCCTGCATTTTCCATTTGTTCTGGTGAATCAACCAGCTAGGTGTATTGTGTGAACCTAAAGCCAAGCATTAAATTTGCATGGAAAGATGATTCCTAGTTCATCATAAGAAGACAAAAAGATGGGTCATCATTTGGTCAGACAGAAGGAGTTTCGTTGGCAGGCCTTGACAAGGTGCTAGACAAACGTCAGGCTCAATAGGGCTGATATTTCAGTACAAGCCTGAAGTCCCTGTCTGATGGGAGGTCCTGCAGGCAACAGTATGATGGAGATGTGGCCAGCAGCCAAACCCACCACCTTGTCTTAAACAATATCACAAGACAAAAAGAGAGAAAAGTCTTTTTTTTTATTATTTTTTTAATAATTTATTTTTTATTTCTTCAAGTTACATCTCAATCACAATCCCCTCCCTACTCCCCCCTCCAGTCCCACCCTTCCACCCTCCTCCCCCTCAGCCCCACCATCCTCTTCCCTTCTTTTTTTTTT
>CAJQZJ010032563.1:13328826-13344384 GCA_907164525.1 Lophiomys imhausi | reverse complement strand
GGGATAAATATATCTGATTATATAGGAAGTGCAGGGCCTGCAGCTTCCAAAACTAAAAAATGACAAACCAGTGGCTGCCTGGACAGTTCCCATTTTCTCTCCATACATTACAGCATCAATCTTCAGCCATTTGGCCCCATTTCTCTGACAGACATTGGTTGTAGAGCAGGAATTATGAAGGACTTACTTATATTTAAATTACCTTTTGAAATCTGGCTTTGCAACCTGTCATCGCCCCTGAGCCCCCCACCAACGGCTGCTGCAAACAAGATGGAGTCAATTCTATATTTCTGAGAATGTGAAAATAAATAAACAAGTAGAGTCAGCCCCTGTCCTACAGGCATTTGTCTCTTTGTGCTCATTATTTTCAAATAATAGTCTTCTTTTCTGTTGTTGTTTTTTGAGACTGGTCTTGCCGAAAATAAATAAATAATGGTCTTTTTGATGGGCAGTTATTTAAGAAGCTCTGTGATTGACATAAGAATCTCTGTCTCTATCAGAAATGATACAAATATAAAAGGACCTCTCCAAATTGTAGCGTCCCCCTAAACAAGACAAAAGTGGCTCATCCCCTCAGCAGCTCCACTCCCGTTCAAAATAGTCAAATGTTCAGCCTTCATACATGCCCGCAAGCATCCTCCACAGTGTACACTGTTTAATAGAGGCTATTAGTGTTTCCTCAGTCAGTCATCCTAGAATCAGTTTTCTTTACACCGGGGTTGGCAGTGAAGAAATCAACATCTACACAAAAGTCGGAGTAGCAGTGGTAAAGATAACAGTGGAGTATTCTCCAGACCCCACAGGGTTAAGTAGAAGCCTATTCTTAAACTGGAGTCTGTTCCTGCAGGAAGCAGTGGTGGTGGGGCTGTAGAATTCCTGCTAGATTCAGCATGTGGTCCCATTGCACCCGAGGCCAGGGCTCTCAGACCACTCACTGCTGAATGGCACAGCAGAGAAGCAGAGCAGAGTCAGGAATGACACTGAGGTATGAACACCCTCTTTCCCTGCTTCCAAGAAGGCACAAGAAGAGTCAGCTCATTTTGTCCCTTGTATTGATTAACAAACAGCGATGTTTTTTTTTTCAGTAGTTGAAGAATAAGACAATAGCCAAGTATTCATGAGTAGTGAATCTAACCCCAATGTCTCCTTTGTTTATGAACTTATAAAGCTGAACACAGCTCTAAAATGCCGACTGGCCCCACAGCCTTGACTCTCAATTGTCTAATCAAATCTACAAACTCAAGCCAAAAAGACACCCTCTTTCCCACAGAATAATCCATAGGCAATAGGTTAATATTTCAAAGCACCTCAGCATAATTTAGGTTTATCTTTGTAATAAACAAAGCACTCTAGAACATGCCTGCCACACCTTTCCTGAACAGCCAAGCCCCATCATGAAACTAAACAAATGAGCCGACGGCCTCTACCTGGCAAGGGCTGAAGGTCTTCTTTATTCTTTTCATCTTGATTTAATTACCAATATCAATCAAACCAACGCTTACGCTCTTGTGTATGAAAACCAACGGCTCAGTTGATAGAGTGCTTGTCAAGTGAGCACAGGAACTCAAGTTCAGATCCCTAGCACCCACATTAAAAGTTGGGCATGGTAGCATGGACCTGTAATCCTTGCGCTAGGGATACAGAGACAGGAGTGTCCATGGAGGTCCTGAGACAGCGAGTCCAAACAAATCAGTGAGCTCAAGGCTCAGAAACCAGATCTCACACACACACACAGAGAGAGAGAGAGAGAGAGAGAGTCAGAAGGCTCCATAAAGCTAAAAGGAAAAATGCAAATGCAGCCTATGCCAAACCTTACAACTCTCAACTCTTTAGCAACCTCCTAGCCCACATTTTGACATAAATTCTTTCCTATCACATGTTTTCTCTTTGTATCTGGACATTGTTTATTATTTCCTACTTTGAGAATATGATTTGGCTTTGGGGCTTCCTCCATTTCCCCACCTAATGTACACAGGGATGCCACCTTTGGATGACAGCAGTCAGGCATTCTCATTGCGATAACCACGAACCCGGACAGCCTTGCTTCAAACGTAGCCTCCAACAGGTACTAGCCCCATGAACTTGAATGTGATTTTTCAGCACCTACAAAACAAGAACAGCACCCACAGCTACTTCGTGGGTCTGTGGTGCTGAGCGTCAGATGACGAATTGTGCCCCAACATTTAATGTGCCCAGCCTAGGAAAGCACTCTCTCCCGTGAACAACATCCCCAGCCTGGGATTGCTTTTCTTGTGCACTCTATCTGTTCTTGCCTTGTTTTTTATTTACTCACATTCTTACATAGCTTTATGTACCCTGAAAATTCCCCTAAGATTCAAATTCCTCTCAATACAGATATTGTTTTACATAGTTTTTTGTTTGTTTTTCTTGAAGACATCCCTCTGAGAGCATTTCATCCAAATCTCATGAGCCTTCTGCAACACATCTAATTGGTGATTGCCTCTCCCAGAACTCACAGGCCAGGAACGGGTCATAAGTTCAAAGTTAGCCTGAGCTACACTGTAGAAAGAACTTATATCAAAACAGGATCTATATTGGTCTGGGGATTGTTTGTTTTGTTGTTGAGACAGGCTTGCCCTTGGCTTGCCTTGAACTCGGGAAGATGCATATTAGGCAAATGCTTTCAGCCAAGCAGCTTTGAAATGTCTTTAGTACTGACAAACTGATATTTATAAATAAGTGAATTGTTTCCAGCCATAAATAAGAATGGAATTATGTAAGTTGCAGGAAAACGGGTGCAATTCGAGATGATCACAAAATGTGAATTAAGGCAGACTCAGAAAAGGATATGCTCTCTCTCATTCTTTATACAGATACATAAAGTGACATGTACATGGCATGCAAGTAAAAGCAAAAACTGTGTAGGTGAACAATGAGGACTAGAAGCGGGGGTCAGGTAGGAAAAGGGAGGACTTGGAGATGTGGGGGGGTGCCCAATCTGCCATGTGCACTGGTGTGCCACTTTCTCTATCACAGTACAATGCACAGTGCATTGTTTGAAAAATGAAAATGTCTTCACTCCTCCTTTGCATTTGCTAGATTTCTGAAGAATGTGGAACCCATAATTCTAAACTGAAATAATTTGTCCCAAAATGTTGCAGGCAGTGCCCCATCACCTAGGCCTCCCACTGAGAAATCCAGTGCAGCTCAGAGAACTGACTTCTTTCTCTCTGGTAGCTCAGAAGATTTTCTTCATGATGAAATAAAATTTCATTATGACAGGATCTCATGAGTTCTTGTCATATATGTGGATCTAATCTGGGTGAAGAACCAGCCTGACTCCATCCTGGGCTTGAAAGTCACCTTACAGTAAAGACAAACTAGCTCATTCCTATTTATGATTAAACCTGTTTCTCAAGGATTGGGCCAGACCTATAACCTTAGCTAAAAAAGGATCTGCACTGCCTGTTCCAGGAAAAAACAACCATGTGTTGTTGTTGGTTTTTTTTCCAAAAATGTTGCTTATAACTGTATTGCCAGCCTGCCTTTGTTTCAAAAAGTTGTATGACCACCTATGACAACCTTGTTATGTCCACCTTACAAGCATGCCTTCGTTTCAGAAGGTTGTTAGGACTAACTTGATATGTTTCTGTTCGGCTCCTGAAACCCTATGTTTTGTGCACACCAAATCCCCACATGTGGAAACCCCTATCCTTGAGCCATAAAAGCCTTGTCTTCACATCTAATGCTGAACCCAGCCTTAGAGGGAGATGGCCTGTGTGTACAAATTACACAAATAAAAAAAGCTTGCTTTAATTAACTTGGTCATGATGATTTGGATCAGTGGTCTTTTTCTTCACATCTTTGGCTCTCTCTCTCTCTCTCTCTCTCTCTCTGTGTGTGTGTGTGTGTGTGTGTGTGTGTGTGTGTGAGTGTGTGTGTGTGTGTACTGTGTGCATGTGCACGTGCGTGTGTGTACATGTGCTTGAATATATGGTTGTAGTGTTTTCCTCCATGACTCTCTTCCTTATTGCCTTGAGAAAGGCTCTCCTGCTGAGATGGACACTCACCCTTTGGTTAGGCTAACGGGCCGCCAGCTTTCAGAATCCACCTGTCTCCATCCTACCCGGCCCCCAATACTGTGCTTACAGCAAGCAGCACAGCATGCTGGGATTCAAACTGAGGTGCTCCTACCCATGAAGCCACCTCCCCCCTCCCCCACTCCTGATTTTGGTCCTTCCATGCTCTTTGGTATCTCCATTAGTTGGCAGCCAGAGTGTTAGAATACCCACCTAGTTGATTGCTGTGTCTTCTGTTTCCTTACCCCTGAATCTTCCTGATCTACTTCCTGAGATTTCTGTTTGTTTTGGGGTTTTTTGTTTTGTTTTGTTTTGTTTGTTTGTTTGTTTGTTTTTGACACAAGGTCTCAAACCCTGTGTTTTTATTCATTCTTTGATCATTTTAACTTCCAATAATGATTTCTGTTTTCCCACTTGTATTGCTAGCTCAATGTCTGGTTTAAGGAGTGAGAGAGCCTCTCTCAATTCTCTAAAGTACTCTGCTGAAGCTATCTTGTTGCCATTGTCTTCAGTTGTTTGCATACTCTTCCTTGGAGTTGCTCCTTCATCCTTCCATGTTCTTATCTCTAGTCTTCATGTAAAATAGGCTCCTCAGCTCTCCAGTGATATTTGGCTAGAGTGCTCAATCAAGAGACTCATTAAAAAGATAATTAGAGGGCCAGGCCTGGCGGCACACGCCTTTAATCCCAGCACTCGGGAGGCAGAGGCAGGTGGATCTCTCTGAGTTCGAGGCAAGCCTGGTCTACAGAGTGAGACCAGGACAGCTAGGGATACACAGAGAAACCCTGTCTTGAAAAACCAAAAAAAAAAAAAAAGAAAAAGAAAGAAAAGAAAAGATAACTCTTCTTCAGGTGTAGGGAGAGAAGCCATCTTGTTGGGGGAGGTGCAGGTGTCAACACTTCTCACTCTGTTGTCAGTTTCCTCAGTAGAGGTCACTCCCCATTCTTGCCTTGCTTCTTCATGAACACTGTTGGGCATACCACCATCACGAACGGCCAATGCGACACGCTTCCACCATTGCAGTATTCTCCCTGTGTTCATGTTCCATACCCCATACAAAACCCACCATCACAGCCTGGCCTACAACTGTCACTGCCCCTGCTCAGAGGCAGCCATTTTGTGTCCCAACCCTCTGGCTCCAATAAATCTCTTGCACAAGGAGGTTTGCTGCATGTATGATTTTTGTGGTATTCCTTGGGCCCCCAATTGCCCAGATACTTTTTCGACACAACACACTTTCAGTTCAGTGCCATTAATAGCTGAGGCTAGTTGGAGTTTTGGGGCACAAACCAGCTTACTTACTATTGACTATAGGACTTAAGCTAAAAAGCTGAAACTCAAGTCAGTTTGGCATGCACCCATAAACTGTCCACATCTCCAGTTGTGTTTACTTTGGGGATTAGTCTGCAGCTGCTATGTATTTAAATGTTAATTATTTGCCCCCAAGATCTACTTCCTGTCCAATGAGCAGATTCTCATGTACCCAAAATGATGTTGTGTTTATGTTGTGTAAACCTTGCCCACCCCAGCGCAAATTATCCCTGGTTGGTTGATAAAGTTGCTGACAGCCTGTAGCTGGGCAGAAGAGAGGTAGGCAAGGTGAAGGTCCCTAGCCTTGGGGTCTCCAAAGGACCACAAGGAGAGAGAGAGAGTGGGATGGAGAAGGAGGAAGGAGAGGGGAGAACAGGAGGTCGCCATGGGGTAGCATGGATCATGAGCACGTGGCCAAGAGCAGCTTGCCCTGAGGACTGGCTGATGAGCAGAAGCAGCCCAAATGGAACAGATGCAAATATTATGGGGATTTTGGCAGGGGAGGCAGACAAGATAGTTTAGAGGGTTGATATCCCATCTGTAGTGCTTCAAGGCTTATTTTAATTGTAAAAGGTCTCTGTCTTTATTTGGAAAAGAGCTGGTTAAGGAATAATTGCTTCTATAATAATTTCCTGCATTAATTAACATATAAGAATAATAAAATCCATTTTACAGTTTACGCTATATGCCATCATTTTACTCTTGGTGGTTGTGACATTTTGGTGACATTCAATATGGAGAAAGATCAACAATAAGCGCTGTTTGGGTAGCATGTTTAAAGCCACACAACTACTAAGTGAAGAGCTAACAATTCTCAAAGAGACGAGGGAAAAGTCGCCTAAGCATTTTTCACTGGAGCCTGCAAAAGGCCCCAACCTTTTTGTGCATTTCATCAGAACCCCAGAGTGAAGGACTAGAGAACAGATAAAGTTTCAAATAAAGTTCTGTCTACACGATAATACATAGTGATGCACCAATTTCACTGAGACCAAACCTCACTGCAACCCAGGTCTCGTAAAACTTGGATCATTTTGAGATTGACCAAACCTCTGAGGAGAAAGAACCCCATTCCTACCAAAAAATCTAATATAACCACTTCTTTCATACTGAAGATGAAATTGGTCACCTAGGAAGAGCAGGTCTGTAAAAAGTCAGCCATTGTAGCATCTACCTACAACGCCAGTGCTGGGAGGCAGAGACAGGAACATCCCTGAGGCTTGACAGCCAGCCAGGCTAACCGACCAATGAGTTCCAGTTTCAATGAGAGACTCTGTCTCAGAAGATGGAGAGAGATGGAAGAAGACACTCAACATTGACCTCTGGCCTCCACATGCACATACATGTACACTTATCCGTACACACGTGCACATACATACAGGAACTCATATACATGTAAGAGACTAATTTATTTCTTTTCTTACAAACAGGTTTAATGGCTGCGTGTCTGATTCCACTCATGTGTCCCTTTCCTCAGGGTCCTTTCTGTTAGTCCTTTGTCAGATAAGCTTTTCTTGACTTCCTGGCATTCCTGAAAAGCTTAAACACCCCTAAGCATTGCTATTTCTTCATTACCCTCTGGTCTCCCTTGTCCACTGCTTTCTAAATTGGCCATTCAGAAGGAGACTGAAGCTCACTCAGTCAGTAAGGAACTGGAAAACAAAGACAAAGGGTGTGTAGGCTATGTGTGCTACTCAATAGCCCTATTTGGGGATGTACTACATCCTTTTGTGAAGATAAATGGCTTTCCTGAGTAACATTCATTTTGTTCATGTGTTCCGTTGTGCAATATCAAGATTATTCTTCTCCAACACACACACACAGAGGCATACAATACACACACACACACACACACACACACACACACACTAATTAATTAATTAATTAATTAATTAATTAAAATTTAAAACCTCAGTGGCTTGTCATTGCCCTTAAAGGATGACTGGACAGGGTTAAGGAGATGGCTCAGTCTGTGTGCAAGATGCCTGCCATGCAAGTATGAAGGAATTGAGTTCAGGCCCCTAGCCCTCGTGTAAAAGCCAGCTGGAGTGATGTAAATCTGGACATCACGACAGCACTTGTGGAAGAAGAAGCAGAAAGATCCCTGGGGCTCTCTGACCATCCAGCCTACCCAAGCCAGTGGTCTCCTAGACCTGTAAGAGACCTATCTCAAAAATTAAGGTGGAGAAAATGGACAAAGACTCTCAACACTGACCTCTGGTCTCCACACACAGGCTCATGTGTGTGTGCAAGCACACATACATACATACATACACACACACACACACACACACACACACACACACACAGAGGGAAAAAAATATATATATAGTGAAGGGCCCTGGAGGGACCCTTAATTAAGATCCTAACAGTTCCCTTTCCCAGAAATGGGCTCAGTAGTTACTAGAGAAATAGCAGAACAATCAGAGAGGGTTTAGCCATGTGGCTTGAGAAAGATAAGTCTGTTTAGAGTTACTTAGCTGCTAATTGCTGGTTTGAAAACCCAGGTTTGATTCCCAGCACCCACATAGTGGTTCACAATCATCTATGACACCCAGTTCTATGAAATTCGATGCCCTCTATTGACCTCTTCAGGCACCAAACAGTAGACAATTGTGTGTATGTGTGTATGTGTATATATATATATATATATATATATATGTGCAAGGCAAAACATTCACACATAAAATTAATAAATCTACTAAAAAATGTTTAAATATTGCCTAGCACACAGGAGGCTCAGTCTCCAACACACACACACTTTTTTTTTTTCAAAAGGAAGGCTGGAATTCCTGTCTCCTCTCATGAGCTTCCTCTTGGTCTTTGTGACACAGCCTTGCTAACTACTCTTTTTCCAGGCTCCTGCCCTGCTGGCCTTCCCTTTGAACTATTTTTTTCCTTCTGGAATGCCTGGAATTACTGGAATGCTATTTACCCACAAACATCCTTCAACTAGTTATTTCCTACCTATCCACCAAATCCCAACTGTCCTAGCTTGCTTCCTGTTATGGTGATAAACAACCTGGCTAAAAGCAATTTGGGGGAGCCAGGGGTTTGGGTTTGGGAGAGTGAGGCTTTTGGCTTACAGTTATAGTCTGTCACCATCAGGGAAAGCCAAGGCAGGAACTGAAGCAGAGAACATGGAGGAATGTCTTTAACCATCTTGTTCCTTGAGGTTCATTTGCCTTGATTTTTATACAACCCAGGACCACCTGTTCAGGAGTAGCACTACCCACAATGGGTTGCACCCTCCCCCATCAATCAGTAATCAAGAAAATGCCCCACGGAAATGTCCACAATTGCAGTTCCTCTTGCCGGTGGGTGACTCTAGCTTGTGTGAAGTTGACCCAAACTAACCAGCCCTGGAGCTCATACACCGAGTCAGCTGGCTTCCTTAACTGTGGCTGAGAGCATTCCGCTCGCTGTCTTTCCCCAGCATTCCTGAAAGACTACACTTTGCCGCTTCCCTGGAAGGCTATGGATTTTTCTGCCCCTATAAGAACTTCATACTATCTTCTTCTTTAGGTGTTTTGGCCACCCACACACATGGGTGTCAAAAGTTCCCCATCACCATGAATGAACATAGTCCTGCCTTAATGTCAGACAAAGCCTCTCTTCCTTCCCACCTTCTGTCTCTCTACCGCTGCCTTTAACAATTTAACACAATGGTGTAGAAACCCAGGGTAAGAAATCTGAGCCCACTAGCTGCTGACCACTCATCACATATCCCAGCAGGTCCACTCATCTCTTTCATGCAGCCTTTTCTTCTTTTTTTTTTTTTTTGCCTTTTCTTCTTACATTTCCCCTCTCACCTTATTATTTCCCCGATCCAGTCTGACTTTCTAGGTGGGAAGCCACGCTGCTTTTAGCCAGAACCCATGGAACATTGCAAAACAACAGGACACGGTAATTTATTAGAACTAGCTCAGGGGCACTACATTAGGTCTGGGGGTTCCCTGGAGCACCGTCTGTGTTGAGACTCACCCAGTCTAAGATTCCAAGAGCTTTCCACTGGCTAAGACTGGCCCATAGCTGAAATCTGAGAACCTTTACTGACCCTGCAATCTTAAGAGCTGGAATTGTAGAGGTAGAAATATGCACCTCCTACTTTCCAGGCCTGTTTGATTAAATCCAAGAATTGGGGGTGCTCTAGGTAGCTCAATTTCACCCTTGTTTTTGCCAATCCAAGTTTTCAGGAGAAGTGGAGCGGAGGATTCTCCTTCACCTTTTAGTGCAAATCTGGCCTCTATACACATTTGGACAAAAGCCACTGCTGACTCAATTTCAGGACTTCTGATCCTTAATATCTAAACTGATTTAGGCAACTTCACAGGATGGAATGCTATGGTGGTCCAAGGCCCCTTCCCCACAGAACTCACAGTTTACTTTAATCTTTCTCAAGCCCTGGATTACAACCTCACTCAGAGCTCGGAGCCACAAGGTCTGCACTCCTAACTGGGATAGTATAGAAGTCTTTTGCTCCATGCTTTTAGCCTACTTGTTCTTCTGCCTCTCCAAGCCTGAAAAATCCTGCTTGTATCTTTACCATTCCAAAAATACACATTATATCAAAATCTGTAAGTGTGGTTTTAAAAGGCTCCAAATTCTGAACAGAAAAAGTTAGCTTAAACTCTGTAACAAAAACAGTCTTAATAGTAAAAAGTCAATATCTAAATGGCCTTAATTTGCCACAGCATACCATGTATGTAACTTGGATTCAATTCTTGTTTAGGGAAACAGTGTGGGCCAGATGGGCTAGGCTTAGAGTACCACGTGAGCCAGGCGTGGGGGCGCACGCCCCTAAAACCTCAAGGGGCAGAGGTTAACTCTGGTATCCCTCTGCTTATCATTGTAACCCTGTTTTTAGACTAAGGAAGCAATAATAAGCTTCCAAGATGGTTTGTTTTAAAACTGACTCACATAAAAACTGTGATATTTTTACTATCTTTGTTAAGCTTTAGCTATTTGGAGACGCATAGTCATATTTTTAAAAAGCTAGCATTTTGTAAAAATGTATTACAAAAAAGATTTTAATTCAAGAGTTCTGGTTTTTTTTTAGCTCAAACTTAGCAAGGATAAAGCAGGGATAAAATTGCAAAATCCTAATTTTATAAAAAGTACCAACTCATAAATTGTTAGAGATAATTAAGATATACAAGCTAATGATCAATCAAGATTAGTATAAATGTTATTCATTTACAGGAACAAGCTTGGACAGAAGACCAATTTATACCTCCATCATACAGCATTCTGTATTTGTTCTCAAAATTAAGACTAAAATAAGTAACTCAAAACAAGTTTAGAGTAAACTTAAAGTCTGTTTAATGTAGAATAATATTTAATATCAGTTATATAAAAATTGGTTATGAAAACTGAATGGTTGAGGAAATGGGTTAAAATTACAATACTCTTGTATGGCAGGACACTCCCGAGTTCTAGGAATTCGATCAGGTGTAACGAAAATCATCCCACAAGAGTAAAGTTGCATACAAACCTCATTATGGGACCAAGAGGGATGCATAGGGGATGAGAAATCAGACCCACCACAGGTCTGCCGATTCCGCCTTATTCTGCATAGACCTGGCCGTCTCTGGTTGTGTAGGCCTGACAAGCTTTAGCCATGTAGTAAAACCAACCAACCAACCAAACAAACAAACAAAAACTTCCTTATGCAAGGATGAATAACTCCTCATCTTTCACATGACAAGGGGATAGACTCTCTTGCCCAATGGAAGACCTTAGCTTTTGGCCATATTCTAACTGTCTCAAACAACAGAGATGTGAATAGCAATTACTGTGCCCTCAATGTCTCCCAGACTGGCCTATGGGGATCCTATGAGCAGGGGAACCTTGCACCAAGCCTACCACCTGACTGGGATGAGACCTGCACACTAGTTTACTTGGTCATTCCCTTTACCCTGGCATTATTTGGTTCTTCCTCTTAGCAAAAGCTAATTTCAGGGTACACCCCCTAACCACCCATGGTCCCTCATTAAAGGAGGGTGCTGGATACTCTGTCATCAAACTCACAGCTTTGGAGAGTTTTCAGAATATTCAAGTGGTGTCTTTGACAGTTGGTTTTGTATCTGGAGAGTCAACAAATGATTTTATTAAGTGATGTTCCAAGCCTTCAGGTTCTTCAGGAGGGGATGACTTAGATGAAGGAGATGCTCTCCAACCCGGGCTCCCCTCTGGTCCTTTGAAAATATAATCTAACTTCTACCCAGACAGAACGCTCGAGGGCCACCACCTGCACTCTTGAGCTATGAGGAGTGTACAGGCTTTGTGATGCTTGTGGATGCTTTCTAAGAAATTCCAAAAGCCAGTATTTGTGAAAGCTCATTTAATGTTTTTCTCTTGCTTTACAAATTCTGCCTCTGAACAGCCAATCTATGTTAAATAGAATGATGTTACAATGTAGCTGTTTAATAGAATTATTGTGATATAAAGATCTGTCTATTGACAAAAGGAGTAAGGTGTTGGCTTTGCCTTATTTTTCAGTTCAGTCTCTTACATGGATGTTACTTACTAGAGATCTGACATGACTGACTCCTCTCATCTTTCCTCTGTTGGTTGAGTGAATAGAATGAAAATGTTGTAGAGAATTTTTTTTTAGGGTTCAGTTAATATGGTTAATTTTAGAAATTTTTGTAAAATAAATCATTTGCTCTTGACAAAGCAGTCACTATCTCTGGAAGTATACTTTTTTTTTTTTTTATTCCTTTAGGTTTTTTGAGACAGGGTTTCTCTGTGTAGCCCTGGCTGTCCTGGAACTTACTCTGTAGACCAGGCTGGCCTCAAACTCACAGAGTTCCACCTGCCTCTGCCTCCTGAGTGCTGGGATTAAAGGTGTGCACCACCACGCCCAGCCTGGAAGTACACTTTTAAAATTACTAATTAAAAATCATTTATTTGTGGGAAATACGACTTAGAATTAAATCGTCTCTTCACGAAGCTTGATATTGGTTATATAATCTTAGAATATATGCATAACAACTTGATGTTAACAAGTATACATATAAAGTTGTGTTTTCTCTATGTGACTAGATGACGAGACCTGGTCATTTAAAGTAACAGAACCAGTTTTTACAAATTTCAACTTAGCAAATTGTTTCTAACCAAAAGATGTGTTTTATTTGAAATACTCTGCTTTTCTTCATTGAATGATAGCTGATCTTGCTAATATTTAAAACAAATGTCAAAGGTTCATCATGCTTGGAGACAGGCACCATCACTTAGACTGAGCAACTCTGTTGGGATTCCTTCCTCGGATGCCGATTTTAACTGACTTCTTTTACAAAGCTTCCAGATGTTTGCTCCTTATGCAGGAGTCTGATGCAACAAACAGTTAATTGCAGTTACGGTATCCTTCAGCAGAACTCTAGTACATGGTCTAGCCAGATGTACAATTGCATTTAATTCATGTTAATCTTGTTATAAAAGTTTTCCACATGTAACTTTGTCTCTTAAAACTTCCCCACAGAGCGGTTCAGTATTTGCCTCCTGACTCTGGCTCTGGTTCTTTGGTAGCTGTTAAGTTTTATCATGATCCTTTGGATGGACCCCCTTCTGAGGCTCTCAAACTGACATCACCTTCCGTCATCCTTGAAGCAGTTACCAAGAGACTGATAGCCCCAACCCCTTAAAAGCAGTTAGGGTGACTTCTGAAAGGGAACTAATGCATGTTAGCTGCTTCCACACCAACAAATCCTGATTGAATTTAAGTGGAGTCAAGAGACAGGGGCCAAGCAAAAGTTCCTCCTGATACCCTGCCACCCTGGCTGCTCCCACAGATCGCTCCTTTCCTTTTTATTATTTTTATACTCACGTTTTTACCCTGTCTTTTAAATGTTTTACTTACTGGATTTCTCCCATACCCAAACAAAATGTTCCATGCAAGCTCTCCCAGTAGCTCTCACCCCCACAACAGCTCCATTTGTCCCTGATACATCTGCAAAAAGACCTTTTGAATGTTGTTGAGAAACTCTGGCTGAAAGAGATTTTCATCCCTTTCGTCTTGGCCAGATACGATTCCTTCCATCAGTCTTCTAGTGTCCGCTCTTCCCTTCCTTTGACGCTCTGTAGTCCCTGCTACTTCCGTTAGCTCATTTCGGTGCCCATGGTTTTGGCAATGGGACCAGTCACTGTGACCTTAAATCAACTCTATGCCCACTTCCTCTCACTGACCCACTTCATTTCTCCCATCCCTCAACCTTACCAGAAAATCTCTCAACCTCAGTCCATACCCAAGGCATCTGCTTATGGCCCTCCAGTGAGTATTTTCCACGTCTCTTCAGGAATACAGGACAGCAATCGCCTGATCCGTTACAGCCAATCAAGCTAAGACTCTGCCCCTGCTACATGACCAGAGGCTTCCCTCTTCAATGGACCCAGTACTGGCCAAGACCCTCCTCAGCAGAAAACAGTTATAACAGCCCTGCCCCGAATTTTTATATCCTGTCAGTTAGGAATGATAATTTCCTGCTGAAAGACTACAGTTCCCAGTTTCCCTTGCAGACTATGTTAGTCACTTCTACCCTCAAGGAGCCACACCCCATCTTCTAAAGGGGCCTTGGCCATCCGCACCCATGGGCAAAAGTGGCCCCTTGTCTGAATAAACGTGGTGCCACCTAAAGTCAGACCCAGCCTCTCTTCCTTCCCACTTTCCAGCTCTATACAGCTGCCTTTAACAATCTAACAGTCACAAGGGACAGACCACCTTCGTGTTTATCTGGTTCATGGGTTTCTTACTCTGACCCGACCTGTATGTAGTTCCAGAAGAGCAGGGGTGGTATCTACCCTACATCTTTGCTTTGCAAATTGCAAGGATTCTTCATGGGCACCAAATTCCCACGAGCTAAAGAACTATGTCTGGAGCTCTAGTCTAGTTTTTCTTGTTTATTCCCAGTTCTGAGAATTAACTTAGGGCCTTATATGAGTGTTCTACCACAAAGCTGTATTTCCAGCCGTGAACTAGACCGTTCATTTTTTCCTTAGGTTTATTTAATTTCATGTGTAGTAGTGGTGTTTGCCTTCGTGTATGCATGTGAACCATAAGTGTGCAGTGCCCAATGTGTCATCGGATCCCCAGACCAAAGTTACAGATGGTTGTGGGTACCAAGACTCAAACCCTGGTCCTCTGCAAGAGCAATAAGTACCTTTAACTGCTGAGGCAACTCTCCAGCTGTTAGCAATCAGGCATTTCCACTGCCTGCCCCAGGGACCCCGTGACAGCAGGGTATGGCATCACTAACTGCCAGGATGCGACACATTCCCACTGTCTATCCTCCCCTTGAGCATATGGTACATCCCCTTACAAAAGGCCAGGCCCTCCTCTCCCTATTCTCTTCTTCCCTCCACCCTTGTCCAGAGGCAGCCTCTGTATACTCACTCCCCAATAAACTTCCCACATGACATCTGTTACATGGTGTGACTTTATGGCCTGCCACTTAGATCATCCAGCCACCTAGGTGTTGTCATTCAAGTTTTTGTGGGTGGTAATCAGAGCACCAGCCTGTGAAATAGGATTCCTGCAGGGTTACAGATAATCTTCCTCCTAGCCATCTTAGAAAGGAATATCTGTTGGTGTCCCTGTCTCACCTTGGTTGGGCAACTTTAGGAGGGAGGGACCGCAGGAGGGAAACCATGATCTGCAAATCTTTCCAACCCTCATCCCGCCATTATAAAGGGTCACAGCCATCTTTCTGTCTCTAGCAGACCTTTCAGCTTCCTCCAAGAGAGAGTCTGCCTGTTGCCCTGTGTGCTCTGAACACAGTTCTGTCTGCTGAAGGTCTCTTGTCTCTTTTCAGCCTCCTGTTCCTTTAAGTGGTCCCGGGGTGGTTATCTAACAGGTAGGAGTGGTGTTTTCAGTTGAACAGTAGAATAAGATGCTTTTCATCTGAAGAGGGCTGATGACTGGACTGAGCAGTTGCATAAGATATTTCTAGTGGCTGATATGTTCATTTTCTTCTATTTATTTTAGTAAGTGGCCAAGTTCTTATGTTTCTTCAACCTTCTTTACTGAATGAAAAAAAAAAAAAAACAGAAATGGCAAAAAGAGAAGTGAAGCTGGTGTGAGTTTTGAGCACAGTGGAATCTGTCTCTGTTTTCGCTTTTTGAAGTATGTGTGTTTGTTTGTACGTGCATGTGTGTGTGCGCGCATTTGTGTGTGTGTGTGTGTGTGTGTGTGTGTGTGTGTGTGTGTGTGTGT
>CAJQZJ010032563.1:13304573-13326611 GCA_907164525.1 Lophiomys imhausi | reverse complement strand
AAAGAAAGAAAGAAAGAAAGAAAGAAAGAAAGAAAGAAAGAAAGAAAAGCTCTGCTGTGTCAAGCCCCTGTGTTTGTGGTCATTTGCTGCGGCATTCCTGGTCAACTAAGAAAGGTTAATCTGGCTTGGTGTCGGTAGTAACATACGCCTGGCTGGTATAGCACTGAACCATGTTGTATGATAAGAATGGGACACTGGCCAGGGGGGCTGGTAAGCTCTCCAGTATCTGCTCCTGCCCATTCCACAAATGTACTGGGAAGATGAGAGAGATGGAGGCTGGCAGGTGGAGTGAAGTGTGGGTGGCCAGAGGCCAAGGAACTGAGCTGGGCCAGCAACACATAAACAAAACATCCCCTGCACAGGGATGCAGGAGCCCCCATTACTGAACTGGGAATAGCTGAAGAGCTGCATCCACCAGTTGCCCAGAACAAGGCCACGAAAAGTAAACCAACTTAGTCCTGTGTTTAGGCTCTGAGCACCTGCTGCATTTGGACCAGCTAAAACCTGTTGAGTGGAAATTGACTCCAACTTTTGATTTTGTACAATGCCAAGGGGATTGTTAATGAGTTCAGTAAAAGGTCCAGTCAGCTGAAGAAAATGTTTTTTTTTTTTTAAATCATGGGGGAGACAATTACTCAAAAGGTACACTCTGATGTATGATATCATTGGTAGCACAGATTCAAGCCAAAGGAAGGGTCTTGTTTCAATGAAACTAAGTAGAGGACCATGGGCTGAACTGTGTCTCCAACTTGCTTTTTCATTAGTTGGCTATCTCACATTTTGAGCAATGTCATTGAGGCTTAAATTTTAGCCTTGAAGTGTCACTTCCTTTGCCAGAAATACAAACAAAACCAGTTAATTCTCCTTAGTGGACCTGTGAGTAACACTATGGGAATCTATTTCACTTCCCATGAGGAACCCTCTCAAAAACCTGGAATTTAGCCAACCCCTTCACATTAAATGTTTTTGTTGTTGTTTTGTTCTGTGTGTGAGTGTATGAGAGAGACAGACAGACAGACAGACAGACAGAGACAAAGGAGACACCACACACACAGAAGCATGCATGTTCAGGTATGTGCAGATGTAGGAGCTCATGGGACAGAAGAGGACTTTGGGTGTCTTGCCATATCACTCTCTGCCCTTGGCACAGGGTCTGTCACTGACTCCAGAGTCAGGCTGGCAGCCAGCAAGCCCCAGGTGTTCTCTGCCCTCCTCAGCATTGGAGCTATTAGTGACACAGCCACCCAGATTTTCACACTGGAGTCCTGCGCTCCAGTCTCGGGCCCCTCAGGCTTGTGCAGAAAGTGTTCTTCTAACTAACCCATCTCCCCATCCTCCCTAACCCCGTTCCCTGATGGCCATGTGACCGACCGAGGCTGGCCAACCATGTAGTCCTCTACCTTCCCATGACAGTGTTTGTCTCCAGGAGAGGAAGCAAGCTATTCAACTGGGTCTCATGCACATTGTCAGAACTGCTTACGGACATTCTTCTATATGAGCACTTGCTGTGAGGACACTATACACACAACTGCTGTGACCTCTGTGACCTCCGTGGGGAGGAACAGGCTGAGAACTGGGTCAAAAAGGGAATGCAAGAAGACAGGAGGTAGGGCAAGAAAACTTCCTGTTCCAATTCCTTGATCCTAGGGGACTTGAATTCTATCCCTGGACTTTTAGGCTACTTGACTGACTTTGTGTCTGCAGCCAACAAAACAAACCTGGTTAGTAAAGGTCCTTCCTTTGCTGAGTCCATGCTAAATCCATAACCCAAGGCATCTAGGCGCTGCCATAGAAAAGTGACAGTCACAAACACTGTCAATCCTGGTGAGGGAGTCAGAGGGAGGCAGATGGAAAAGACCTCTTCAGACTACAACACACTTGGTTGAGGCAAGAATATCAGATCTTAACTTCAGGTGTCTCCCCTACATATTTTAAATGTTTATTTGTTTGTTTGTTTGGGGAGTTAGTGAGTAAGTGCCCATATGCCCCAGCAAGTGTGCAGGTCAGAAGACAGTCAGTTTGAAAGTCAGTTTTTAGGTCCCAGCAACCAAATTCTGGTCACCACAGTTGGTAGCAAGTGAATTTACCCTCTGAGCCATCTCCATGGCCCCCAAAGGTATTAGTTTTCAAATAAATAAGCGGAAAGGGTCAGGTACTTTTTTCCTAGAGTAAACAGAAAGATCCCACCGAGATGTGAGGGTCAGGTACTTATCAGATAATATGTCCATGTTAAGATATAGGATTGACTCTTGAAATATGATTTCATGTTTAAGCCAATATGGGTAAACCACACATGCACAGAGCAGGGAGGAGGAGGGAGGAAGGGACTGGGTGGGGAGAGGGGGGAAGGGGGTATTAGCTTGTTTTCTTGAAGCTGCATATTGAAGGGTGTGCTGCACTACTTTAAAAGGCGAGGTTATAAAAACACTTTTAAGGAAATGCAATCATAACGCTCCTGAAGAAACAATAAAATGGAGCCAGGCATTAAGACAACTTGAAGCACCAGGAGGATGTTGTGAAGGGTTAGCCTCAGTGAAGAGAACAGGAGGATTGTGATCAGCATGTCAAACTTCTTGCAAATTCACTTTTCCATTTCTGTAAGTGCTTCAAGACAACTTATTTTCTTTGGAAATGTTCTCTTCCCAGTATTGATCGTGTTCTTAATAGCAAAAGCTTGCATCCATGCTGGGCATGTGTTTGTCTGTACCTAAAACCCTAGTTTTCAGGAGCCTGTGGTAGCATTGCAAGTTTGAGGTAGCCTGGGCTACATAGTAAGATTCCATCACAAAAATAAGTACATACATAAATAAAACTTGCTGGAGAAATGGCTCAGTGGTTAAGAGCACTGGCCGTTCTTCCAAAGGACCAGGGTTCAAATCCCAGCACCAACATGGCAGTTCACAGCTGTCTGTAATGGCCGAGCATGGTGGCGCACGCCTTTAATCCCAGCACTTGGGAGGCAGAGACAGGCAGATCTCTATGAGTTCAAGGCCAGCCTGGTCTGCAGAGTGAGTTCCAGGATGGCCAGGGCTGTTATTCAGAGAAACTCTGTCTCAAAATATCTAAAAAAAAAAAAAAAAAAAGTTACACATGAGACTGCATTAATTCAAACTTCTAGACAAATATTAGCAATTTAAATCCTACCCTATTGTGTAGGTAAGTCTCCAAAATTCTGAGTTACATCAATGTTTTGCTCCCATAGTGATAAAGCTGAATTACCATATGCCCTTGTCAGATAATGACCTTTACACTGCAGCTGCTCCCACTAAAAACCAAGTCAGAAACAGTCATTTCCCCCAAGAGCTAAAACCCTGTTCACTGAACACACAGTGAAAAAAACAACCACGTTTTTCCTACCTTAAGACAACCAGAAGATTCAGAAATAAAAATCCAGGTTATTTGCATATAATTTTGATGTTTTCCAGCATCTAAAACAAAAAGACCTCGCCAGCATCCACAGAGAGCTGGAGCAAGGCAAGCTAGTTTTGTTCTGTTCAAGAAAATCAACCACATTCAAATTTCTTTCTCAAACAGAAACTTCCCAGAACTAAATCCAGGGCTGAATCCATCACAAGATGGTGTTTTCAGACATGTGCATTGCTGTGATGTCAAGTCATGAAGATGTCCCACAGCCGCTGTGCTTTACAGTGATTAAACATCTCCATCACTTTCATGAGGTGTCTAGAGGACCGTTTCTCACTCTCCCTCTAGAAGTTCGTTCAGGAGGCTGAAGCTCTTACCCCTGTGCTCAGTGTGGGAAAAGCCAAGGCTGGAGGTCAGATGGCACAGTTGAGGGGCTGGAGAAGATCATCCAAAATATAAATGTTAGCTGACTATGGTAACCCACACCTGTAATTCCAGCATTCAGGATGCAGAGGCAGGAGGATTGCTGTGATTGCTGCAGGGTCATCCCAGTCTACCTAGTAGGTTCCAGAGATCCTGCCTTGAAAAACAATTGTCTTTCAGGGACTCAGCTCCCTGCTCAGCATGGTCATATGCACGGGTTCTCTAAACAGATAATCCAGTGGCTGGCTGTCTACCAGTAATGAATGGTCACAAATATCCCCCAGGCAGGAAGGGAATCCCAACAGCCGGTACACATATCAATGAACACTGAGGTTACCCAATGAGTGAAATAATCCCATCACAACGAGACAAAAAAGCTATACTATTCCCTGTGAGGTGCACAGAGCAGTCAGTTCAGAGACAGGAAGTAGATGTGGCTTGCAGGCTCTGGGAGGAGAAGCGGGAGTTTGTTTAATAGGTGTAGGATGTGCCTGGGTCATCTCTGTTAGCAAATCGCCGGTATTATATGCATATATTTCAAGAGAAACCTCAAAGTCACATTTTTTTCATATGGCATCCCTTCTTTTTTTTTTTTTTTTAAGTTGGCAGTAACTTTTTTAAAGTACTTCAGGTCAAACAAACTGTGCACAGGCATCTGACTTAGACGGTAGGTTGACAACTGTTAACACCTCCCCAGTTGGTCCCAGGGAGAAAACTGAGTCCTGACACATCAACTGCTGTTACCAATCATTTCCTGTCTGTGCCGCCATTCCCACTGTTCTCCGTTACAGGGATGCATTCCAGCCACAACCTTATTCTATGAACTCATGGAAAAGGGGACTTTCATGAGCCTGTGTTGTGTCATTTTGTCTATATTAAACACGAGCCTCTAGAACTCTTTTTAATTTCTTTACGTTTATTTTTCAGCGGCACTACTGTTTGCCTACAGAGGTCAGGCAACAACTTGGGAGTCTCTTTTTCTCCTTCCACCACATGGGTCCCAGGGATTTGATCAGGTCATCAGACTTAGCAGCAAGTCCCTTTACCAGGGACTTCTCGCCAGTCCTCTTGACTACTCTGTACACCAGGTATAAGAAGAACCTATTCATTCATTGGCCAGTGTGATAGACTCTCTTGTGAGTATCAGTGTCCCACTGAAAAACGTAAAGTAACAAAATGCGAGCAGCATTTATCTAAGGTGATAGAGGGTGTCTGGGAGCTTTATGCCCCAACTCTTACAGATGAAGGGGCCTGAGCCTTATAGAAAAAAATAAAAACTACTATCTTATGAAGGTGAAATTGGAGGTACAGCTAAGAAAATGACAATTTCTAAGTAATAAAACACCTTAGAATAAACTCATACAAGTCATCATCAAATGCAACTAAAGCACACCTATTAGATAATTGAAAATTTATGTGTTCTTCAAAATAATCAGGTTTTTAATGTTTACTCTGCATAGTATAGATGAAGTAAATAATCTATGAGACTAACCACTCAATTTGAATTAATTACTGACTGTTCAGTTTAACAAATTTATATATGCTGAGCATTTCAGTGGGAATAATGGATTAGAAATAGGACCTGTGACTAGTCACAGTCCCACAACTGATTACTGATTCCAGCCTGCCTTTTTCCTCCCTCCCTTCCTCTATTCCTTCTTCACTTCCTTTCTTCTTCCTCCTGTCTCCACCCCCTTCTGTGTTTTTCTAATAAGCTATTTTAATTGGCTTTATTTTCTATTCTAAAGTTGAGCAATACTTCATTTCACAAGGCAAAAGTTCCCTCAACTCACATTTCAAATAGGGCAACAAGGGAAAGAGTCATGAAAGAACTGAGGCTCAGAAGACAGTGTAACCTTCCCCGCCTGCCCACTCCCTGGTTGGCTTTGTGGAGGAAATCACAAGCCCGGCCCTCTGAGCTATGACAACGCTCAGAGGGTGGGCTTGATGTAAGGTACCAGAGTTTACAGAGATGCCAGAGGCCCGGCAACTGTCTTCACTTCCGGTTCTGCCCTCACTGCTCAGTTAAGAGCTCTGCCCAAAGGCATCTGAGAAACAAAAATCTGGAAATCAAAGTCCACTTCCAGGAGAGAATCCCTGCCTCTACAGAGCTCTGCATTGCACCGTGGCAGCATGCACCTTTTCCCAGTCATTGGAGAGCACCACGAGAACACCTCGCACCTGCCAGGTTCTGCACAATCCCAGCACATGTCTGAGATTCAGCTTAGGAAAAAGATCAAGGGGGTGAAGAAGAACGGGGTGGGCCAACTTTCTGTTTTCTGCTACACCCCACAATGCCCATGCCTTGGATGGGTCATCATGGGTCCAAGGCCCGGTCTTTAGTTTTGTATGTTAAGGAATTTGATATTATCTGGTTGCTCAGAGATGTCAGCACTCTGGGGGACAGGCCCACGCCAAGCAAATGCTCGAGATACTGATTGACAAAGCAGAAGGCCAGTTTGCTCAAGCACAATGAGAAGCAGGTAGGTGGGTCAGGATATGCTGTTTGGCTTTGAGGCCTTTAGGAAGCCAAACCAGGAAGAGGACTTCTCTGTAAATATGTACTCTGTGCTACGATGTGGCTCTGAGAGACAATAGTCACCTAGCTCGAAGAAAGCCTTAGCTTTGCTCTCCAATGCAAAAAGAGAACTAAGGGTGGGAGAGGGGCAAGGAGGAAGTGGGATACAAGGAGGAAGATTTTTTCCACCTCTTGGGCTCACACAGATCCCCACCATACAACTACTACCTCCCTCCTTGCCAAATACACCCACACCCACCCTCTGCCTGTGGATAATGTGAACTGCTAACTCCTATAGAGGATTCACTAGGGTGGGACTTGCTCTGATTCTTTATATGTGTGGCCTCATTTAATCTCCCCAACACTGTGGGACAGGTACCTCGATGACAGTACCTTTTAAGAAAATGGAAGTTCCTAAAGTGAAATAACTTGTCTGCCACACAGCTAGCATGCTCCTCCAGGACTCTGGTCCAGTCACTGAGACCACAGCACTCACGGCCCTAAGTGACTGCCTGCAGCAGGAGGCTTCCCTTGGTGTCCCATCCACGGCCCTCCACTGAGGAGGCTTTAAAAAAATCACACCCCTTCCCCTGCCATGGATCAAAAGTGTCCCATTACTTCCTTTGTCTCCTTTGTTCCTCTAGCTCTTGCTACACATGAAACTGCCATCCCACCTAAGAATGAATTATATTATAAAATTAACCATGTCATTGGAAGATTCCACTCTTTAAAGTTTCCATTTATAACTACTGTGTTTATGTAAACGTCTTGCCCAATTCATCTCCGAAGAGCACCTTGGGCGGGGTTTGGTGCTCAGTCGTAACCCTGATGGCCCTCTGTCGTGTTCTCTGTTTTGCCCTTTCCTGACTCAGAACTGGTTGTTAGAAGGACAGGGCTGTGGAGACAAATTTGGTCGCTAAGCACTGGCTATCTCTCTCTTCTTTGGAAATTCCCCTACATGTAGGCACAGAGACACACTTATCTGATATGGATGAAGTAAGCCAGTAAAACGGTATGATATGTCTCTTTCTGTTTCCCTTCCATATTGGAATACAACCAAAAGTGTCACTAACCAGAGCCCAAGCAAATGGCACATCTGATCTTAGATTTTCAGCCTCCAGAACTATAGCTAGATAAACCTCTTTATGAAGTGCCCAACATCAGGTACTCCATTGTAACAACACAAAATAGATTGAAGCAGTGGGGTGGGGGGTGTCAATGATTCAGAAACACAAAGAGTCTGTAGAAAAGACAAGGTCCTTCTCTTGAGTTTGTGGAAAAACATTTTGGGGAGGATATTCCACACTTGAGAAGTTCCCTGACCCACATCTCTACACCTTCCCAAGATGGAAGGCAGTTCCCCCCATAACTTGCCTCGCATCTGGGTACATGCATGTGGACTGAGTTGAAAAGCAGCAACAGCCCAGAGAAGTTCTCTTCAGAAGAGAGTGAGGTGCAGAAGGATCCACCATGATGGAAACTGGTGGAGAATGACAGGCACCAAGCTTTCAGAGGCAGCGACATTGGGCAGCCCTCTATTAGAGCCTACACCTACAGAGCCACTGGCAGCATGATTTGTGTGTCCCCAGCTGCCTAGCCTGATTCTGCTCCCCTAGAAATTTGGGAAACTACTTCAGAGACTTTATACATTCCTTTCTGCTCTTAGGAGCTGGAGGAAGCCCCATTGTTTGTATTTGAAAAATCCCCACACAGCATGCAACAGAATAACAGCTGCGTAAGGAAAGCAAGAGAGAAGCAGTTTGGCATAGAAGAGTTTGTTCAATTCTTTCAACTCAAGTTTTAATTACGTAAAAGAGGGGTTGGAGAGATGGGTCAGTGGTTAAGAATGCTCGCTGCTCTTGCAAAGGACCAGAGTTCAGTTCCCAGCATCCACATCTAGCTGTTCTCAGTTGCCCTAACTCCAGCCCCAGGATCCTATGCCCTCTCCTAGCCTCAGAGGGGACCTGAACACAATGTATATACTCTCATACAGATGTGCATATTTACACATGATACCCATAAAAATAAATTAGATCTTGTGTTTGACAGAGAAAATCAGCTAGCCATTGTCCCCCAAGGCCATATGAAGTTATTGCTGGGGGTAAAGTAAGTGAAGGGGTGTGGACACACACACATACACACACACTTGATATTCTACTCAACAGCAGAGGTTATATGGAACCACCCTGTATCTGCAAGCAAGAACATTTGCTGGTTTCACCACCATTAAGACTTCAGCTCCCTGACTTATGAATGTTTTAAACTAAGCAATGACTTCCTAGTGGGTATAAGTCCATTGTTGTATAATCAGGGCGTTTTACACATTAGCTGGATAAGCTGGGCCTTAGTCCTAGGTCCTGCTAGGGCTTTACCCAAAGCCTTATGTAATTCACCAAAGTCATTTCCATGCCAGGGTAGTGCAGACTCCTGATAGAAAGCCAATAAGAGCGTTTCACATCTTAGCCCCCTACTCTATCAAAACATGAAGGTAAGATGACCCTGAAGCTGATTTTCTCAACACACTCCAATCTTGCTGATTTCTTTTCTCCTGTTGGTATCATCTTTCTTAATTATTACTTGAGAAACACAGGAGATCAAGGCCTTTCCTAGACTTTGGATTTCCTAGCCATTTAGATTTGTCATGTACAAATAAAACGACAGCTGAGACTACTAATCTTGGTTGTGCTTGTCCCATTATTTGACAGAAACCTGAGCGTGTTCAGCATTGGTACTGGTAGCTTTGGGCTGTACACAACCCACTTGGCATTTCTCTGGTGTTAATACCTGTTGTCTCTTGTCCCAGCTTCATTTTTGTTGCTGTGATAAGATGCTTTGACAAAAGCAGCCTAGGGGAGGATGGGCTTTGCCTGCCTTACAATTCTAGCTTGTCCTCCATCATTGTCCGTAAGTCCCAGAGGCGAGAGCTTGGTACAGTTGGTTGCTCTACATCCACAGTTGAGAGCGTGGAGAAGTTAATGCAGCCCTGCTGCCTGATGGCTTACGCCCTCTCCACTCTTATCCTCTTGAAGGCCCAGTCTGTAAAGCAGGGCTGTCCCGCATTTGGGGCGCTCTCACAGTTAACTCAGTGAAGATGATCCCCCCACAGGATAACCCAACATCAACAACCCTTCATGGAGACTCCCTTACCAGATGATTCTGGGTTGTGTAAAACTGACAAGATTTTCGCATCACTGAAAGTTGTACTGCCTTATTCTCAGGCCACAGACCCTAGTGGAGAAATTAAATAATCGCTCTCTAAGAAAGGGCCTTGGCCTGATCATTTAGCTTGGCCACCATGTTTGATTGAGAGGTAGGCATGTAACCAACTAAGGCTGCTAAGCATAAAATCTGGGAGTTTCGCTGAAACCATGGGGAAAGGGAAGCCCTCTGCTGTGGTGGATCAGTGACAGATAAGCCTGGAGTTTTCTGCAGGCATCTTGATATCATGAAAGACAATCTGTCTTAGAATGAAGGCAGTCAAGAGGAACTGTAGGAAGTTAGATTAATATAAATTAGATTTAGTAAATATCTAGGTTTCTGATACAGTCTCTTAATCGGGGCATGAAGATCAATTTTGCTGTGAGCAATTAGCTTATCAGCTTATGGATGAAGTCACATGAAACGAGGGGAGTTTCTATGGACTGAAAAACAAGGTCGAAGCCAGGTGAAACAAGGAAAGACTTTATGACCTGGCATTGTTTTCAGCTGCTAAGTGGGCAGAGCCCAAATTAAGCTGAAGCAGGTGGAACAAGGAGCGATCCTATAGAAGGACAAGTGGATGAGCCCAGGAGAGGGCGTGCTAAGGGCTCCATGCTAGAGAGCCGATGCTAGCGAGTCCTCACGCTAAAAAGGACAATGACTAGTTTGTATCCCCTGCTGAAGAAAGTGCTGGTAGACTAATGGCCAGATCTCCCTGAGGCAGAAAGAAGCTGGTGAGCAGATAAAGCCTCAGCAAGACAGCAAAGGCTAAGGACTAAACCCTGTGGCTCAGCTTTTGACTAGAGGGGTTTGACCTGTCCAAACAGTGGCCTGAACAGAACTGTCTGGCTTTAAGGCTGAGACAGAGCAGAAGAGTTGCTGATACAAAGGAAATAAGTTGGCCTACAGGTGGCTGGGGTCTCCCAGAGAGAAGAAAGCCTCAAGCCTTGTTTAAGGTGAGACTTCGACAGCCAATTTATCCTGACGAACCTGCATCTGAGATATTCCAGAAAAAGGACTGCTAAGTGCATTAAAGGGTCTACCCCAGAGACTGTGTTCCTGACGACTGAGGACTGCCCCAGAGACTGTATCCTTCCAAACGGTTATGAAAATAGTTGTAATAGTTATCAATAGGTTTAGTGGTTAGGTCATAGGGTTTGTAGGCATTCATAGGGGCTGTAGGAATTTATAGGAATAGTAATTAAGTAAGTGTATTTGTTATAAGTGAATATAGTTACTAATAAATGAGTGTTTAATAATTAAAAAGGGTGGTTTCAAGGAACAGAAAGACAAAGTGATGGCAAAGGATTGGTTTCTGGAGATTTTATTTGAGGCCTTTGCCTCTCCAGTTGCACAAACCAGTTTTTTACTTTTTCTTACATTCCCTTGAATTAGGTTGCTATTTTCCACCTAAAGAAAACTGGAGTATCAGCTGGGTGTGGCAGCACACACCTTTAATCCCAGCACTCAGGAGGAAGAGGAAGGTGGATCTCTGTGAGTTCAAGGCCAGCCTGGTCTACAAAGCAAGTTCCAGAACAGCCAGGGCTGTTACACAAAGAAGCCCTGTCTCAGAAAACAAACACACACACACACACACACACACACACAAAAAAAAAACAAACAAAGAAGAAGAAGAAAAATGGAGTATGAGTAACAGATACTGATTCTTTTGAGACTTGATACAGATAACAAAAATGTTTATTGATATGCAAATGTAGCCTGATTTAGAAATAATCATTTTCTGTTTTGAACTACTTCCCATTCCATTGTGCGCTTCATACCCACTGTCCTCTGCCCAGGAAAAGGCACTAGGGAATATTGTACTTGAGATGGCCACCAAATTAGAGTTAACAACCAGCCCAAAGCCAGGTCATTACTTGCTGGCCCACCTCCAAAAGCACGTGAGGCCTTGGATCTGAAAACTGGAAGAGTGGAATGGATTGCTTATGGGTATGAGCAAGGGTTGCTCCGGGAGCTTAAAGTCCCAAGCTTCAGCCAGGCATGGTGGCGCACGCCTTTAATCCCAGCACTTGGGAGGCAGAGGCAGGCGGATCTCTGTGAGGCCAGCCTGGTCTACAAAGCAAGTCCAGGACAGCCAAGGCTGTTACACAGAGAAACCCTGTCTCGAAAAACAACAACAACAAAAAAGTCCCAAGCTTCAGCTTTATGGAGTTGGTTGATCATTTGGGTACCACGTGAAAGATGAAGAAACAGATGGTAGGCAGGAGAGAAAGAGAAGCTAATGGAGCAGAGACCATATGACCTCTGAAAAAGCAAATGACTTCATTCTTAGCCTTCCAGTCTTTGTTGGGGCCCTGCAAGGCCCAGCTGCACTTGGATTCAGTCTTGGGTTCCTTCCTTGGAGCACAGTTAAACAGTGCTAGAGACCATGTCTCTGCATCCGCCTCCAGGAAATGAATCCTGACTTTCACCTACCACCCACATGCTGGGGGACACACACTCTGAACATTAACACCTTACAGCAGATGAGACCAGTAAGGTCCTCAGCTCCTACTGCCAAACCTAACAGCCTGAGTGTCATCACCAACACCCACATGGAGAAAGGAGAGAACTGGTTCCCAAGCATTGCCCTCTGACCTCCACATGTATGTTGTGGCACATGAGCATCCCACTCTCATACACACAAAATAATAAGAGTGGTAGTCATCCCTGTCTCAGAGAACGCTGTTTTCTCCAAATGGTTTCAGCAACATCCTAGCCCTTAACTCTGAGAAGACACAATAGAAGACAACAATTTACAAAATGGTTAGCTTCAATGTGTGTGTGTGTGTGTGTGTGTGTGTGTGTGTGTGTGTGTGTGTGTATGTTTGTATATTTGTCTATCTGTCTGATTGACTGTCTGGATGGCTGTCTGGATAGCTGGGGGTGTATACGTGTGTCTGTGTGTTGGTGTATGTGTATGTCTACCTGTCTGTCTGTATTACTGTCTGTATGCATGGCTGGCTGGCTGGCTGTCTATGGGTGTATACATGTGTGCATGCTTGCGTGTATATGTGCATGAACGTGGAGAGCAGAAGTCATTGTCAGATGTCTTCCTATCGCTCCCATTACCTACCTTTAAAAATTATTTTATTTTTTATGCATATGGGTGTCTTCCTATCACTCCCATTACCTACCCTTAAAAATTATTTTATTGTTTTATGCATATGAGTGTTTCACCTGCATGTATATCCATGTGCGTTGTGTGTGTGTGCACGCCTGGTGCCTGCAGAGACCAGAAGAGAGTGTCTGATTTCCTGGAACTGGAATTAGGATGGCTGTGGGCTGCCATGTGGGTGCTAGGAATCAGGCCTGGATGCTTTGAAAAGGCAGAGCGCTCTTAACCACTGAGTCATCTCTCCAACCCTCCACACCTTATCCTTAAGGTTGAGTCTCACTGAACCCAGATCTCACTGACAGGATGCGGTTAACAAACCAACCAGCCCCTGGGATCTTCCTTACCCCCACCCTCTTCACCAGCACTGGGAACTCAGGCTCTGAGCTCTTTGGGTGGAAGCTGAGGATCCAAATTCAAGTTTCATGCTTGCCTGAAAAGCGCTTCACTGACTGAGCCATCTCTCCAACCCAAATCAATGCATTTTTACATGCTATAGATAAAACTGTTGACATGTGAGTACGCAGCTACAGAGTGACTCAGGTCAGATCCAAGCTGCGTGCTTTTGGAGGAGGGGGTCCTGGGCATCACTCTCGAGAAGTGCTCAGGCGACTGAGAAGTGGGGGGGGTGGGTTCCATGAACCATCTGGTCTTCCCACTTGAGGAAAACAGTTTGGCTGGCTCCAGAAGCTTTCTCTCATTATCCAAATCACTGTCCCATGATCGTTTCCTGTTTCAAAGGTCAGAAAAGAAATTCACCTTAAAGGCTGGATGCCTTTGCCCTTTAACTGTTGGTGCCATTCTGTGAAAACTATATAAAACTGCAAAGACTTGGTCCCTCTCCAGATAGTTACCATTTAATCATTCTTGGGTGCTCATCTATGCTTTCCTGCTTAAAAAAAAATACTGATTTTACTAAAGGAGAATGGTACAGATAATTTGCGAAGGACTTTCCTTTTTTTTTTTTTTTTTTTTTGGTTTTTTTCGAGACAGGGTTTCTCTGTGTGTCTCTAGCTGTCCTGGACTCACTCTGTAGACCAGGCTGGCCTCGAACTCGCAAAGATCTGCCTGCCTCTGCCTCCCAAGTGCTGGGATTAAAGGCGTGCGCCACCACCGCCCGGCAGGACTTTCCTTTTTAAAATCTATTTCTATGAGGAGAAAGTTTTTTCAAAGAAATGTTCTTCAGATATGTTTCTTAAAATGCACTAAAATTAAGAGGCAAGTGCTTGAGGTATAAGTCAGCGCTACAGCACACACCTGTCATGTCCAAAGCCCTGGGTTCCACCAAGAACAAGAGAGAGATATTGGTTCATGAAAGGAGAATCTTGCCTTTGTTTCTTTGTTGGCTGTTTGTTGAGGCAGGGTCTCTTGTAGCCTGATCCTCCCTCTTCCGCCTTTCCGAGGCTGGTTATGAATTCTTTACTTAAAGGTAATAATTGGAGAGTTAAATCTATGTCCTCAAGGTCTTTCCCCCCTCTCTCCTCTGGTAAAACCAGGATGTGAATGATTTAGTACAATTGCTGGTCTCAAAAGTCAAAGAAACATTCTTAGAACTGCAGTGGGGCTGGGGACCACTAGACGTAGCACACTGGGCATGGCCTGCAGTTAGGCACAAGAGGAAGCTAAGCGTTCGTTCGATTCACAGCCAGCCACTTCATGTAGGAGCTGAGCATGGTCTCAGTTTCTTCACAACCTGAATTCTTGCCCAATAATGTGTATAAGTGCCGGCAGGTGGCGCCCCATAGGGAGACTTCTAACTTGAGAGATCCTCAAGAGTTAGTCGCCCAGATCTTGCAGTTGCCTCATAGTCTACTGACAGCTCAGACATGTTCAGACACAGTATCTTAAAGTCAGGGGCCAAATATGTATAAACTGGACATTGGGAAGGTATACTGGGCCATTTAACTCTCATAAATGTGGCATATTTATATCTGTTGTTTTGTATAATACTGTTATAAGAGAAGGAACCAGCTGTTGGACTGAAAGGGGAAACTTCTGGGGGGAAGAGGGTGGAAGGGCGGGATAGGAAGGGGGAATAGGGAGGGGTTTGTGACTGAGATGTAACTTGAAGAAAAAAAAATAAAGTATTTATATAAAAAAAAAAAAAGTTAGTCGCCCAGATCTTGCAGTTGCCTCATAGTCTACTGACAGCTCAGACATGTTCAGACACAGTATCTCAGTGTCTCTGGTCCTGCTCAGCCATCATTGGTGCCAAGACACCATTTGTAGCCTAGGCTTGCCCACCTTCCTCTCACCTGACCCATGCTGACGCGAGAGGCAAAACCTCAAACCATAAGCACAGGGGCAGGACAGGCCCTCCCTGACCCTCTTTCTGATCCCCACACGGTCACCAGTAAAGAAAGCAGAGAGCAGAAACTAGAGGGTCAAGGATCACAGGATAGGGGGTGGCAGGGGAACTCTCTAGGATTTGGCTGGGGAGAAGCCCCACCTCAGCTGAGATGACCTGCACTCCTAGCTTTCATTTCCACTATTGGTTGTTGAGCTCCATGCCTAACACAAAAGTAAATAGTTATGCAGTGTGGCTTAGCCCACATATCATTCAAGGCAGGGGGAGGACCTCTCAACAGCTCTACGTTTATTTTTAGGTTCTAATTGACCAAGTGACTAACCCAAATGTCCAAAGAGGATGACTCTGAGGCTGAGAAGTGTGGCTAGAAACAAAGGCATGGACATCCAAGGTCGATCGCCCAGGCCACCTCAGTTTGTAAATTATGCCATCGTCCAAGTCCTATAATGCCCTAAACACCTCATGTCAGCCAACAGATAGTATTCAGTGCTCAGCACACTCAAAGGACTTGCAGACTTGCATGGTGGGAAGTAACTCCCCTACTTTGGCTAAGGGTGTGGTGGGTACAACACAAAATAAAAATATCCCTCGGGGAAGGTCAGAAACCACAAAAAGTAACCAAACCACATGAAAGTAAAATTTTGAGGAAAAGTAAAGTGCATTTCCCACAACTTCTGGTTCGGTGCCTTGGACTGTGTATGCACAATGATGCCGTGTTAATGAAGATGAACAGCAATATAAAAAAAAACGCCGTGGGAAGAAAGCCTGATTTCCAGAGAAACTCCCTGGGTTTTGCACATGGCAATCAAAGTATCCCATTAGAACTGAAGTTCCAAAAATAAATGTGTTGCTGAGAAAAAGGAGGCAGAACACATGAGATAATGGAAACAATATAGGCCTTGCTAAGTCACAGAATGCAAGATGATAGTCATGAGTAGGAGCTCTGGGTGACCCTGAGGGGATCACTGAGACCTGCTGAGCCTCCTCAGGTGACAAGGAAGTCATATTTGTGCCCCCATGATGCAATGATTTGTTATGTAATCTAAATGTTAATTATTCTGCTTCCAGAGGCCTGCTTGATGTGCCAGGGCCATAAGTACACCAAGTAAAGCTTGCTTGTTAACCATTGTCTCTGATTGGTTGAATAAATGCTGAGGTCTGTGATTGGGCAAAAAGAGAGGTAGGAGGGGGCGCTAAGGTGTTTAAGCTTTTGGAGCAGAGAGGTAAACAAGGGAGAAGAAGCTGGGGAAAGGGAGGAGGAAGACATGATGGGGTGGATGGAAGAAAATCATCCCACGTGGCCTGGAACATCAGCATAGCATGGAGAATAATATCCCAAGGAGACACATATATATATATATATATATATATATATATTGGGGTTTTATTTGGGGAATAGAATAAGCTAACTTAGACGGTTCAATATTGCTCAATCCAGGCTAAGGCTTCTTAAAATCCATCAGGTATCTGTGTGATTATTTATAATGGCAGGTTAAAGACTAACACCACTGACCAATTAACTATAATATGAATACTGGTAATAATTTAAATATTTATTTCTACATCCTCTCCAACCGCCAATTTGGTGGTGATGACTGAGGAGTCATCCAAGTGACACTGGGACTCATTGGACCATGCAGGCCCTCTGCACTGTGAGACTCAAATTTCAAGGCAAAGACCTGGGACCTGAGACCAAGTTATTCTCACTGTGGCTGTAGAATATCCAGACACTGTAGAAATGTCCTTCCCCCAAGAGGTTCCCAGTTTAAGAAAATGTTCAAGACACATTATTCTCTATACACAAAGGTTGTTTTGAATTTCTTTTTAGAAACAACATTCAATAAGGATTATGGGATAATTGTAAGTGTGTTAAAGAAGAGAAATGGACTCTTCATCCTCACCCTACACAAAAGTGAATTACAGTCGAATTAAATAATAATTTTTTGCAGTTAAGAATATTTTATAGCCGGGCGGTGGTGGCGCATGCCTTTAATCCCAGCACTTGGGAGGCAGAGGCAGGTGGATCTTTGTGAGTTCGAGGCCAGCCTGGTCTATAAAGTGAATCCAGGACAGCCAGGGCTACACAGAGAAACCTTGTCTCGAAAAACCAAAAAAAAAAAAAAGAATATTTTATAATCACCAGACAAGACAGCTGCATATTGATTCAACTCTGATGGGGCAGAGCAGGCCTCACTTTAGGGAAGACATTGGAGGGGAATGGTTGCCTGATCCATGATGCCAAACTGGCAAATGTTATATTAGAAGTATTTGTAGCAAATGTGCCAAAGAAGCTGCACGTTGTTGAAGAACTTAAACCCACAATCTACATGTAAAGTGAAGAACACGAAACAAGTTACAGATTAATATCTTAGCATTGCATCTGTTTTGAAAGCCAAACCTCTTGGCATTTTTGAAGAAAAGTGTATGTAGTGATGAAATATCATAACTAAGAACAACCCAGGAAGGGAAAGGTTTACTTCAGCTTATGACTTAGAGTCCCTCATTAAGGGAAGTCAAGGCAGGAACGGAAGTAGAGACAATGGAGGAAAGCTGCTTACTGGCTCACTATTATGGCTTTCTCAGTCTGCCTTTATACATACCTACATTATGAATACTTACAGTGAATGTATACCTACAGTGGGCTGGGCCCTCCTATATCAATCAGCAATTAAGGACATGGACACAGACCAATCTGATCCAAGCAATCTTCAGTTGATATCCTCTCTTCCCAAGGGACAAGAAGTTCCCATCAAGTTGATAAATAAAGCTAAATACGGTGCTGTCACCTTCCTTCATGGATGCCCAAGTCAGCAGTGCCATATAAAACAGTGTGGCATTGGCACCTGACACATCCACCACCTCCCAGCATTTAAATCATCTCAAGATAAGTCATAATACTTAATATAACATGAGTGCTACATAGACAGACTGTATTGTGTTTAAGGAATTATGACAGCAAAAAAAGCTTGAGTATGTTCAGGGCTGGTGCAATTCTAGTTTTCAAAAATATTTTACTAATGTATTTATTCATTTAGCATTTTCTATCCACATTTGTTTGAGCATGTAGAGAAAAGAAGAGAAATTCATACCTGGTCTCTAATGCTGCCTTCTACAAGGCCCCGGAGCAGAGATGAGTCAGACAGCTTGGACTCCACAAATCCCCCCCTGGATTGAGTCTCATTACCACAAGCACACATTGCTTCCTTCTTTTGAAAATAAGTCATTTTAACTGATGTGAAAGACACCTAAGACAAAGAATTTGTAAACTGAAAATCAGGGAAAGGAGAAATGACACAGGTATATAAAAATAAAAATAAGTTCAGCCTCATTTATAATCAAACAAATCCCCATGGTATGGTGGTGTCTGTGGTTACAATGTTGGCAAACATATTCTAGTGATGGTATTCCAGACAAGCGGGCAATATAGCACCTCGCATGAATTGTTCTAACCCACACAGAAAGCAAATTGCAAAAAATGTGTTTAGATTCTTTTTAATGTTCAAACCTTCAATATGGAAATATATCCCAGGACACACTCACATACAGAAAAAGGTCACTGTGTAAAAATCATAATGAGGGGCTGGAGAGGTGGCTCAGCGGTTAAGAGGACTGTCTGCTCTTCCAAAGGTCCTGAGTTCAATTCCCAGCAACCACATGGTGGCTCACAACCATCTATAATCGGATCTGGTGCCCTCTTCTGGACTGCAGGCATACATGCAGACAGAATACTGTATACATAATAAATAAATAAATAAAATATTTAAAAAAATCATAATGACCAGAACACTTCTGAAAATTTTAACCAAATGTTCAAAAACAAAATTCCTAAGCAGGAATCCCTACTCCATGGAATATTATACATTCAGGAAAACACTGTCTACAAAGGGAATAGAATAAAATAAAAATTCTTGGCACACATAATCACATGAAAAACTAATTTTAAACTACATATACACATGACTATGCAACTAAGAAAATTTTCCACATAAAACAATTTAGAGAAACACTCCTGGTTGTCTTTCACTATATGGATTATGGGTGACTTTTTCTTCTTAGGAATTTTCTGCATTATGCAGATGTCTTTATGGTACTGCATTATATTCATAATTGTGGAGAAAACAGAACAAAGAGGAACAGCTCATGGGCTGGGGACACATTCTGTAAATGACTTCTGTGTCTTTCTGAGAAGCTTCACAGGCCAACACAGATTTGATTCTCACTGCCTGTCTTTTGGCCCAGATGCAAATGATCATCCCAGCTTCCGTTGTGGCTTCCATAAGTCAGGGTCACACACTTCTCCCCACCCACCAGTTCCAAGTCGCGTGACAGATGCCCATCAACAAGCTTGTGCTCAGCTCAGTGGGCAAAGTGCTGACAGGACAAAGAAGAGGAACTAAGGGAGTTCAGATCCCCAGCACCACGTAAGAGTGGCAGCTCCTGTTACCCTAGCACTGGGGTGCAGAGAGATAGGAGGATCCCTGAGGCTCACCGGTCAGTCAATCTCACCAGTCAGTGAATCTCACCAATCAGTGAACCACAGGTTCAGTGAGAGACGTGTAAGGTGGAGAAAGGTAAAGGGAAACACCTGGCAGCAACCTCTGGCCTCCACAGGCATACACTCACACAAGGATGTGTTTATAGACACACGTGTTCACACACACACCGCACACATACACAACACATATACACACCACCACAGAGTCACATAAACACCACACACACACACAACATACACACATAAACATATAACATAATGCATATACCACATATACACATGTACACATATACAACACATATGTACATAAACACACAACACAGACATGCACACATATACTACATACAGATGCACAAACACACATATACACACATACACAAACAAGATACATGCACACTCATGCACATATACGCACACATGCACACATTCACCACACACACAAGCATATAACACTCATGTGCACACTTACATCACACACACATATACACAAGTGCACACTTACACACATGTTCACACATATACCACACACACGCACACACAAAAGCACATAATACTCATGCCCACACATACGCACATGTACACACATACACACATGTGCACACATGTGCACATATATACACATAAAAACATAACACAATAAAAGCATACCACTTGCACACATACACACAAATAAAATGGAGCTCGTGTTCTAACTGTCCCATCAGAACATTTAGTTCACATGTTGAAAGAGGGATGGATGTGTATGTGCACGTGGGTATCTGTGTGTATGTGTATACTGCATGCATGTATGCATGCATGCGGTATGTATCCATGTGCGTGTGGGGAGGGAGGACATGGCTTCCTCCCTTTTCTTTCCTCAAGCTCAGCAAGAGAGAATCTACAGCAATGCCACAGTCATGTGTCCTCAACACCAGAGGGACAACACAAACCAGTGAGAGCCAGAGCAGCCCAGCCAGACAGCACTGAGATGTTCAGCAATTTTAAATCACAGCACATTAAAGTCCATCTCTGTGTTCCAGCTCACCACAGCTGAGACCTCACCTACAGTATTTCACACGCTATCCCTAGAACAGCACGGGGGAGTTCTCCTTTAAGTGCATGCAGTGGCCAATCAAACATTCGAAAATCTCTTTTGCAATGCTATGGATACACTATAGACACCCTAAACATTGACTCATACAAAAATCTTTACATGCAGATAGTAAAAAAAAGTATCCCAAATGTTAGCTCTGGCTGCATTCAAACACTGGGATCATACACGATAACCTTATAGTTCCTTAAACCACAAATGTGAGGTGGAGATTTTTAATTTCAGGACTGTTGTAAATAAACTCAAGAGTATTGACCATCAAAAGAAATTCTCTGAAACAGTGGTTAAAACAGAAACATTATATAGAAAATATATAATAAACATATATCTAATATGTATTGCATATAATAACATATATATTATATATATGATGAGAACAGTAGGCCCTAGATTTGTCTCTTTAGTCTAGGTATTTATATAACAATTTGCATGCAATTATATTCCGACAGGTAGGGTCACCTATCCTCTGCCCTTTAAGAGAAGCAGCATGTTGTCAGTATGTGAGACACCGGCCCTGAACTCCCATGGGTAAATCTACTTCCTTCTCACAGCCCTCTGGACAGCTCCATGGGGCAGGGACTATTACTATTACTGGACTATTAGAGTGAGAGCTGTCACCTGGGGATCAGGCTCCATGGGGCCTCACGTCCCCCAAGTAGCAGAGGTAAGGGGGGAGGCCATATTAGCCTGGCTCCAGAGGGGTCACGGTCACCCCACCACAGGCTGCACACCACAGACAGCCACCACATTTGCTTATACCAGAACAAAACAAAAACCTTATCTAAGCATGACCTGGACAACCAATGAAAGGATAATAAGTAGCCAAAAACTAAGTGAACAGACGTCAGTGCACGGGCAGCCACCCTGAATGGAAGGGCTTGTTCACTGAACCAAATTACAAACTGAAATAAGGCCCAAGTTAGAATGATGAGAAGAAAGCTGTATATGGCCTCTGGATCATGAAAACTGAAAATAAAATAAAATGATTAAATGGTCTGGCAGAGAAAAAAAGTACTGTTTGTTGTAAATAGACTCAAGAGGTAGAGACGGGTCTAAAAATAGTTTCCACCATATCTCTGCTTTAATAATAGCATATTAGCATACATTCTCTTGCAAATGATCGCCACTATAAAATATATTAATTAGAAGACTATATTTAAAAAAAAACAGTGGGCATAGAAGGAAATATCACTAGTAAGTAATAAGACAATGAAGATGTCTCTATCTAGAAGGAAGATATATCACATTACTGCCTCAACTTTGGATCAGCAAGCTGTTAAGAAAAATGTTCTTTAAAATATTTGGGGGCCAACAATATGGCTCAGCTGATAAAGGCACTTGCTGCCCCTAACGGCCTGAGGTCCATCCCCTGCGCTCACAGGCCAGGAGGGAACTGACAGGCTGTCATCTGCCCCACCACCACCCCTGCTTTGTGACATCCTGTGGCACATGACTGCACGCACACATTCATACAGTCACACAATAAATAAATAAATAAATAAATAAATAAATAAATAAATAAATAAAT
>CAJQZJ010032563.1:13284584-13301700 GCA_907164525.1 Lophiomys imhausi | reverse complement strand
TATTAGATGATAGATAGATAGATAGATAGATAGATAGATAGATAGATGGATAGATAGATATTAGATGATAGATAGATGGATAGAGAGATATTAGATGATAGATAGATAGATAGATAGATAGATAGATAGATAGATAATAGTCAAAAGAACTAATTCTCTTTGAGCATCTAGAGAGAGTGGGTCCCAGCAACACGTCACCTCTGGACACAGAGCCTCCACAGCTGTGAGAGGACTCGTGTCTACTGTGTTGGTGTCTAGTCTGTAGCAGTTTATTCCATGCACACAGGAAACAAGCCCTCAGCCCCATCTCTCATGAACGACCTCAGCTTTGCAGGCAGCAGAGATGGAAGCTCTGAGTCCTCTAAAGCAGCCCTTTCCTCATGCACAGGGGGCCTCAATCTAGTCCCAGAATGCGACTAAGCTTTTTCCTCAGTGCAGCGGTATGGTCGCACTAATGTCTGGTTCCCACAGAGCTTTCTCCAGCTACAGAAACTCTCAGGCATGCCTGGGTATTGAGGAGGCAGGGTACCCACCAGAACCACACCAGACCTCAGATCACCTGGGTCTAGGGACAACCTGTTGCTTCAGAGCCAGTTAGAAGAATGAGAAATGTCCCCATTATGTTCCTGTCTGCCAGACTTTCAGTCCCAGTTCTGCCAATCAGACTCTGGTTTATGACCATTGGTAAGTCTCTTTATCTCTGGTAAAGGGTAGATTCCCTCACCCTTTAACTGGGGCAGACCACAGGGCTCCAAAATGACATGTTCTCTGCTCCGCTACCCTCCCCCCTTCCTTCTGTGCCCTACAAAACCCCTCTAGTTACAGCCTATATGGCATCTGGCTTCAGGTCAGAAGGGAGAGGTTCCAGAAGGTTGGGAACAAGAATGGCTACCTACTTCCTGGACAACATACCTCCCTGCCAGGAATTCATGCCACACACATGTGCACATACTCACATGAACATACACACACACACACACACACACACACACACACACACACACACACACCCCACATGGCCAGCCACTTCACCATGCCCACACCTGTGTAAACAGTCCGTTAACCTAAGTTTGCTTCAATTTTTGCCACCCTTCATGTGTGCTATGTGCCTCATTATGGGACCCTGGCAGATAAATGATACCGTTTGCTAGACTAGATTGAATCAACACTTAGAATTCCAGTAGGTATTTACTATGAGCAACCGGTCAACATGTCTGAGGAAAACATCACAGTGCCATGTTTTACTTCCCTTCCCAAATTTAATACCATACAGGACAAAGATGGTGGTGTTTCCATCATGTGAGCGTGAGTGAGAAAACCCATCATTCCTCACAGGCTTTTTTCTCTCCTCCCCCTCTCCCTGCCAGGATCCTTCTGCCCATGCAGTTGTTACAGGTCACAAATGTCCACTTCCCCTCCCCCCACATCCCTAGAATCAACTTCAAAGTCTGCCCCACCAACAGATTCCAACCCACCTTCAGAGTTTCAACACTTCATGCCCACGAGGATAGCTATCATCCATAAAGAGAAGAAAACCAATAGCCATTTGTAAAGACATGGAAGCCCTTGTCCCCTGCTGGTGGATGTGTGAAATGGAAGCGTTGTGGGAAACAGTATGGTCCTTGCAAGAGACTGACTACATACTGGCATGTGATCCAGCAATTTCCGTTCTGTGTGCACAACCAGAACTGAGAGTAGAAACCTGAACATACACCTACATGCCTGTGTTCATAGTGCTGTTATGCACAATAGCATCAGACGGAAACAGCCTGTGCCCAGCCACAGACAAACGGACAGTCAAGTTGCTATATGCATGCAATGGAATATATTCAGCCTTGAGAAGACAGAAATTCAAATATCTAGTACAGCGGAGCCTAAGGACACTCTGTTAAGCGGAATAAACCAGTCACAAAACGGTGAGTATTGGCCACAGTACCAGTTGTATGGCATCCTTGTGGGGCTCACAGAGACAGAAAGGAAGAAGGTGGTTGGCAGGGGCTGAGGGGAGAGAAGAACGGGAAACTACTGTTTAATGAGCCCAGAGCTTCAGTTCAGAAAAAAAAGGGGGGCTCTGGAGAGGGTGGGCAGAGGCATAGTAATACAAATGTGCTCAGCGACACTAAACTGACTACAAAAAAAAAATGGTTCAAGTGGCAGATTTTATATCATTTGCATTTAGTCACAATGTTAATGTATTTAAGAAATACTGATTCCTCACCTAATACACTGGCCATGTTTCTCGGACTACTTCAGCAAACAAATTAAAGGTCAGCGTCCCCACCAATTGAGCTCAGCTGTTACGGTGTCCCTCTTGTCCCAAGCGCTTGTTGATCTGTTCCATACATTAAGTAAAAGATGGAAGGAGCCATGGCTTGAACAGGAAAGGTCTCCCACAGACTCACATGTTAAGAGTGTAGGCCCACATCGGTGAGGCTATTCTGCAAGTCTTTAAACTTTCTGAGGTGGGATCTAGCCAGAGAAAGTAAATTCCTGGGGTGGGCCAAGGGACTAATCTTGACCCTGTCTCTTCTTACCTCCCTCTTTGTTTCCTGGCTGCAGTGAGGTGAAGGGTCTCAGCCACAGACTCCCGTGATGTTGTCCCAGAGCTCTGGGCTAAGCAGAACCTTCAGAAACTAAGCAAAACACACATTTCCTCTTTTAAAGTTACCCATGTTAGGTATTTGGTGACAGCCACAAAGTGACTAACACAGGAACCAGAGCCAGTTCAGCCTGCATCCTGAGAACCCAGAACCGTGTACAGCGTGTTGAAACTACTCTGAATCATTATTTGAATGCGTGAGTAAAAAAGTTTAGCCAGAGTAGCCTGTGTCTTCTTTTTCCTCCCTTTCTCCAGCCAGGAGATGCTTTCAATTTCCCTAACATATGGAGCTTCTTTTCAGAAATAGAGAAAATGGAACCATAGTAAAGTCCCTTCACATTCTGTTCAAAGTGATAAGCATGCATTTCTAAGTGCATAAATTGTGATTTTTTTTCAACCTCAAATTCTGCTGTTTATCAGACATGTGACCTTGGGCAAGTTATTGAATTCTCCAAAGCCTGTTCTTCTCATCCAGAAAAGGGAATACTACTAAAATTCTAGAGAGCAACGGTTGCTGCAATCCAAAATCTAAAATTGCCTGTCTCCTGGTGACATCGGGTTTTCTGCAAGAGAAGTAGCCTTGCTCCTCAGCCTCTGGGCCAGTAGTTAAGACACAATAATGAACTGGAGAAAGTCATGGCGCGCTAAGGTAGAGGTTTCTTCCTTCTTCCTGGGTATAAAAACCCAGACCATGTAAAGGTTAGTGCTCCTCCAGTGATCCTCCAGTGAGATGGAGCCTAAAAATGCCTCCAGCTCGAAGAGAACAAACCAAGGTGAGAAAGAAAGTATGTCCTGCTAGCCACGCTTGAATCACAAGTCTAGTTCCAAGGGATCCAACGCACATACACACGTGCCGCCAAAGCAACCCATACTAATAAAATAAAATAGGAAAATAGCCTGTGTTTGGGAGCTCCTGACAACAGACTTGAGATCTACCTGAAATAAGGTTCTCTTGGGCTGGAGAGTTGGCTCAAGGGTTAAGAAAACCTGTTGCTCTTGCAGAGATCCCAGGTTTGATTCCCACTACCACATGGTGCCTCACAACCATCAGTAACTCAGGGAATCCATCATTAGCTTAGGGAATCCAATGCCTTCTTCTGACCTCTTCAGGCACTGGCCTGAAGACACATAAATACATGCTGGAAAACACTCATACACATAAGGTAAAGTAAGTTAGTCTAAAGAAAAAATAATGTTTTCTAGGGGGTGGAAAAGCTACTGCAAAGATTCAGTCCATGTAAAGCACACAGGGTCCGAAGAAAATGTGTTGTCTGTAATTTGCGCTGTTTATCATTGCAGTGGAAAGTTCCTGCCTTCTTTTAGGGATCACCTTAACTGTCTCTGACTTCTACCTTCTCTGTCCTCCAAGAACATGCTCTAGGATTAGAAGAATGAGGACAAAAGCTGTCACCACCTCCCAATCCCATTCCCTGTCAGACATCACTAATTGATCAGAGCTCCCTCTCTTGCTGAGCCTGGCCCAGCTTCCTAGGCAGCCACTAACAATCAATCAGAGATGACATTCTAAATGAAATCCACTTGTCTGGCTCCAGCCTAGCAGCTGGCCAGGGTTTTCTACGAAGAAAGAAGTCTCTACTACACATTCTTATTTGGATTTTGTTTTGTTCACAATCCTTTAAAAACGGGGAAAGTACCCTTTGCTCAAACCTCTTTGCTAAGCCTTGAAGCCAGCCTGAAGTGAACAAGGTACCGCACCAGAAAGAAGCTATACTCTAAGGAAGGGCTAGACCTTCCTTATCCCCTGGAACGTGATAGATGTACTTCCACCCTGTAGCCAAGCTTGTGCGCGAACTAAGGAGAGAGTATTTTCTCCACTGCTAGTGTGCCTCTCGCCACCGGAAGAACGCCTCTGAGTTTGGTGTGGTAGCTCACACCTATGAGCCCAGAGTGTAGTGTATGGAAGCAAGGGATGTGTGGGTCTATACCTTAGCCTCAGCTACAGAGCAAGCCAGAGCTAAGGGTACGTTAAGATCCTGTCTCAAAAATAAAGGGAGAAAAGGGACACGTGACCAAAACTAAAGTGGCACGTCCAGTCTTGGCTCCCTAGCACGCTGATGCTTTTCTTACAATGAATTAAATACAAACACTTCTTTTGTCCTCCTCTTTATTACTCTCCATATTTAATTCTGGCTTGAGTGAAAGGGACTAAATTTTGCTTGACTGATATAGCTTATTCATTCAACAAATGTCTGGCTAAACCCCAAATCTCTTTTCCCAGTCCTGCCAGGGAGGAAGATTGACACATGGATCAGGGTGAGAAGAGGGGTCTGCCTAGGGTACTACAGCAGCAGGAAACGGGGCAGTCACTTGAGAGGGGAGTGCCCAGTCCTGCTAATAGCAACGGGAGGGAGGTACAAGAGCTGACAGGAAAGGGGGGGGGGGCTGACAGGTGCAGAGGCTAGCCTGAGGGTGGTGGAGGGGGGATCTGGCAGGCGCTGGGGGAGAAAAGCTGGTGAGATTAGGGCGGCACCGTGGCGTGTGTTCTTGGAGTCTAGGTTTTTATCTGGAAAGCTTCTGAGAAGCCTTTGAAGGAAATTAGCTAGAGAGGCTAGCTTAGATTTTTGTTTTCAGAATGACTGTGGCAGGATCGAGAATGAACGGGAACAAGAAGGAGGTTCTGATTGGGAGCAACGAGCCAGCTGGAAGGCAACCGCAGCAGTTCTGGCAAGAAGGAAATCAATCAACAACCGCAAAAATAAAAAAGGGTCACATTCGCTCGGGGGCCTACCTACCACCTGGCCTGATGCTTAAGTCTCAGAGGGCCACATCCAATCTTCACCGCCTCTCTGAGGTAGCTTTGGTACCTACTAGCAACCTCCTTCTCGCTTCAGGAACCAGAGAAGAGGTCAAGGAGGCCAACTTGTAACTGCTGAGCCAGCACACAAATCTAACGTCTGGCTGCTGGGAATGTCCACAGTGGTGTTGACTTGGGTGTCTGGATATTGAGTTACAGCTTCTCTACCCCACCCTACCGCACCTCCATCTGCGCGTGCCCCCTCCCCCTCTCCTTTCTCTTCACCACACAGCCCTACTGCCCCTCCTTTGCAGTCCCTGACATCATTGCCTTGGCCATGAAATTCAAGCATCTCCCAGTTGGAGTAAAAACCCTTGCACAAGCCTTGCCAATTCGGCCTGGCAATCCCCTGCCAGCAACCCTGCTCCCGGTAACACAGTGCCCTACGTCTGTTCTTTTCAATTAGTCAGAACCAGGAAAACTTTGAGCAGAGGCTTGTGTGGTTTCCTTCTAAGAGAGGTGAACCTTAACAGCCCGGCTTCTGTGTTTCACACTGGTCGCCTGCAGAATGGAACCTGCATCTTCCGTGGAAGGCTTGCGTGTCGGAACACAAGCATCCCCATAGCCAGCCTGGCCTGCATCCTCGGACAGACCCACCGGCAGGAAGAACCAAATGAAGTCTTCTTTTCCCCCCTTCTCGGCAAGAAAGTTACAGCAAGCATCTGCAGCGAGAAACTTGTGTACTGCTTCCTGCGGACAGGGAGACCTCCTGCCCCTCCCGGGCTGATACAACCCACTTTGTACATCCTGCTTCTCCGAAGCTAAAAATAAATCGGTATGCACTGAAAACTCTCCACGTCTCCCCAGCACACACGGCCCCAACCCCACGAGGTCCAGACACGAGAATCTTTAGCTCCAAAATGCAATGGATTTCAGCGCAGGTTCCAGCAGCGCCCGGGGCAGTCTCCGGCCCCCTCCCCAACCAATCCACCTTCCCCAAAGGTCTCCCGCGGCGTTTCACCGCTGGACTCTGCAGACCCTGGGCGGGGTACCGACGCCCCTGGCCTCGGGCCTGCATGCTCCGGACGTCCCCCGGCCACCAGGCTCGCTAACGCCCCCTTTCGAGTCTGGAACGCCTCGCCGCAAAGTTGCTTTCTCCCTTCTAGGCACCAGCCTGGGGAGTATGCGTTTAAAGCTTGACGGTCCTTGAGAGGCGCCGGGGTCGGGTTCCCGGGGCGGCGGGGGGTAGGGAGTCAGGGAAACCGACGGGGTGGGTGGCACCTGGGAGGAGCTGCAAGGAACCGGTTCTGGGGGCCCCGGGATCTCCGCCACCCTATGCTCTCTCCTCTCCCCCGGCCGCGGCTCCCGGCTCCGGCCCTCCCGCTCGCCCGCCCAGCTGCGGCTCCCGCTCCCCGCTAGAGGAGGGAAGGCGCTGCGACTCACCGCCTCGGCCGCTCCCAGCGTCTGTGTCGCCGCGGGCGAGGCGGCGGCGCCTTCCCTCCTCCCGCCTCCCCTTGGACAGCTCGGTCGCAGCCGCGCCCCCCTCCCCAGCCTCGCTCGTCGACCGCTCCCCACCGCGGCCGAGGCCTCTCCGTGGGATGGGGCTCGGCTCCCGCTGTCGGGGTGAGGGGACCAGCCGAAGCAGGGAGGCACGGGTGCAGCGGCAGCCCCGCCTTGCCCGGGTGCAGACGCTGGCCGCAGCCCGGGTTCCCTCGGATCCCAGCCCACCGCCCAAGGGTCCAGTCAAACAGTTCCCAATGGGTATTATCTGTGTGCTGGGGACGTCAAATTCGACCTAGAATTATCTTCCAAGCTTGCATTGAGAGGCCTGGCATCCCTGTCATCTCTCAGTCTATTTAAGGGATCCTTGAGAGCCTTTTCCAAAGCCCCCCCCCCCAAAAAAAATCTCTCTCTTGCATTCATAGGTCCACGAGGTGGGAAGGCTCCTGTTTCAAACTGGCCTATTCTCTACTCAGGGCTTTCTGTCAAGGGACAGCGAAAGGGCCGGTGTCTTATGCCACCCCCCATTGCACAATGTCACCAAACTCTCCATCCCCATTGAAGACAGGGAGAGAAGCAAATTCGTTCATCCAGCCTTCTTGTTGTGTTGACCACTCATGACACCTGGAAAAGCCACTGTAACTCCTCATGTTTGCCAACCCCAGTGACGTGACCCCTTTTCAATTAAAAACAAAAACAAAACCTTAGTTAGAAAGGTATGGTGACCCGGCCCATGCAGCAAGATTGCTGTCATAATATGAGGAGAGAAACCACATTACCAGCTGGGGAGATAACTCAGCTACCAAAGGTAAGCTTGTTAGGTTAAGTGTGGCCACCTAAGATCCATCACCAGAACCTATGTAAGAAGACCAGGAGAGGTGGTATGAGTCTGTACACCCAGAGCTGGGAGGTAGAAACAGGTAACTTCGTGGGCTTCCCTGGCCAGCTAACTCTGCCTAATCCTCAAGTCCCAAGCCAATGAGAGATCCTGTCTCAAAAACAGCCAAGTGGACAGTGCCTGAGGAATAACACTCAATATTGGCCTCCAGCCTCCACACATATATTTACCCACACACACACACACACACAAAGAGAGAGAGAGAGAGAGAGAGAGAGAGAGAGAGAGAGAGAGAGACAGAGAGAGACAGAGACAGAGAGACAGAGAACACAGAGAGAGATGCATTGATTTAGGTCCACAGTCACCTAATGAACATCAGCTAAAGGGTTCAACTAACCAAACTCATTCTTTCCTATTTCTACTTAAATTGAAAAGCAAATGGAAATTCAGATCTTTGCCTGAAGAAGATTCAAAGATTATCCCAGCACTTTAGGAATCACCTGGGGAGTTGGAGCCTTTTTTTTTTTTTTTTTTAAAAAAAACACTAGTTCTGGACCTCCAGCCCAAGAGATTCAGATTTTGTAGCTCAGGGGTGTGATCCAACATGGATATGTTTTACAAGAACCCTTAGAGAGTCTGTTGTGCATATGGGATTGGAAGACAGTGGGTTTGGGCCAATCTGAAAACAGAGCCCGAGACAACTCTAAAACACAGTTTTGAGTCCAGAAAAAAAGGTCTCAGCTGCTATCACAAACTCAAATGGCCCTAGAAATAAAAGTGAAGAAGAGGTGACATAAGGAGGGTTTACAGAGGCAGATAGGACCAGGGGACTACTATGATTTGAGCATGTACTTCTCCCAAATTTCATCCCAACCTCAGTTGCTCAGTGTGGCAATTTGGGAGGTGGGTCCCAGTAGGAGGGGTTAAGTTTGGGGGTGGGGAGCCTCTGTTTTCCCCCAGTGAGTTTCAGATCTCTGGAGCCCCCAGCTAGTTACTGCCAGTCTGGCCAAAACCCCGGTTAACCTTAGTTTGTGTATTTCCCAGGGCACCACTTGCCCTTCCATTTTTTCTGCCATAAGTTGCAGCAGCACGCAGTCCTCACCAGATGCAGTTGTTGGATCTTAGACTTTCCAGCGTCCAGAACCATGAGCCAAGATAAACCTTTTTCTTTATAAATTACTCAGTCTCTGCTGTTCTGCTATGGCAACAGAAACAAACTAACCATGTCTCTGAAGAGGGCAGCCTCATTTTTCCATGTGAGAAATGCATGTCTGGTGTAGCCATCAATTGTTTTTTTAATCTTGTTTTGGTTTAGGATGATTTTTTTTTCCCCAGTGAAGTCAGAAGTTCATTTTTAATATGTGTGTGTGTGAGTGCATTCTAATTTTAAAGTAACAACTAATTCCAAGATATTTTCAGGCTATGTAAGCAAAAGGAAGGGTTTGTAGGCCACAGAATGTCCCCTAGTTATCAGGTCATGGTCTATGGTACCTGTGTTCTCTAAATGTTGGTGCTAGAACAGCCGGAAGGCAGCCATGATGGAAGTGGGATTCATCTTCGAGACTTTATTCACTTTGTAATTATTTAGTGGTTTTGACTTTTTTTTAAATAAAGCTTTATCTAGATGCATTTGTAGTAGTTCCTTCTTATCTGAGGTTTTGCTCCCAGCTTCATTTATTCAGTCATCCCAGCCCAAAAGTGTGGAATAAACAATTTAAGTTTTTAATTGCACACTGTTACACAATTAAAAGGAACAACATTAAATCACACACCCAGGTATGGGTGACCCCTCACCCACTGTATCTATACTGTAGTATTTGGCATTATCAGTTGATAGTGTTGGGCTCATTTATCAGGTCAGCTTCATCAGCATTACAGTACTCATGTGATCCTTTGTTTACTAATGGCCCCAAAGTACAGGACGTTTGAGGCAGAGGAGGTAACTGGAAATAAAACGTAGACGAAGTCGTTAACTGGGAAACATGGCGGTATGTAGGTTATTCACAAGACTCAAGCTCCTTTATTAACTTTGAATACTTTTAAACTTCCTACACTTTGCAGGAAAGTATCCAGGCCTCCACCTGAGGAGCTCCAGCAGCCAGACAGGCTGCTTCAAGTTTTGCCTCTGGGCTCACCCTACATCTTTCCCTGGGTGCCCCCTCTTCAGCTCTGCAACTGCCCTAGGTGCCAGCCCCTGTGGTCCCTGAAAGGGATGCTCAGGTCTTCAAGCTGTGCTGCTGGCCCCTCTACACCTTCAGACAGCAAGGACTCCAGATCCACTGAGGCTAAATCTCCACATCTCTGGGACTTGAGATCAGATGCCTGAAAAACAAACAAACACTGGGAAGCTGGAGCCAGCGCACCTGAGTCTTCGGTATGGCTGCTTCTGACAGGGAACTGACAGGGAGGGAGGCATGTCCAGCTGGAGCTAGTCTATGAGCTCCGACACCATCCCTGTGGCAACAATGTATAAACTAGCCATTCCCAGAAGCAGGGAGCTTTACATGGTCTGCCGCAGCCAGCCAAGGACCAGGACTAGGAATCTGACCCCTTAGTATAAGTTCACAGCTTAGTTAAGGAAAGTTGTTTTGTTTATCTTCTGGTTCAACCCCTAAAGTATAAGTTAATAAGCCCCTCCCAGCACTGGGGAGGCAGAGGCAGGCAGATCTCTGTGAGTTAGAGGCCAGCATGGTCTACAAAGCAAGTCCAGGACAGCCAGGGCTGTTACACAGAGAACCCCTGTCTCAAAAAACCAATAAATAAACAAACAAACAAACAAACAAATAAATAAATAAATACCCCCCCCCCACCTCTCTAATTGTCATAATGGTAGTTTCAGCCTCGGTCACAAAAGCCATCTCCAGCCTCTCAGTGGGACCCCTCCTAGATTTATGCTAATTTTAGGTGTAAAGTCTGAACAAAAAACCCACCAATCCCTAAGCTTCCCCAAGTTCAGGACTTGAAATCCTACCAATCCTCACTCTGGAAATCTCTGCCCTAGAAAGCTCTGCCCCCTCAAAAACCCCATATAAAGGCTAAGTTTGCCCAGCTCTCTGCTGCCCTCTCTTGAGGGCAGAGACAGCCAGTCCTAAATTCATCCCTCCTTGGGTTCATCCCTCCCATGGGCTCCCGAGTCCCACCTCAGAGCTGTGTGGTTCCTGGGCTCCCATGCCTCAGGATACCCTTCTCTTGGCACACTGTCTCATCTAAAAGAGCTGTGCGGTTCCCTGGCTTTGGAGTTGTGGGTTTCCTGGACACTTTCCCATCTGCCCAGGAAGGCCAACACAGTGCTTTGGGACACACAGGGTTCAGTAATCTTTGAGGTTTCAGGCTTTTACAAGAATCCTAGGGTATACCCCCTAAGGATACAATCCTAGGGTATAACCCCTAAGGATACAATCCTAGGGTATAACCCCTAAAGATACAATCCTAGGGTATGCCCCCTAAGGATACAATCATAGGGTATAGCCCCTAAGGATATAGTGACAACCGTGCCTTAGTCACCCTCACTTAAACATTTTTCCATAGAAGCCCTGAATTATATAACCAGTGTCACAATTGTGGTTAGAGTTAATTTCATCGTCCCCCAAAGAAACCTCATACCTGTTAGCATTCATTTCTTTATTTTTTTTTTCCAACCCTTAGCCCCTGGTAGTCACTAATTTGTTGTTTATCTATAGAAACACTTGCCCATTGTGGAAATTTCATAATGATGAAATTGTACAATACACTGTGACTGGCTTTTTTGGGGTTTTGTTGTTGTTGTTTTGTTTGTTTGTTTGTTTTTCTTTTTGGTTTTGGTTTTGATTTTGGTTTTTCGAGACAGGGTTTCTCTGTGTAGCCCTGGGTGTCCTGAACTCACTTTGTAGACCAGGCTGGCCTCGAACTCACAGAGATCCGCCTGCCTCTGCCTCCCGAGTGCTGGGATTAAAGGTGTACTCCCAGCATGACTGGCTTTTTTAAATTTAGCATAATGTTTTCCAGGTTTGTCATTGTAATGCATCAATATTCTATTTCCTCCTCCTCCTTTCTTTCTTTTCTTTTCATATCATTAATTTTTTTTTTTTTAACATGGGGTCTCACTATGTAGCCCTGGCTGGAATGTGTAGACCAGGTTGGGCTCAAACTCATGCTGAGATTAAAGGCAAGAGCCAGCAAGCTTAGGTCCATTTCTTTTCATGAACAAATAATGTGGCATGTCGTGGTTTTGTTTTGTTTTTTTTAATCTATGTGTTGCCTGACAGGTGGATTCTTCTCGATTTTCAGCAAGTGTAATGGCACCGCCATTAGCATCCATGTTGAACCAATAACCCAGAGTGCCACCTGGGCACCAGACGTCACAGGCTGGCAGTTTGTTTTCCGAAGGAGCCGTACCAGCAGTGTATAAGGTGCTACTGTCTCCCTGCAGCACTATTTTTTAAAAACTCTACCCATCTCACCACAGGTGTGAGGTGGCACATTGCTGTGCCTTCTCCAGCACTTGGGTGTTGAGCTCAAGACCTGGCATGTTCTGAGCATGCTCTCCACCTCTAAGCCATGTCTCCAGTACAGGTATTGCCATTTTGATTTGATTTGTTCCATGACTAATGATATTAACCATCTTCTTATGCACCTTTGGCCGAGTATTTAGTCATTTTTGGAGAAATATGTATTCCAATATCTACTGAATAGTTTGTCTTTTTACTAACCTGATATAAACTCTTTATATGATCTATATGTAAGTCCTTGGTCTTACATGTACAAATTATCAATAATTCCTTCATCCCCTGCAAATTGTCTTTTTTCTTTTTTTTCTTCATCAGAAAGTCTTGTAAATCATCAAACTTCTTTTTTTTTTTTTTTCAAGACAGGGTTTCTCTGTGTAGCCCTGGCTGTCCTAGACTCACTCTGCAGACCAGGCTGGCCTTGAACTCACAGAGATCTGCCTGCTTCTGCCTCCCGAGTGCTAGGATTAAAGGCATGCACCACCACACCTGACTGGGAACATTATTTTATAAGCTTTCTTAGCAATACAAATATGATATTTGTGTTACCAAATACAATAGGCTGGGAATACTGAGACTGTCCTTTGCCCCTACTTACAGAGTTCTGATTTATTAGAATCGCTTTCCCACGGTCCCCTTTGGTCAACTTCAGGAACTAAGTAGCTAGTTTTTAATCAAGGAAGTAACTGAGTGTATTGATTTTGGATTAGTGAGGTCACAATGCCAATTTTGTGTCCACTTATTCCAAAGTATTTCCTATGGGTTTCCCATAGGTTAGAACAACTGCAGGCTGTCCACAACAGCACTAAACAAGACAATGTTCATGCTCTTGCAGAACTTATAATTTACCAAGAGAAGATAATAGGCAGATATCTGGGGTCAGACGGGGTGTGTAGCTGATCAGTGTTCATGTCCACAATCTGTATATCTGTATAGGCAGATAAACAGGTAAGGAAGGAGCCAGGAAGAAACAGTGAAAGGCTCTCAACTGGGGGGGGGGGGAGAAATCCACAAAGCTAATGTAGCTGGAGTTTAGTGGATATCTCTAGAAAACAGAGCTATGCCCAAGATTAGGCTTTAGCTCAGCAGAGGAGAGTGAAAAGAGAAGAGAGCAGAAGGACGGGGGCAGGGGCAGGCAGTTCTGAGAGGTCACCTCCTTGGTCATTCCCCCAGTCTGCGAAGTCCTCAGCTTGGTAACAGCCTGTGAGAGCAGTACTGGCGAGGTTGGAAGGAATCCAAGATGGCTGCTGATTTCTCATTGTATAAGTTACTTTTCTCCTTGCTACAAACAAAATGCCTGACAAAGTCAGCTCAAAGAAAGAAAGGTTTGTTTTGGCTCATAGTTTGTTGTTGTCGTTGTTGTTGAGTGTTTGTTTTGTTTTTGGATTGGTTTTGTTTGAGAGGGTTTTTTGTTGGTGGTGGTGGTGATGGTTTTGTTTGTTTCTTTGTTTGCTTTTTTTTTTTTTTTTTTTTTTTGCAAGGCAGGGTTTCTCTCTGTAGCAGAGCCCTGGTTGTCCTGGACTCACTCTGTAGACGAGGCTGGCCTTGAACTCACAGAGATCTGCCTGCCTCTGTCTCCTGAGTGCTGGAATTAAAGCCATGCACCACCATGCCTGGCTTGGCTCACAGTTTAAGGGTACAGTCTGTCATGGTGGGAAGTTATGGTAGCAGGAATGTGAGGTGACTGGTCACATTGCATCAGCAGTCAGGAACCAAAGAGAGCTGAATGCCGGTGCTACCTTCATCTTCTTTTTATTCAGTCTAGGATCCCAGCCCCTGTAATCACCAGGCCCACATTTAAAGTGGGTCATCCCTTCTCGGCTAAACCGTTCTAGAAATGTTCTTACAGACATCCTCAGAGTTTTGCGTCCATGGTGATTCTACATCCCATTGAGTTGACAATTCTGCTGGTCTTCAGAGAAATGGGGCAATGCTTCTGAAACTCCAAACACTGAGCAAGGTAGAGGAAACAAGCTGATGGAGGCTCCCTTCTGCCACTGCCCAGCACCCACCTTATCAGCTCCTGGGTGGCATGTAGGTGACACTAAGTAGTAGGTATCTGCACAATAGTGAAGTAGAGAAGTACCTAGGTGGAAGGAAAAGCCACGCGCAGAAGGAAAGGCATGTTTACTGTGCCCAAGAGCAGATGGAAGGATGAGGAGCAGCAGCCACACAGCAAACTCCTAAGTCTGAGGCAGCAGACTGGGAGAGATAGCAGCTGGCCACAGAGGTAGTATAAGCCACAGAAAAGTTTGCAATGGCAAACTGGTACTTTTTATCATCAGCTTGAGATGGTGCCAAACAGAACAGTGGAGAGTGGGAAGGAAAGACAATGGAGCCAGTAAGAGCCAGGCAAAAACCACATATCACTTTGCAAGGGAAGGTGGAAAATATATTTATTACATTTTGGAATTTATTCTAAGAATAACACAAAGCCAATGGAGGTTCCCTTTGGAGTGGTTTTTAGTGTAGTTTTATTTTTGTGTGTATATGCGTTGGGGTGGGGATATGCACAAGTGATTGTAAATGCCCACAGAGGTCAGAAGAGGGGATCATGTCCCCTGGAGCTGGAGTTACAGTAGCTGTGAGCCTGAACTCCAGCCCTCCAGAACTGATGTGCTCTTAATTGCTGAGCTATCTTCCACACTCATTTTTAGAGTTTTTAACTGACATACAACTGATGGGGTGGTATTAAGCATTCTAAATGTTAATTGGTCCTGCTTGCTGTCTGTTACTTACATTGTCTTTGATTGGTTAAATAAATGCTGAGGCCTGGAGATTGGGCAAAGATGGAGGTAGGCAGGACTAAAGTGGGAGGGCTTCAGAGACAGAGAGCACCTTGGGAGAGAAGCCAGGAGCATGAAGAAGGAGGAACACACGCCATGGGGTAGATTAAAGAAGATCATTCCACATGGCCTAGAACATTGGCATAGTGTGAAGAATAGCAGTCAAAAAGGATGTATGTATATATGGGTTCATATTTGGGTAATAGAAGTATGAGCTAGCTTAGATGGGCTAGGATTGCACAATTCAGGCCAAGGCTTGTTAAAATCCATCCAGTGTGTACTCATTTATAATGGCAGGTTAAGGATTAACACCCCCAACCAATTAATGATAATATAAATACTGGTTAAATCGTTTAATTAGCCATTTTTTCTACATACAATAAATTGTGTTTTCTTAAGAAACCACTTTTTAAATTGTAATAAACATGCATTTGCACAGCCTCCACCACCAAGATCCTGAGCAGTATTGGGACTTCCGAACTGTTGCTGCCTCTGTGTCCCCAGCCCCTGGCAACCACTGATCAGTTCTTTGCTTCTGGGGTATCTTGTTCAGAAATATCATGTTGCCGGGCGTGGTGGCGCACGCCTTTAATCCCAGCACTCGGGAGGCAGAGGCAGGTGGATCTCTGTGAGTTCGAGGCCGACCTGGTCTACAAAGCAAGTCCTGGACAGCCAGGGCTGTGTACAGAGAAACCCTGTCTTGAAAAACAAAACAAATATATATATTTGTTTGTCCCTGAACCTACGTCCAAGTCTCTGTAGCCACTGTGCTACCCAATCCTTCCACAAGTCTCATTGGCCAGGTTGGACGTGTGAGCGTGAGAACATGTGGTGTTTGTCCGTCTCCTCCTGGCTCACTTCACTGAGCATACTGCTCTCTGGCGTCATCCACGTTGTCATAAATGACATTGCCTCTTTTTTAAAGATTGAAAAATATTCCATGGTATACATGGATTTTACCTTCTCTTTTCATATGCATTTTATGGATGCTTATGTTGGTTCCATAATGACTAGTGTGATAAACACACAGGAGTCTTGGCATCAATCTGGCACCCTGGTTTCATGACTTCAGAAAGGAGATTGCTGGATTGGATAGTAATTCTCTTAAGTTTTTTTTTTTTTTTTTGGTTTGTCGAGACAGGGTTTCTCTGTGTATCCTTGGCTGTCCTGGACTCACTTTGTAGACCAGGCTGGCCTCGAACTCACAAAGATCCGCCTGCCTCTGCCTCCCAAGTGCTGGGATTAAAGGCGTGCGCCACCACTGCCCGGCTTAAGTTTTTTTTTTTAATATTTATTTATTACTTCAGGTTACATCTCCATCACAGTGTTCTCTTTCTGCCCCTCCCAGTCCCGCCCTCTACCCCCTAACCCTTCCATCCCACTCCTCTGGAGTGGAGTGTTCCTACATAACAGTCCCCTGCCCCAGTTCAGCAGTCATATGAGGGCCAAGAGCCTCCTCATACACTGGGGGCCGACAAGGCAGCACCACTAGGCAAAAGTGTTTCAATGACAGGAAACAAAGTCTATGTTCGTGTTCCCTTTGGTGCATTGGTTGTAGCATAGTTACCTGTTCTCTTAAGTTTTTAAAGGAACTTTCATAAATGTTTTTCATAAGGAGTAAATTAGTTTATATTCTCATCAACAGTGTGAGAAAGACAATAGGGGCCACTTGAGACACTGGACAGGTATTAAGTAAGCACTGTATCAGTGGTACATTCTTGATGCTCTGGGTTAAAGACTCCTCGTGTTCCAGGTCTGTAAATAAGCTAAGATGTTGAGAAAGGAACCATCTGACTCCCTAACTTGCAGCTCCTGGATTCTTCTTTGCTGTCCCCTCTGTCCTGAGCAAAAGGACTGCCAGTCAACAGAAGCAAGGCTACCTTTACACCACAATGACCATTCTGAACATGCTATAGACACCTGGACAAAACTATACAATGATCTCAGCTGATGTCCCAGCTCCTGAAGGTGCAGCCTTTGCCAGGGCTATTTTAGCTTGTATGGGAGTTCTTGGTATCAGACTTCCAGATGACCCAGAAACCATTTCCACCCAGGTCAGAGGGGGAGCACTTCCTCCTGTCTAGCAGAGGGGGAACATTTGTTCCTGCCTACCAGAGAGGGGGAACACTTCCTCCTGCCTATCAGAGAGGGGGA
>CAJQZJ010032563.1:13245180-13283609 GCA_907164525.1 Lophiomys imhausi | reverse complement strand
TCTCTCTCTCTCTCTCTCTCTCTCTCTCTCTCTCTCTCTCTCTCTCTTTCTCTCTGTCTGTCTCTCTCTCTGCCTCATGATTGACAGCAGTATGAACAGCAGCTGCCACACACTCCTGTCCCCATGGACTCTGCTGTGATGGACTGATTCCTCTGAAACCATGAGCCAAATCAGTCTTTCCTCCCTTCAGTTCTTATTATCTGGTATCTTGTTTATTATAGCAATGAGAAAGGTGACCAATACAACCCCCAGCCAGACATATGGCTTAAAATTGTTTTATCCTAGTCTATAGCAAACCCATCGTCATGCTGTTGTTTCCTTTGTCACACAGAGCATTGGAGGTTGACATAGTCTCCCAGTCCACAGCAGAGCCACCTTCATGCTTCTGTTCCCTTTGTCACAGTGTTTTAGGTTGAGATGCCATCCCACAGAGTGTTTGAGGTCAACATAGTCCCACTTACCCATTTTTGCTTTTGTTGCCTGTGCTGTTGGGGTCAAATCCCAACCTCTCCCATTAACCCCCCAAAATCACTAACCAAACCAGTGTTGCATGCTCTTTCTTGTGTTTTCTCTTAGTAGTTTAGTTTCAGGTCTTTAAATCTCATTGAGTTAACTTTGAGTATGGTACAAACAAATGGCCACTTTTCTACTTCAGACTGATATCCAGTCTTCCCAACACTATATATTGAGGATGCTATCCTTTTTTATTGTGTGCTCTTGGTATCTTTGTGGGTTCATTTCTGGACACTCTACTTTGTTGTATTAATTTATGTGTCTGTTTTTATCCCTCTATTCTGCTTTTATTATTACTATAGGTTTGAAGCCAAGTAGTCTGACTCTTCACCTATGTTCTATTTACGATTACCTTGGCTATTCAGGACATTTTGTGATTTCATGTGCATTTATATGCCATTTGAATTTTATATTAAATTTTTATTTTATTTTATGTGTAAGGTTTTTTGCCTTGCAAGTACGTATGTGTACCACATGTGTGCCTGGTGCCCTCGGAGGCCGGAAGATGGTGTCAGATCCCCTAGAACTAGAGTTAGAGATGGTTGTAAGCCACTGAGTAAATGTTGGGAATCAAATTCAGGTCCAGAACAATAACTACCCTTCACTGAACCATCTCTCCAACCCCATGAACACCACTTTGTTTCTCTTTCTTTTTCTTCTAAAGCCCCCGGTGTCCCTCTGATGTGACTAATGCAAAGAACTGACAAACCTCATGCATTGCTAATGACATTGTAAGATGGTTTGCTCACTTTGGAACACTATTGGCAGCTCCTCAAAATGTTAAGGATAACGTTATAGACTCAATACTCCACGCCTAGGTACAAACGCAAAAGAAATTAGAGCATGGACCCACATAGCAGCATTATTCATCACAAAATGTGGAAGCAACTCAAATATCAAAAAAATTGATGGGAAGAAAAATATAATGTGGTATATTATAAATGGAATAATTTATATATGGGCCATAAAAATAATGAAGTGCTACCATGTGCTACCACATGAATGAAACTTGAAAAACATCTTGATAGATGACAAAAATGTCATCAAAAAAGACCACACATTGTATTTATATAGGATGTCAACAAACTACATAGACTATGAGAAAATTAGCGTTTTCTTAGGGTTGGGCATTGAGGGGCTATGCAGAGTGCTCTTGGTACTGAGCTATTATTAGGGTGATAAAATCATTCCAAAAATAGATTATGATAATAATTATGAATTGCAATATAAGCCAGTGGATTATACACTGTAACTGTATCCTTTATTTGCTATATGAAATTATCTTAATGTTTTCAGAACTATATTACTTATAATGTATAAACAATACGTAATGATGCAGATGTTAAAACCACACAGAGCAGCAAAGGGTGTTGAAGATGTCTTTTAGGGTGGCATGCTACAGTAAAATAAAAAAACAGCTGGCAGGGGCACTGCTCAGTGGAAAAGGGTCTGGTTCTCTTCCTGTATATTCCTTACATCAAAAATGCCATTTGTCACAAGTATGAAAATCTCAACAAAATCCCATAGCTCATGAAGTGATCTGTGGTTCCATGGTACAGGACTTGCCCGGCATGCTTAGGGCTCAAGGTTCAGTTCCCAGCACTGCACACACGCACGCACACACGTAAAAATGCAGTGATCTATTTGTGTATTCTAAATGTTAATTATCTGCTCCCAGAGACTGCTTGTACAAGATATGCCAAGTGTACTATTACTTTGCTTGCTAACCATTGTATCTGATTGGCTTTTTTAAAAAGATTTATTTATTTATTTATCTTACGTATATGAGAGCTCAATCTGCATGTACCCCTACATGCCAGAAGAGAGCATCAGATTCCAGTATCGATGGTTGTGAGCCACCATGTGGTTGCTGGGAATTTAACTCCGGACCTCTGCAAGAGCAGACAGTGCTCTTAACTGCTAAGCCATCTCTCCAGTCCCTGATTGGCTTTAATAAAACGCTGGAACCTGGATTGGGCAGAAGAGAGGTAGGCAGGGGAAAGGTTGATGGACCTTGAGCAGAGAGGATCATGGGAAGAAGTCAGGAGGAGGAGGAAGGAGAAGACACACCATGGTTTAGATAGAAGAACATCATTCCATGAGGCCTGGAACACTGGCATAGCATGGAGAACAACAGTATGTATGTATAATATATGGGGTTTTATTTGGAGAATAGCATTTACAAGCTAGCTTAGTTGGGCCAAGATTGCACAATCAGGCTAAGGTTTGTTAAAAAATCTATCCAGTGTCTGTGTGATCATTTATAATGATGGGTTAAGGCCACTGACCATATATATTGATAATATGGTATATATATCATATATATAAATATTGATAATAATTTAATTAAAGATATTTCTATAAATGGTGTGTGTGATTATTTATAATGGTAGGTTAAAGATTAACACTGCTGACCAATTAAGTATAATATAAATACTGGTAGTAATTTAAATAATATTACTATGTATCTTTGTCTCCCAAGTTACACACACACACACACACACACACACACACACACACACACACACCTCTGATGGAGTCACTAGGAAAGATGGAGCTGGAGCTGAGGTGAAACAAAGGAAGTACCCGGGCCACAAAATATAATACCCAGATGCCAGAGATCTTCGCCGTTCAGGTTGACTAGGTGGGCAGTTTGGGTGGTCCCTTTTGGAAGGAGCAAGGTGTGTCCTGTGCATGTTTTCCAGTCAGTATTCATAAGCACACCCTGTACTACCACGGGTAATCCCATACTTCAGTGCAGGTTGGAGAACTCCAAGCTAGAAGCCTGCTTTCTTGCACTCTGTTTTGGATCTCAAGCTCCGTGAGACAACCTGCTGCGTTCTATGTAAGTGTCTACTTCATGCTTTCTTTCCTTCAGCTCCAGATTTATTGACTAAAAGCAGTAAAACATCACAAGATGTAGCGATGCTTGCCTTCTCTTGCTCTTGCACATTTTGACTTTGCTGGGAGAAAATCACTCCTCTTCTTCATCTTCAAGCCTTGAAATTGATCAGCCTGAAAGATGAGAGACTTAGAAGGGCCACCTGCTCATGAACCGCTTCTGGTTTGCCCTTCTTTTTAAGTTTCCTTGCAAATTGACAATTGATGACTGCAACAGTGTATCGGACACAGATCACTGTTCGAGCTTCTGAATCGAGTGTGGAGAAAGGGGCTTGAGCAGCCAAACAGTTTGGGGTCTTCTATATGCAGAAATTAAAACTGAGACCCCCCCACTAACCTGAGGCTCTAAAGGGAAGATGTACTTAAGCCTGTGTTCCAGGACAATGCACACACTTCCTAAGGGGCACAGGCACGCCTCGGTCACAGAACCTGACTCACCGGTAACTGAGCAGAAGTAACCAGCCATGTGCCAGAACTTAGACTACAACAAATGGGTTATTTGAAAGTAGGAGGTAGTCAGAGAAGAGTCTAGCTCTGTGGACTATGTATTTGTAAATATATTTGAGTCTCAAGATTCTTTATTCCAGGATCTTGGGGCCGGGAGAAAAAAAACCCCACAACACTTCAGGCAGCTCCACTGAGATGCAGGTCAGCCTGACGTTCCTCAGGACTATCCAATAGCCCATCCTCCGAGCTTTGCCCCCCAGGGAGTGTTCCCCCAGGTTATGGTCCCCTCAGGATTTGTATCACCCTTGAGATAATTTGAGTCTGTTATGCTAATTAGAACATCTCATTTTCTCTCAAATCCGTTCTTTCCTTTCCAATTTACAGTCACTCTAAAAAGGATGGTATTTCTTTGAAATGTCTCTTCCTTCATCTCCAATCAGAGATGATCAGGTCTTTATGCCCTTCACCTCGATGTGTGTGTAATTACACGTTTCTTCCTCCTGTGTGTATTAATAATATTAATAATATCTCTTCTCTCCATTACAGCTCAAACCTACTCGCTAACGGCATGCTGACAAATCCAATAAGATCACACCACTGAGGGAAGCAGAGGGGTAGAAAGGCTTTTGTAAAAAGCATGTCCACTAGTGCTACACAGGGTGGTCCCATTCATTTCCCAAAGGACAGGTAGGAATAAGGAGACCCATCACTCTATTTTTTATTTTCCATGATTCTGGGGATTGAATTGTGCTGGATAGTTTTTAATGTTACACTTGACACAAGCCTGAGCTAATTATAGGAGGGAACCTCCATTGAGATGAATTCCTCCATAAGATTTGGCTGTAGAGCATTTTCTTAATTAGTGATTGATGGGGGAGAGCCCAGCCCATCACAGGTGGGGCCACCCCTAAGCTGGTGGTCCTGGGTTCTATAAGAAAGCAGGCTGAGCAAGCCACAGGGAGTATGGCAGCACCCCTCCATGGTCTCTGCATCAGCTCCTGCCTCCAGACTCCTGCTGTGTCTGACTTCCTGTCCTGACTTCCCTCAATAATGAACAGTGATATGGAAGTGTAAGCCGAATATACCCTTTCCTCCACAAGTGGCTTTGGTCATGATGTTTCATTGCAGCAATAAAAACCCTAAGACATGAACCATTCTAAGTCTGCGTGGCTACTGCTACCTACCCAGAGTAGTCAACTTCAACAACAGCAGCTGGTTACTTTCCTAGATTTCCTTGGTAATGAAATATAATAATGACTTATTTTTTTTATAAATTAATCTTTTCCATAGCAATCAATGATTAACTTAGTAATGATTGCCTTGTTTCTTTTTTTTTTGGTTTTTCCAGACAGGGTCTCTCTGTGTAACAGCCTGTCTGTCCTGGACTCGCTTTGTAGACCAGGCTGGCCTCGAACTCACAGTGATCCACCTGCCTCTGCCTCCCGAGTGCTGGGATTAAAGGCATGTGCCACCACGCCTGGCCAACATAATATTTTAATGTTGGGTGTACTATGGCCTACAGCAGTTGGAGGCTAATTATCAATGAACTGTCTCAACCCATCTCAAACCCAAATAATGACACAGAAATTTTTTTTTTTTTTTTTTTTTGGTTTTTCGAGACAGGGTTTCTCTGTGTAGCCCTGGCTGTCCTGGACTCACTTTGTAGACCAGGCTGGCCTCGAACTCGCAAAGATCCGCCTGCCTCTGCCTCCCAAGTGCTGGGATTAAAGGCGTGCGCCACTACTGCCCGGCCAGAAATTTTTTTTTATTATGAAAGTTTGACCTTAGTTTAGGTTTGTTCCCAACTAGCTCTTATAACTTAAATTAACCCATTTATACTAATCTACATTGTGCCACATGGTTTGCTACCTCTCCTAAGTACCGCACGTCTGACTTCCCCTTGTCTGGACCTGAAGGGGGATCAAGAGTCGAAAGCGGAATTAAGATTGATAATCAGGGCCTGGAAAAATGGCTCAGCAGTTAAGAGCGCTTGACACTTTTCTAGGTGGGCACTAGGTTTGATTGTCTCCACCAAGAGAAAGCCCATGATGCATTATGCTGTTTGCTTGCTTTTCTATTCTCTGCCTTGCTGCCACCTGACACTAGAGCTGTTCTCCAAAGAGCAGAGAACTTACCTGACAGTCTCGTTCACCACCTTGTCCTTAGAGAGACTCTCAACATGAGGGTATTTTCAACAATAACTATGGCTGGGGGTCTGGCTCAGTTGGTGAATATTTATTAACTGTATATATCTCTAACCCTGCTAGTTTCCAAGTAATCAAGACAGAGTCCTATCAATTTATTTAAACAGCCTTAGCACAATAACTGGGTAATTACCTCTGAACTTATTTTTCTATGCTAGTACAGCTGTTTCCCAGCTGCCCTCCCCAAGTTACTTTTTTGTTTGGATGTTTTTTTGTTTTTTCTTCGAGACAGGGTTTCTGTGTGTAGCCCTGGCTGTCCTGGACTCACTCTGTGGACCAGGCTGGCCTTGAACTCACAGAGATCCACCTGCCTCTACCTCCCAAGTGCTGGGATTAAAAGCATGCGCCACCACACCAGGCAATTACAGACAGCTTGCCAATCAGTTGTCTAGTCTGTGCTGGATCTGCTCCACTAAGCCACATCTTCCTTTTCCATCTTCTCTCTTCTCTCTCCTTTCTCTCTCTCTCCCCCTTCTGCTGGCCTCGGGGTCCCTACCTGGTATCCCCCAGACAAGGAAGCAAAGCCCCGCCTACCTCTGTTCTGCCCAGTAACTGGCTGTCAACAACTTTCATTTAACCGGTCAGAGAATATTGGTGAGCAAAGTTTACACATCACTTGGTGGACTTGAGGATGTGCTCCTCTGGGCGGCAACCAGATCTTGGAGGCCAGTATTTAGCATTTGAATACACAACAGCACCAGATCAGTCCCCAACAGACAGTGATGCTGCATCCCACTGAAGAGACCAGAAAATCCTTAGAGACAAAACGGGATTGGAGCTGCATCCCGAAGTATATATAGAACATGGGGACAATAGGTGAAAAGAGAGAAAGGGCTTCAGTGTTTACGCAGACAGGAAGTAGGTGGCTGCTTGGAGAAGATGCCCAGCCTCTAGCTTGTGTTCAGGAGCTGTGGTTCTTTGAACGGCAGCATCCTACCTTTTCCTCTCCTTCATACCGTGATTTGAAATGGAGTTTTACTCAGTCTTCTTGTGGCCCAGCGTGGCTGAGGGCAGCAAAGAGGAGCAGGGATGTTCATCTGGATTTTCCTGTTTCCCACTCAACCACTTGCACGGCAACTCTGTTTTTATCTTCTGTGTCTGTATGCTTTCAAAGAAGACAGGTCCTGATTTCTTGTTTTATTTTTACTTATGTGCAATTAAATTGTTTTTGTTTTGTTTCTTTAGATTTCAACTTTCATGTTTAAAAAAAAGCATTTCTTTTAATTATTATATGAGCTCTCCCTCTAGAGATCTGATCTCTGTATCACATACAGGTTTTCAAAACAAAAATTTATTCTTTTAAGGGTGCTTTTGAACTAGTCTTTCTTTTTTTTTTTTATAAGTACTTTATTTTTTTTCAAGTTACATCTCAGTCGCAAACCCTTCCCTATTCCCCCTTCCTGTCCCACCCTTCCACCCTCTTCCCCCCCCCCAACAGCTTCTCTTTTCATTCCAACAAATGGTTCTTTCTCTTATAACAGTAAATTCTATACAAAACAGTAGAATTAAATATGCCACATTTATGAGAGTTAAATGGCCCAGTATACCTTCCCAATGTCCAGTTCATACATATTTGGCCCCTGACTTTAACCTTCTACCTTCTAACCATCTCCATGAGTTTAAATGAACTAGTCTTTCAATGATGCATTTGTAGAACATGTTTATAATTATGTCAATAACAAAACAAGGCCATAGCATAGCCTTGTTTAATGAGATGGAAGTGGAGCAAATTTATTTCAGTTTCAAGGTAGAAGAAATCTCTTTTTTGTTCTGGGATGCTATGCTAAACTTTAAGAATCAATCAGAATAAATGGAATAGCTGTAAAATATCCTCAACTGCATCCAGAAAGGCAATTACTAACACCCAGGACAGCTTATGGAGCAGACACTCTAACACTGCTGTCTGCCGCTGACAGGCTGTCTTGCTCCTCATTTCCTTAGATTGAAGGACGAATCCATGCCTCCCTTTCTTACTTTGTGAGTTAAATACAAAGCTCCTTATAGATCACTCTTCTATTTCCATTTAAAAGGCACACCCGCGTAATCCTTTACCTGTCATGTTCGGATCAAGGGACATTCCATTATACTTCCATTGGTATCCAGAGCTGCAGACCCTCAAAGCTTCAGAAATCTTCAGTTAACCAGTCCCCAGTGTGGTGTTAGAGACTGAATCTCTGCTATACGAAGTCCTACGGTGATGAAATTGAATGGGGACAAATTACGTTCATCCAGGGCCAATTTTCTTTAAGAAATTCTAGCGAAGTAAATACTTCAGAGTTCGCTTCTGAGTAAAAACTTTGCAGCGAAAGCTCAAAGCCTGACACAGATACAAACTTCTGTGGTAAATAGCATGATCTCTTGACTCACCCTTCTTCCCTCCCTCTGTTGATCATTGTACCCGTCAGCTGGTGATGGTGGTTAACATCACCATTTTCCTCTGTGAAACGGAACACTCACGGCCTTGTGCCTGAATCTGAGAAGTCACTGAGATAGCCCATCATTTCCTCCTGGGTGGACTCTGTGATTTTAGAAAATTTCTCCTAATTTTACTTTTATTTTTATTTTTGAGGTGATAAGGACTCTTCTCGGTTACATAAAAACATTTATGTTTTCTTCACCGAAAGCACAAGGAAGCTTGGTAGTTGCATGGAAATTTAAGCACATGTGGAAGGGTGATTGTAAACTCACAGCAGCCAGAAATTAACTTTATCAATCATTAAACTACTATCTCTCAGTTTGAATTCATCCAGGGCTGGCTAAGATGGCTGGAAGTCTCAGGTCACAAGAGCGTGTGTGTGTAAACGTTTATGTCACATGGCACTGTCACCTACAAACTTCACACTTGAGAGCTGGTGTAGTTTACAGTTTCCTGTTGGGTGCATTTATAACTATGTTGGCCCACATGCCCCAGACCACGGGTTCAAGCCTGCAGACTGAATACACTGGTGCTGGAAACTTCACCCTGTCCCTCTTGATCATTAATAGAATACACAGAAACAGAAATTCTTCGGGGATGCACAGGTCCTGGATATACAACTGACTTGGTCTCATTGACACACCAGAGCAGTCCAAACCCAAAAACGCAGCGAGCTTTCCAAGTGCATACAGCACAGTAACCATGATTTAACAGATCCTTGGATATAGACAAGCCTTAATGACTTTATAAGGATTGAGATTATGCCCTGTACATTCTATGAGCATGAAAAGGTTAAACTGGAATAATAGAAAGTTATCTCAGAAAATCCTGAAATGTTTTGGAATTAAGCCTCCCACCATATTCCTCCCTACATTACTTGTTGGGTAAAGAGGAAGTTCCAAGGGACTGGAGAAGTATTTGGGGGAGAATATTGGCAAATGTAACTGAAATTGTCTATCTGGTCTTGGAGCCCTATGATGTTCTGTTACATGTGCTTATGTGGGGAAAAAAACGCATAATAAAATGACGCTTTTTAAAATTTAAACATTTTATTTTAAGACATTTAAAAAATAAAATAAATGGATCTTCTGTTTTCCCTTATATTTCTCATTTCTGGTATTCTTCATCCATCTGTCTCCAGGTTCGTCTTTGTCCAACACTTTCTGTGATGAGGGTCTGCCGTGTGTCTGGAAGGTTTTTCCTGCCTCTTCCTCGACGGTTACTTTGGCTGTTTGTGCAGTTCTAGGCTCTGTGTCTCTGAGTGTTTGGAAGGGTTCCCCCCATCTTCTGACTTCTGGCTTTCCTGAGCAGTCTGCTCTCAGACTCAAGTCTCCATGTGTCCTTTTCAGTGACTTTGAGAGCATTTCTCTCTGTCACGAGTTTCAAAAAGTGTGACTAAGATAAGGGAGGCATCATGTGTTTTTCTTTGAGTTTCTTGTGGCTGAAATTTATTCTGTTTCTTTGATCTATACATTGTTTTTCTCATCAAACTTGGGAAAAGTTTGACCGTGGTTTCTTAAAATAACCTCCTACACACATTCTTTAGAAACACAAAATACAAGTATGCTACATTATATAGCTTTTTTGCACAGCTCAATGATGTTCTATTTTTACGTTTTTACAATAGAGCACTCTGACTCTCTTTATGTATCTGCCTCTCTCCATAGTTTCTGTTTAAGTTTCTCTCTGTTTAAGATTTTGTGCCATTGATTCTTTTTTTTTCTTATAAAAGAAAGCAGTTAAGTGGGATAACTTGCTCACAGTTTCAGAGGGCTAGTCCGTTACCATCATGGGTGTCGTTGATTCTCATAAAAGTTTAGGAATGTTCTTTGAATGAATCAGCATACAGGTAAGAATTCTGCCCATGACCTTCTGCATTAACAGTATGTGTGGAGAAATGTCTATATGAGCATTCACCATTATATGTTGTAGAATTAAGTAATTAAATTATTACTTAGTATTTAAATTATAGTTGATTGGTTGGCAGTGTTAATCCTTAACCCGCCATTATAAATGAGCACACAGACACCTGATGGATTTTAACAAGACCTGGCCTGGACTGTGCAATCTTATCCCACTAAACTAGCCCTTAATTCTATTCCTCAAATATGACCCCATATATACATATGTCCCCTGGGCTGTTATTCCCCACGCTATGCTGATGTTCCAGGTCACATGGAATGATGTTCTTTTCTTGAACCTACGGTGTGTGTCCTCCTTCCTGATCTTGGCTTCTTCCTCTTCTTTTTCATGGCTACTTCTACCGGAGGCTTCTTCTACCCATCAACCTCTCTGCTTTAGAAGTCCAAGTATCTTAGTCCTGCCTACCTCTGTCTTTGCCCAATCTTAGGCCTCAGCATTTATTTTTACCACTCAGAGACAAACAAGATAACATAGCAATACTTGATGTACAGAAAGCAAGCTTCTGGGAGCAGGTTAATTAACATTTAGAATGCATAACATCACCCCATCAATTCCCTCCTTTTGTCTAATAAAAAGGCTAATTTTTTAACACTGCCAACCAATCAACAATAATTTAAATAGTAAGTAATAATTTCATTACTTATTTCTACAATATGTCTTTAGTGTTTGTGACCGAAGTCTTCAGTGTGTTTGCAATGTGTTGTATTTAGTCAATTCTTAATTAGTAGCCATTTAACTTTTTAGACTTCTGCTATTATAAAACAGTGCTGAAACGAACATTTTCCTACATACATCTATGAGCAGCAATATGATAATGCTCATACATCTTAGCTTCTTCTTGTATCCCCAAGTGGCAGAGGCTAAGAGCCTCCCAGGAGGTCATTTTTATGCAGGTACCAAGACCCTGCTCAAGAAGGGTCCACCTTCACAACTAAATCACCTCCCGAAGGCCTAAGCTCCTAATTCCATCACTTTCTGGATTGGGCTTGTGGCATGAATCTGTGGGGCCACAAATGTTCAACCACTGCATCCTTACAGAGCTAGCTCCCAGAATTAAAATTGCTGATCAAGAGGAGTCTGCACTTATAAGATATAATCATAGTTACATTGTCCTCACGATAAGCCATGCCCACTTCCCTGGTTTGAGACAGGAAGTACTTAAAGTGGATGTTGCAGGAACTAGGAACCAGAAATAGCAAAGGTCTGGCAATGTCAGGATGAACTATGTTTTCATAAAGCTTAGAAAGTCAGGAGACAAAGAAAGAAAGGAAATACTGGATTTCAGGTCATGGGCTGTACATAAGGCTATTGTCCTGGTCTCTTTTTTTGTTGCTATGATAAAACACCATGATAAAAGCAACTTCGGGGAGAGAGGTTTATTTTAGCTTCTAATTCCAGGAGACAGCCCATCACTGGAGGGCAGGGCAAGGTAGCAGGAACTTGCAGTGGCTAGTCACATCACACCCATAGTCCAGAGCTGAGAGAGAATTGATCTGCGGGTGCTTACTGCCCGGTGCACATCCTCTTCTGCTCTTACACAGCTTAGGGCCTAAATTCAGGGACTGGTGCCACCCACTCTTAGTCTGGGTCTTCCTATGCTAATTAATATTCATGACAAGCCCCACAGACAAGCCCATGGGCCAATCTGGTTTAGACGGTCCCTCATGGAGACTCTCTTCCCACATGATTCTAGATTGTCTCAACTTGCAACTAAAAGTAACCATCACAGGTATATTTATGATAAAAAATATATAATAGACAAATGATCTCTTAAGTATCAAAATTATTCATGTTGGAAGAAAAATTCCCTACATTATAATTATTTTCATATATGTAGAACAATGCTTATGAAATTGTATCATAAAAGAAGAAAAAAAAAGTTCAAAGGTCTATTTTAATAAAGTGATAAAATAGTAGCTCTTATCAGACCACAAAATATTGTAAAGTATAAGCCAGGCATGGTGGAGCATGCCTTTAATCCCAGCACTCAGGAGGCAGAAGCAGGGAGATCTCTGTGAGTTTGAGGCTAGTCTGGTCTACAAAGTGAGTCCAGGTCAGCCAGGGCTAAACACAAAGAAACCCTGACTCAAAAAAACCAAAAAAAAAAGCTTCATCATAGCTCATTCCAGGAAACATTTTACAAAACACCTGGATGGTGCTCCTCAGAAGTGCAAGTTATAAAAACAAGGGAAGTATAAAATCACACATAATAAGCTTAAGCTACACAACTCACCCAAAGAAGTACATATCCACCGTAGCAAATGTTGGCCATGGTGTAGATTAACAAGGACCCTCATTGATTGATGGCAGGAATGTAAAAACTGTTTGCAAGCCAGCATGATAATTTCTTAAGATATTAAATGTGTCTCAACTACAGGACCCAAAACTTCTGCTTCAAAGCATTTACTCAAGGTAAATGAAAGCACATGTTAACAAAAGGACTTACACATAAGTATCACTGTTGCTTTATTTGTAAAATCCCCAAATTCATAATTACTCAGATATTCATCAGCAGTTGAATGAGGTAAGTACAGTGTACCAGACACCTGAATATCCTTTGTCAATAAAAACAAATATTGGGTCTGGAGACAGGGCTCAGAAACAAGGGTCCACTTACTCTTGCAAGGGACCCGAGTTCAACAGCACCCATATTAGGCAGGTCACAGCCATCTGCAACCCCAGCTTCAGGGTCTCAAACTCCCTCTTCTGGGCTCTGCAAACACCTGCATACATGTGTGAGCACATGTGCACACACACACAGAGTATAAATCTAAAAAAAATTAAGATCTATTATAAACTAAATTTGATGTATGCAACATGTATGAGACTCAAATAATTACACTGACTGAAAGAAAGTACACCAGCTCCCCAGGAAACCACATTTACATAAGATTTTAGAACATGCAAACCAATCTGTGACAGCAAGTAAGTCACCACTTACCTGGAGATGGATAAGAGGAGCAGAAAGGGAGAATTACAAAAGACTCAAGAAATTTTGGAAGGTGATAGATTTGTACTTTGGGACAGAGGTTCCATCAATGCATAAATACATTAATGCTTCTCGAACTGTACACTTTGAACAGATGTCGTTCACTAAAGCATTAAAATATTTTTTAACATTACTTTTGTTTCTGTGGCAAAATACTTACCAAAAGCAACTTAAAGAGGAAGAGCTCATTTTAGCTCCCAGTTTGGGGGTATTGTCCAGCAAGGCAGGGAAGGAGCGTGAGGAGGCTGGTCAGGAGGCAGAGAGAGAGAGAGAGAGAGAGAGAGAGAGAGAGAGAGACAATGTTTATGTTTTCTCTGCTTTATGTAGTCCTGGTCACGGTCCATGGAATGGTGCTGTCCACATTCGGGGTGGGTCTGCCTACCACAGTTAAACTTCTCTGGAAACATTCCCAAGATGATTCTTAACCCATCAAGTTAACAACTGAGATTAGCCATCACATTAACTAGTAAACTGTCTTTGGGAAAATAAAAAATAAACAAAATAAATAGATTTCTGGAATTTGACTAGAAAGATCCTTCAAAATGTGATTCCTTACCAGTCGAAAGACCTGCGTCCCTCTCTTGGCTTTCCTTCCCATCAGAGGGGCCTGCCCAGATGTTCCTGGTGGCTCAGCTTCTGTACCCTAACTAACCCTCACTCCACCAATGCAGTTCCAGTCGCTCCTCCAGCTGGTGACCTTGAAATGTCTATACTCAATATTTCCAGCTTTTCTGCTCCTGAAATAAAACATTCCGACCAAAAGCATTTTGTGAAAGGAAAGGGCTTACAGGCTACAGGAAGCCAAGACAGGCACTAAGGGATTTTAAAAAATTCCTGTTACTGGCTCATTTCACACACTCACAGAGCTTCCCCTTTGCCATCCCCGCTTTGTCCTCAAGGACTCTCCATGGTGTCCAACTTTGAAGGGTCTTTTTTTCACTCAACTATCATTCCCTTGAACTACATTAGGGGGTCCGGTAGGATATCTTGATAGGCTTATGATGACTCAGGTGCCCGGTAACCAGAGCATCCTTACCCTCAACACCCACTGGAAACTGTGAGGAAGACCTAGAAAAGAAGAAAGTAAGTTCTGGTTACCTTTGCAAACTCCTTTTCTTGAACTCCAACTGCTGATGAAAGAGTCTATAATTTGCTGCTCTGAAATGGAAAGGCATTAGAAGAAACTCACTTTTGCTTGATGTCTAGGGTCTGCTTTTATTCATGGCCTTTTTGCTCTGTCTGTATTTACCAAGTTCTGAGGCTAAAGGAAAATAAATTGCACCTAATTTACATGAACACGGAGGCCTGGGAAAAAAGGCTTTCATCTGACTGCATGAAGTATTGCAGACGGAGAGACAGAGGCACGTACAAGCAATTATTTTATTTATTATGGGTTCCTACTTATTGAAGGGAAAAAGAACCCTAAAACATTTCTGAGCTTTTTTCTCCTGCTCAGCACGCTACAGAAAAATCAGAGCCACTTAGGGAAGAAAGCACCCTTGTGCTTTGCTGTGTCTACAGCTGCCTTTCAGCAGGTCCTCCATTTGCATGGACTTAAGAGCAGTAGCATACCCTACAAAAAGCCTGAGACCCCTGACCTGGGAGGTGGGCATACACTAGCCCTGGGTCTGCTGGAACTGCAAACTAATACATAATAGTACTCGCTAACACCCAACCTGCCCATTGTCTAAAAGTATTAAGGTTCCCTGTATCCAGTCACTATGGAAACCTGGAGTAAAACGAAGCTTCGTGTCCAGTCGGGTTCCTTTCAAATGATTCTGTCCTAAGTCGGGAGTTTTAACATCCACTGTCATTAGCAGAAGAGTTTGAGAAATTAGAGGATGTTCAGCACATGACAGAAGAGGATGCACGATGGTATGTGAAATGTGACTTTGTTGTTGTTCTTCTAAATAAAAAAATGCTTATAGAGATGGACACAGAAAATGTCAACAGAGCAAATACATCTTCTCTCACTTGCGGTCACTAGAAAGTTGTGCCTGAGGCAGGGATTATGGTATTGCCTCTGAAAGGTACAAGACCAGAAGACAATGAGGTATAGAAAAGTAGATATGGAACAAAGCAGTCACTCCCACTGTGAGCCTATTCTTTTAAAGTCATATACACATGCACACACACAGACACCCATGCATCGTGCATGCATACACAAGTACAAACACATATACATCCAAACAGATACACATATAGAAATACACTCAGGCACACAAACACACACACATAGACACATGTACGCACACACACACACACACACACACAAAGACAAAGACAGATACATACAGACATACAAACATACACACACAGATATATATATACATATCCACACACATATACACAGATGCACACAGAGACATATGGAATAAATACATACATGCACACACACACAGAGAAATACATAAGATATAGCATGTCCTTAAACATGTTCATTTTCTGAGACTGTGAGGCTTTTCTGGAAGGGCTGCAAAGTAGACCTGTATGTCAGACGTCTGTCAGGGAGAAAGGAAATGGGATCCATCTGTCCAGCTCATCTTTCGATCCCATTTCCTACAGGCCAAGGCTTACCTAATGGGCAGTTGTCTTAGCTGCTTTTTCCTGATGCTGTGACGGAATGCACTAACAAAACCTAAGGGACAAAGGGCTGCCTTTAGTTCACAGTTCCCTTGTGCAGCCCCTCATGACTGGAAAGCCATGGCATCAGGAGCTGGGAGCAGCTGCTCTCAGTGCATCTATGGTCAAGAGGGCAGTGATGGCTTGTGTCCAGATGCTTCAGGATTCTAGCCCAGGAAGTGAGGCTATGTGGTTCAAGAAGAAAAGAGGTACCAGGAAGTACAATGGCGCTGTGTTCAAGGAGATGAACAGATTGAAGATATTAAATGGAATTAAAGGAGTGGTGACTTCAGGAAAAGCTCCCACCCAGCTAAGCTTCCAACTTGTGAAAAGAACTTATTAAAAAGAAGTTTAAGTCCAGGCATTGTGGTATATACCTTTAATCTCAGCACTCAGGAGACAGAGGCATGCAGATCTCTGAGTTCAAGGTCAGTCTACAGACAAGTTTCAGGACAGCCAAGCTTAGGCAGTGAAGGAAACCATCAAAAACAGAAAGCTGGAGAAGATGTAACTGAAGGAGGGGGTCCATGCTCCAGTCCCAGCAAGCAGCAGAACTTGGCAGCTTCAGCTGGCTTTATTTAGAGTCAAGGATAGAAGAAAGAGGTTATGGAATCTCCCTCTGCAATTAAGGAAAGCCACTGAGACCAGGCATGTGGCAGGGGTGTCCCTGCATGGGGGCCTAGAGAGGCCATTGATGAAGCTGTGAAGATGAAGCCTGGATTGCCTTGGAGACTCCCAGATGTTGGAGATGCCAGACCTGTGAGATACCTACTAAGAAGAGCTGCTAACAAAGAGTGGAACCAGCCCATGAGAAAGAAATGTGTTGCAGGACCAAGCTGTTCACTTTTGATATTTGAAGAGCATTTTGACATCAGACGTAGAAATGCAGTGTTTGGATTTGACCAGCCAGTTTTCCGTCTTGCTTTGGTCTAGTATTTCCTCACTGTGCTCCCTTTTGGAATGGTAATGTATATCCTGTGCCATTTGTGTGTTGGAAGTATGCGGTCTGTTTTTTTATTTTGATTTTATAGGGGATTACAGCTAAGAGATTGCATGAGTCTCAGAAGACACTTTGAACTTCTGACTTTTAAACACTGTTGAGAACTGGTGGCTGAGCAGGGACAAAATAACTGGCAGAACAACCTGACAGAAGGGCAGATGCAGAGGGACAGAAGTGTGGACAGGAGTGGAGCGGGAAGGTAAAGAAAGTCACATGGCAGGGACACATTGGTAGAAGTCTGGGAGACTTCCCCAGAAAAGGGCCAACAGCCTTAAACTATATAGATGTCCCTGTGTCTTCATTATTAAACCTCAAGCAGGTGTAGCTTGAGCACAGGAGACCTCAAAGCCCACCCCCACAGTGACACACTTCCTCCAACAAGGCCACACCTCCTAATAGTGTCACTCTCTATGAGCCAAGCATTCAAACATATGAGTCCATGGGGGCCATTCCTATTTGAACCGCCACAATCTACTCCCTGGCTCCCATAGGCTTGTAGCCATAGCATAATGCAAAATGCATGTAGTCCAATTTCAGAAGTCCCCATGGTTTATCACAGCCTCAACAATGTTTGAAAGTCCAAAGTTCAAAGTCTCTTCTGAGATTCATGCGATCACTTATCTGTAATATGTAACCTACATTATTATATGTAACTGTAATAAATAACTATAATATATAACCTATATTAACTGTAATATATAACCCTATAAAATCAAAAGCCAGATCACATACTTCTAAGATACAATGACACAGAATATATATTACCATTCCAAAATGCAGGGGAGGGAGCATAGTGAGGAGATACTGGACCAAAGCAAGACTGAAAACCAGTTGGACGAACTCCAAATTCAGTATCTCCATGTCTGCTGTCAAAATGTACTTCAGACCTCCTTTCAGCTTTGTTGACTGCAACACATTTCTTTCTTTTGGGCTGGTTCCACTCCCTCATAGCAGTTTTCATTGCCAGTTATCCCACAGTTCTGGCATCTCTAACCTCTTGGGGTGTCCAAGGCAATCCAGGCTTCACCTTCACAGCTTCACACAATAGCCTCTGAGCCTCCATGCAGGGACACCCCTGCCACATACCTGGTCTCAGTGGCTTTCCTTAATTGCAGAGGGTGATTCCATAACCTCTTTCTTCTATCCTTGACTCTAAAGCCAGAACCACTAAAGCCAGTTGAAGCTGCCAAGTTCTGCTGCTTGCTGGGACTGGAGCATGACCTCTCCTTCAGTTACATCTTCTCCAGCTTTCTGTTTTTGATGGTTTCCTTCACTGCCTAAGCTTGGCTGTCCTGGAACTTGTCTGTAGACTGACCTTGAACTCAGAGATCTGCATGACTCCTGAGTGCTGAGATTAAAGATATGTACCACACAGCTGGGCGTTGGTGGCGCACGCCTTTAATCCCAGCACTTGGGAGGCAGAGGTAGGCGGATCTCTGTGAGTTCGAGGCCAGCCTGGTCTACAATGTGAGTCTAGGACAGCCAGAGCTGTTATACAGAGAAACCCTGTCTCAAAAAACCAAAAAAAAAAAAAAAAAGATATGTACCACAATGCCTGGACTTAAACTGTTCTTTAATAACTTTTCACAAGTTGGAAGCTTAGCTGGGTGGGATCTTTTCCTGAAGTCACCACTCCCTTAATTCCATTTAATATCTTTAATCTGTTCATCTCCTGGAACACAGGATTTAGCTCCATTCTACTTCCTGGGTCCCTTTAATCCCTGAGCCATACATTTTGTGTCTTTCCTTCGTTCCTCAGTTTGCTCTGTTTCATCAAAAGATGCTTCATAAGAGTGAGCCACACAGAGTCTCACACGCCCTTAACCAGGAAGCTATTTGCAGTTGATGTCTGCTGGCAAATCAGTTTTCTCCTTTGGAATTTCACTAGATATATCAAACACACTCCAGGCAGTCCCGAAGTGGTTGGTCAACACAAAACAAATTCCATGTTTCTGTTTGTTTGTTTCTTTTTGCTTAGTTTTTTGTCTTGACTTCCATTTTTTGGTTTTTGTCGTTTTTAGAGAGAGAAAAAGAACATGAAGCTGGGTGGGTAGAGAGGTAGGGAGGATCTGAAAGAAGCTGGGGGAGGAAAAAACATGATCAAAATATACTGTATAAATTTTAAAATTTTAATAAAAAATTTAAAAAAAACTGGGCCTATCAGCATACGGTCATAATCCCAGTTCTGAGAATATGGAGATAATACTATCCTTGACCAGACTTTCTACCAAACTAGTGAGCTCCAAATTCAGAGAAAGACCCTATTTGAAAAAAAACAATTTAAACAGCAATTGAGGAAGGCAACCTCTGGCCTCCACTGAGCATGTCTAGCACAGTGTTAGCACAGGGAAGAATCCAGAAGTTGAGGGTGGTGTTAGGTTTCAGACCCAGGACAAGCCTATTTAACATATCAAAGCAGACCTGGTCTCCAGGTTCTCCCAGCATCCCTACCTGTGGCAAGGTGTGGCAAGGTGTGGTTGGCATGCCCCGCCCTCTGCCCTGAACTTTCCAAACCAGGGGCCGGGTTTCCCCTCCCCCAGGCTCTTTCCAAATGATCCAGGCATTTTGATCTTCCCCACTCTCTCTCCTGTCACGCTCTACATTTCTCTCTCTGCATTCACAAGGTCTTTTTAACCCTCCCCCCACCCAACCCTGGTTTTTTTTTTTTTTCCCTATATCTCCCGGTCCGTTTGGCAATTTCCCTGGCTCCATTCCTTGAGACCAGTGAATCCACCTGAGAGTTGCTTCCCAAGAAACCTGCCTCTAGGTGCTTTAATTTGGCTTGAATTGGCTCATTTTGTTGACGGAGAAAACCTGTTAGGTGGCTGCAATTCATACGCACACAAGCCGAAGCTGCCAAGGGTCAACAGAGGCAACAGAAGCCATAAAGCAAGAAAAGCACGGGCACATGCAGCAATCAGGGAAGAACAAAGGGTGGGCACTGGAGATCAAGAGAAGCAGAAAGGTCAGGAAGCGACTGAGATGCCAGGGAAGACATAGGAAAGGAGAAAATGACAGATTTAAACTTCTTAGAAGAAAACCAAATCAGTTCCTAAAACCAATTTACAATCTAAAGAACAAATCTCTCTTCCCAAAGGCCTAGCCTTGCAATTGCTCCTTCTCTATTTCTTCCCCAAGTACTCATAAAACACAGCCTTGTCACACGAGGAGCTCCGTACATACCATGTTCTTTACAATCTGAAGGGAGGTGTATTACGTATCCTCAGGTGAAAGTTTGCTAGGTGAACTGGATGGATCAATCCTTCTCTGGGAAGCTGTGAGCTACAAAAAAAAAAAAAAAAAAAAAAGTCTTCTACATGAAAACATTTAGTTTCTGCTTCATAATCCTTGGGGATTATACCGTACTGTGCTGGGTAGCAAATGGGCTCATGAGATCTTCTTTGGCTTCCAGTAAATGTCTCAGTCAGCTGTCCCCCACAGTGGCCAGGGGCCTCCATATTGACTTTGAGGTTTCAAAAACCCATGCCATTCCCAGTTTCTCTCTCTTATGCTTGTGGATCAAGATGTGATCTCTCAGCTACTGCTCCAGCCCCATGCATGACTGCCTCCCTGCCCCGATGGTTATAGACTCCAATTGACCCACCAATTAATCCTATAAGCCCCAAATAAATTCTTCCTTCTATAAGTGTCCCTAATCATGGGTTCTTATCACAGATAAAGAAAAGTGACTAAGACAGATAATGAAGTACTGTGTACTGTGGAGTACTCCTCTCTGGGTCTCTGATTAGGCACAGACCACTCCCAAACACCAACTTCTGAGCACAAACCAAACACAATGAGATCCTTTATCAAGCAAGGCAAAGAGATAAGGTGGCTGAATCTGAATCTGGCAGAAACAACAGTAAATAGCTCTGCAACTGTTAATTTTAAGAGGGAAGGGGGGGATGTCGGTGTTAGAATGAGGTAGGACGTGTTGGTCAGTTCTGACTGGGTATTTTAGTTAAGTTAGATGAAATGATGAATTTTGATTGCTCGACCTTGACATTTTGATATTTGAACTTTGGTGATCAGCCTCAGGAATGAGTCAGGCATAACAAGGTGGATAAATAAGGGAATCGATCTTAGCATACAGCTTTAGGAATAAAGTCTAATGGTTTAGCAGAGGAAAGGGAAGAGCAAAGGGCAAAACCTCCATTCCCCATGTTTGCCATGCCTAGGCCTGCCCCAGCCCTTCAGATATGAAGTCATCAGCCTGCACAGTGTCTCATCGTTATGTGACTGCCTCTTTCTCTCTTTGCCATTCTCTTTCCTAGTCCCTTTCTGGAGTCTCTTCCCCAAACTGTGTACATCCAAGCACTTCCTTCAGGGTACTTTGTGGGGTTACCTAAGCCCAAACACGGGGATATGTATGCCGGAGAATCACAGGGACTGAGAAGCGTTGGCTCTGTTGCCTAGTTTTATGTCATTTCAATAAGAATCCTTTGGGAAGAGGGAACCTCAGTTGAGAAAATGGCCTCCAGATTGGTGTGCGGGCAAGCCCACGGTGCATTTTCTTAATTAGTGATTGATGTAGGAGGGTCTGGCCCATTTTGGGAGGGCCCAGACAGGTGGTCCTGAGTTGTATAAGAAAACAAACTGAGGAAGCCAGTAAGTAGCACCTCCCCTTGGCCTCTGTATCAGTTCCCACCCCCAGATTCCCGCCTCAGGTTCCTGCCATGACTTCTTGGATGATGGACTATAAGGCATAAACTGAAATAAACCCTTCCTCCCCAAGTCGATTTTGGCTATGGTGTTTCATCACAGCAACAACACCCTAACTAAAATGGTGCTGTTCGCCCATGCTATTTCCTCTTACATAGCTTCGGCCAAAGTGGGTCACCTGTCGGTGTCTGACATTCACTCACTGTCACTCAACTTCTGCAACGGGGAGAAGACACCTGAGTGGAATTTAGAGCCCCCGACCCATGACTTAGCTACCCCAGCTGACCTGATCCTTGGAAGAGCAAGGCCTTTTTGTTTAAAGCCCTGGAAGTGTCCCTTGGGGAAAATGATCCTCTCCTTCATGGAGGAGCCAAAGATTGTGTGTTCTAAGAACAGGAAAAAAAGCTGGAAGGACTTCTTCAAGGGTGGTGATCACAGTCAGTAAAACCTGAGCTGAACTCCACACAGCGAGGCTGCGTCAAATGAGAGTCCTGGGTGTGTAAATGCTGCCATGTGCATCCTGGGAGAGAAGGTTGTTATCTCTTGCCATGTTGCACACCCTTTTTCCTGCAACAGATGAGAATCTAACAGATGTGACACAGAGGTTGGAGATTTAGTTCCCAGGGATACATGCTTCTCGCCAACAAACAGGTGTGAACGATATCTGAACAGGCCCGATACATTTCTGGGAAATTCCTGCCAGAAATTGTTGACTACTCTAAATTGCACACTTGCTCTTTCTTTTCCTTCACACAAAATTCGAATATATTATCTAATTGTGTCAACTTCTTATTGCTGCTGCAATGAGCCTCCATAAGCATAGTGGCTTAAAACCACGAGAACGAAATGCTCTACATACAGAAGTGCAATTCAGGCCTCTCTGGGCGAAAATTCAAGTGTCAGTAGGGCTGAGTTCCTGCTGCAGGCATTAGCAAAGAAACCTCTTCCAGGTGTGAGGGTCTGCCCACACCCCTCAGCTCACGGCCTCTTCCTGCATATTCCATTAGTTAAGCTTTCTTCTGCAACCACAGTTCCTGCTAGAGACACACCTACAACCCCAGCACTGGGGACACAGAGACAAGCTGATCCTTGTGGCTGGCTGGCCAACCAGGCTAACCAAAAGGGCAAACTCTAGGTTCAGTATATGGTGTGGAGGGGCCTGTGAGGTGGTTCAGCACATAAGACGCTTGCTGCTGAGCCTGAGGACCCGGGTTCGATCAGAACCCAGTGGTGGAAGGAGAGAACCAACCCCAGAAAGGCCTGTATTGCACTTCTGTATGTAGAGCATTTCATTCTCGTGGTTTTAAGCCACTGTGCTTATGGAGGCTCATTGCAGCAGCAATAAGAAGCTGACACAATTAGATAATATATTCGAGTTTTGTGTGAAAGCTTTCCCCTGACTTCCACAGATGTACTGTGGCACACATGCACACTCATACATGTGCACGTACACACACACACATACACACACACTGAATAAATAAATGAAAGATTTTAATGTAGTGGAGAATAGTAAACAAAATACCTGATGTCAACCTCTGTTCTACACACACACACACACACACACACACACACACGCACACACACAGATGCACACACACATACATGCACACACATGCACATGTACACACACATGCATGCACATGTACACACACGCACACACATATCCACACACATGTACAAGTGAGTACAACTCCAGATACACTTAATAATAATAATAATAATAATAATAAATTTTAAAAACAACAAATACATGCACAAGGTGGACAGTGCACAGATGACTATGGTCGGGTCCAAATGAAACTTAGACACGTGGCTCTCTGTGGTGCCTAACAGCATACTAAAGTGCATGCTGGCCTCCAGGCTCCCTCGGTATCACAAGTACCTGTGGCTCTCTCAGCTCTTCCCACCTCACCCCTACCCTAAATTTCTCTAGCTCCTGGGCTTCCCCCAGCTTCTTACTTCAGCTTTGTGCTCTCTTGGTCTCCTCTTTTGCTCTTCCCCTGTCCCCTCCATCCTGCACTTCTCATGGTCAAGCCCAATCTGTGATCATGTTAGTCTGTTACTTTCTCTTCCTGCTCTGGCCTCCTCCAGATGCCTCTGGCTGAACTCTTCCCTGTATCTACAATAAAAACCTCCCCTCAAGCATACCTTGAAGTAGTCCTGTCCTCAGTTTATACAAATACATCATAGAAATAGACACAGACACTGTGTCAGCAGACAAAAGTGGCACATCCCTGCTGGCAGTTAAGAAAACACATTTAAAGCAACTCGGGTTCCACCTTATAAACTAGGGGAGTGGGAAGGAAGAAAGAAAAGTCCAGAGTGAAAATGGTTTCTGGAAAATGGTTCATCAGCGGTGCTGTGAATTCAGTGTTGTCAGAAAGCAAGCTGACAGATCTCTCCTCTCTCTCTCTCTCTCTCTCTCTCTCTCTCTCTCTCTCTCTCTCTCTCTCTCTTCTATAGAGCTATTGGCCTAAGGAAATGAGCCATTGGACTAGATACAATTTCACAGTCACAACATTTCTAACAGGAAGAATCTGTTATAATGTCTAAAAACAGAGACAGGGATGAACAAAATTTCTCATTTATATGATGGGCTGCTCTGAAATCATATGAAGACACATTTATGGATAGTATTGACTCTAGATTACGTGGGCCTGAAGCATTGTTCATAAAGGGCAAAGCATAAAATGTTACGAGCATAACTAGTTGACTATCCATAAATATATTCTTTGCATCATCATTAGCAAAGTGAAACATGTGGATGAAATAATTTAATGTTTAGTATGTATAAAAAGTAAAGTACCTGAACTCGATATCCTACTTTGAAGAGGGTGAAGTGTTCGGTGTGTCAAATTTCTTGAAAAGGTTATTTAAGGGACATTAGAACATTTATATACATATATGTAGGGGTATATTCTTTTATTTATTTATTTGTCTGTTTGGGTTATTTATTTATTTATTTTTGAGATAGGGCCTTGCTGTATAGGCTGTCCTTGAACTCATGGAGACACACTTATCTCTACCTCCCAGGTGCTGGGATTAAAGGCTTGAGCCACTCCAGTATATATATAAATTTTGTTTGTTTGTTTTGTTTTGTTTTTCGAGACAAGGTTTCTATGTGTAGCCCTGGCTGTCCTGGACTCACTTTATAGACCAGCCTGGCCTTGAACTCACAGAGATCTGCCTGCCTCTACCTCCCCCGTGCTGGGATTAAAGGTGTGCACCACCACGCTTGGCTTCCAGTATAATTCTTAATTAAGAAGCATTGGGGAGGAATTAAAATGTCCTCTATTCTGACTTCAACACTCTACAGAATTAAGGGAGGGCCTGAGGCAATAAATAATCAAGAAACAAAAGGGCACAATGAATTCTAATAAGGATGGTTTTCCATTCAGCTCTGTGGAAAAGAGTAAAGGGGGTTCTGTTTGTTTTCAGTCTTTGTGCGTGATGGAGTACTTATGTTTGGTTGGTTGATGCTGAGGGTTGAACACAGGGCCTCATCCACACTAAACACAAGCCATACATACCACTGTCTGTATCCCTAGGTCCTAAAGCAGCCTTTGGGTCATGACCCCCTGGGAGGGGTTGCATAGCATAGCATGTATTTTCATTACAATTTATAATGGTAGCAAAATTACAGTTATGAAGTAGCAACAAAATAAGTTTATGGTTGGGGGGGTCACCACACCATGAGGAACTGTATTAAAAGGGTCACAGAGCTAGGAAGGTTGGGAACCACTACCCTGGAGTTTTTCTTTTTAATTGTGGTTTTGGAAATTCTAAGTCTCAGAAGCACTTAGAGTTCTGTGAGATAGTTTGTGAACAGAACAACAGACTTTAGGTCATTTTGTGAAATCACTAACCTTGAGCTGTTATTTTTATTTTAAATGCTTTAAGGTAAAAACATTTTGAATGATTTAAAAAAAATTTTAGCCATTATTTTTGCATTAAAACATGCTTTCAGAATTCTTAAAAACCATAAAGGAAAAGGAACAAAAAAGAAAGTGAAGCACATTGCCTAAAATCCATCCCATTTGTCAGTTTGCTTTCATTGCTATGGTAAAGCACCAAGACCTAAAGCAACGTGGGGAAAGAGTTTGTCAGCTCACACCTTATAATCAAAGCAGGAACCTGGAGGCAGGAACTGGAACAGAGGCTGTGAAGGGTGCTGCTTCTGGCTTGCTCCCTGTGGCTTGCTCAGTGTTCTTTCTTATATTACCCAAGGCCACCTCCCTGGGGTGGCTCTGCCCCCAGTGGCTTGGGCCCTTCCACATCAATCAATATGAAGAATATGCCCCACAGATTTGCGTACAGGCAATCTGATGAGACATTTCCTCAATCGAGGTTCCTCCTCCTAAGTGACTCTGCCCTTGTGTCATGTTGAGGAAGGGAAAAAAAAAAAAAAACTAACCAGGACAATATTCTTAAGAATAACGATCATTGGAAGCCGCGGCAGCAAGCTCCCGGCGGCGAGGCTCGCTCGCGCGCCGGACCCCGCCCTGGCCCCTGCGCCACCCGGTCGGCCCGGCCCAGCCATGATCAAGGCCATCCTCATCTTCAACAACCACGGGAAGCCGCGGCTCTCCAAGTTCTATCAGCCCTATAGTGAAGATACGCAACAGCAGATCATCAGGGAGACTTTCCATTTGGTCTCTAAACGAGATGAGAATGTTTGTAATTTCCTAGAGGGAGGATTCTGATAATCATTCTTAAGCTGTGTGTTTTACTGTGACCTATGAAGTTATATCTTATTAATTGGAGGATCTGACAACAAACTGATTTATAGACATTATGCAACACTATATTTTGTCTTCTGTGTGGATTCCTCAGAAAGTGAACTTGGCATTTTAGATCTAATTCAAGTATTTGTGGAAACATTAGACAAATGTTTTGAAAATGTCTGTGAACTGGATTTAATATTCCATGTAGACAAGGTTCACAATATCCTTGCAGAAATGGTGATGGGGGGGAATGGTGTTGGAGACCAACATGAATGAGATTGTTACACAAATTGATGCGCAAAATAAACTGGAGAAATCTGAGGCTGGCTTAGCAGGAGCTCCAGCCCGCGCTGTGTCAGCTGTAAAGAACATGAATCTTCCTGACATCCCAAGAAATATTAACATTGGTGACATCAGTATAAAAGTGCCAAACCTGCCCTCTTTTAAATAAAACATTAAAAAGTCCACTCCCAGGTAAAAGCCAGAGGGAACGTCATCTGATTTCACCATCAGTTGTTTACCAAAAATAGAGGAGGAGGAGGAGAGTCTTAGCTTTGCTCTTGGATTTAAGTCAAGGTACTGTATAGACGCTGATAAAGCCAGTGTGGAAGTTCAGTGTTGCTTCTTTTGATCATTGATTTTAAAGAAATTGAGTAGTTCCAGTGTGATTTGTTTTTCTTTCCTACATTGCATTCCTAAGCCCACATAAAGGCATGCCTCTATATATTGGCTATTACAGTATTTCGAAAAGTGAGATGTTTCTTTAATTATATACAACCCAAGATGTTGATGTTTTGTATAGATCACAAGTGCAGCATTCTCTAATTCTATCTGCTGTTTGTCACAATTGTTATTTAAAGAACCAAGTGTGTATTGCATGAAAACATGACCTTTTCCTTAGTTTAAATAAACTCCAAGGTAACTGGACTTCTAAAGTACCTTTCTGTTTTGCTTGCTATCTACTTTAGCAATAATTTTTTTTACAACCTTCTGACTCAACAAAGTAAATAAAAGTATATTTTACCACTGTTAAAAAAAAAAAAAAGAATAACGATCATTAAGTTTGTAATCATTAGCCTGATTACAAATGTCACTTGGACCAGTTCATCCTCAGTCAGCAGAGGTCAGACTTCGGGGGAATAGTTATTACTGGGTTTCTTTTTCTTCTTTTTCTTCTTCTTCTTCTTCTTAAGATGTATGTATTTATTTGTTTGTTTATTTATTTATTTATTATCGTGTTTTGCCTGCATGTATACCTGCAGACGAGAAGAGGGTACCAGATCTCATTATAGAATATTATGTGGTTGCTGGGAATTGAACTCAGGACCTCTGGAAGAGCAGCCAGTGCTCTTAACCTCTGAGCCATCTCTCCAGCCCCACCTTGTTTCTTATAGGCAGTTGATCTACACAACTCCAGGAGCTGGGACAGCCAAGTACAAGAGCCACAGGCCACACCAACAGGAAGGGCAGGGCAGAAGAGCCACCCTAAGAGGAAGTGGCTGGGCACAGGCAACATTCCTCCTTTCTCTGGGAAACCAAAGTTATGCTTACTGGTCATTTGACTAAATCAGATGCCTTTCCAAGCACCTCAGTTGACCACATTTTTACCTGTTGAGATAACCCACACCTTCATTCCTGGGGCACAAGCAGTCTGAATTGGGAGTTAAAGTGTCTCTCTGACTGTCATCTCAAGTGACAGGACTTAGAAAAATCCTGAGAGCTTTCTGAATTTCATATTCACTCTTCCTTTCCTTTGATGTGATGTAGAATTGATCTGGAAATCAGGACCAGTCACCCCAATCAGCACCATACCTGCCTGATGACTCCAAAGCCCAAGGAACCCAAGGTGACAGTGTGGCTTTCTCAACTCCAGGTCAAAGGCATGTAGATCTATCTACTGGTAGAAGAAAAGCCCTCCAAACAAAAAGAACCTCCCCATCCTCGAGACACAGTCAGTCCAAAAATCTATTATCCTGTCCTTTATTCACTTAAACCTTCCCCTGACACAGTTCCCCTCTCCTCAGAAGAAGAGGCTTCCCTTGAGGAAGAGGCTGTCCAATATCACAACCCCGATTGGCCACCTTTAATACAAAATGGCCCCACAGCACCTTTGATTAATCCACCCTCCTACACCATCCTCCTGCCTTTCTGTGCCCCAGCTTTGACCTCCCCTATGGAAGATCTTATGCGTCAGGCTACCCTCTGCCTGTCCAAAGAAATCCAATAGACATTAATAGATCTCAAAAATGAACATAATCAACTCCTTGATGAACTAAATAAACTTAAAATCAGTCTTGATAACACCTCACCCCCTCATATAAATCTCAAAAAAGAGCAAAAAGACCCACCCTCCAGGCTTATCCTGTGACTAGCTCAGGATACAAGGTCACCCAAGGACCCCACTGTTTCCTCTGCGGCAGAGAGCTCCTCCCACCCCTCCGAGAGAGCCGATGATCCTGAAACAGACGGTGAGGAGGATTCTGGGAATGAGCTTAATGAGGGAGACAGTGAGGATATTTCCTATCTTGTCACAGCCCAACAACGCTACAAGTGTTTAAAATTTAGACACATGAAGGAACTTCAAGGGGCTGTCACCGCTTACAGCCCCGACTGCTCCTTTCACACTTTCACTTTTAGACTTGGTTAAGCAATGAATGGCTTACTCCCAATGATTGGCAATTCCTTAGTAAAGCCATACTTTCCAGGGGTGATTATTCATTATGGAAAGCTGATTATCATGATAGGTGCCAAAAATTCGCTTGGCGCAATGCCACTGCTAAAGACAATTCAAAACCTTGGGCTGATAAAAAACTTTTAGGATTGGCTCCCTTTGATTCTAACGAGCGACAAGCCAAGCACCCCCCCCCCCCCCCAGGTTGCTAACTCAAATACAACAAGCTGCCATTCAGGCATGGCAGACCCTTCCATCCAAGGGATAGGCTTTCACCTCATTGTCCAAGATTAGACAGGGTCCCTAAGAACCTTACAATGAATTTGTTGGTAGGCTTCTAGTAGCTCCAGAATGACTCTTGGGCAAGATGGAGCCTGAAAACGATTTTATAAAACAACTGCCCTTTGAAAATGCTAATGCTGCTTGCCAGGCTGCCGTACACCCCCACCGCCAGGGAAAAAGTTTCTTACTTTATTAGGATTTGCGCTGATGTGGACCCTATGTCCCATAGCATTGGCTTGGCCATTGGGGCAGCACTCCATGGCCTGGGCCCAAACTCTTCACAATCTAAGGTCTGCTTTAATTGCAAACAACCTGGACACTTCTCTAGGCAGAACCCTCAGGCAGAAAGACCACCCCCTATCACCCTTTGTCCCAGATGTAAGAGAGGAAAACACTGGGCTACAGAATGCAGATCCAAGACAGATGCCCAGGGCCAGCTTCTACCTCCCAAAAATAATCAGGGAAACTTCCTGTGAGGCCCATCCCAAGGCCCCAAACACCCAATCAAGACAAACCTTGGGATGGTGCAGTTTGTCCCTCAATCCCACTATTCCCTTCACCACCCAAACCAGTATCTTGTCCTTCTCCAAAACAACCCATCTCCCAGCTCTTCCATGCCTCCCCTGGCAGCGCAGGATTGGACCTCCATCCCTCCACCCATACAATATTAACTCCAGAAATGGGCATGGTACCTCTGCCCACTGGAGTCACAGGTAATCTTCCATTAGACATGTTTATAGGACTCATTATAGGTAGAGCATCTAGTACTCTCCAGGGATTGACTGTTTATCCTAGGGTTATAGATAATGATTATGTGGGGGCAATCAAACTCATGGTTTCCACCACTCAAGGTCCCCTCACATTACTCCCTGATAATAGAATAGCCCAACTTATCTTCCTCCCACTACATTCTGCCACCCCATGTCACATATCCCCCAGAACCTCCAATACTCTGGGGTCTTCTGATGTTTACTGGACACAGGTTATAACCACTGAACTTTCTATGTTAACCCTCTGATTAAATGGCAGGACATTCAGAGGAATCCTTGATAAAGGAGCTGATGCTACCATCATTGCCCAGAAAGACTGGCCTTCCTCTTGGCCAGTGACACCTACACTCACTCATCTTAAGGACATTGGACAATCCACCAACCCTGTACAAAGTACCTCATTGCTTACCTGAGAGTCTGACCAGGGCAATCAGGGAACCATTCAACCTTATGTTGTCCCCAATCTGCCTATGAATCTCTGGGGTCACGATGTCCTTTCCCAAATGCAATTAGTTATGTACAGCCCTGATGAATTAGCCACCTAACAAATGCTCTTCCAGGGATTCCTCCCTGGTCAAGGTTTGGGTAAACACAGGGAATCACCCAACCCATCCAAATAAAACACAAAATTGAATGGTCTGGCCTCGGATTTTCCAAACAAAATTTTTCCTAATGGCTATTGATGAGTCTGCACCCCATGCAGAAAAGATCTCATGGAAAACCTCCAGACTCATCTGGGTCAATCAATGGCCTCTCCCACGAGAAAAATTGGCTGAGGCCACCCAGCTAGTGCAGGAGCAACTCCAAGCTGGTCGCTTAGAGCCCACTACTTCCCCTTGGAATACATCCATTTTTTGTGATTAAAAAAAAAAATGGTCAGGGAAATGGCGACTTCTTCAGGACCTCAGAGAGGTCAATAAAGTCATGGGAGCTCTTCAACCTGGACTCCCTTCACCTGTTGCCTTCCCATATAGCTATTTTAAGATCATTATTGACCTTAAAGATTGTTTTTTTACCATCCCATTGCACCCAGATGACCGACAATATTTTGCTTTTAGTCTCCCTGTCATTAATTTTAAAGGCCCCGTGCAAAAATACCAGTGGAAGATCTTACCACAAGGTGTGACCAATAGTCCCACACTTTGCCAGAAATTTGTTGCCCAAGCCATTGATCCTTTTAGGACTCTATGGCCTACTACTTATATCATACATTATATGGATGGTATATTACTTGCGGGACCTCAAACAGATTTGTTACTACAACATTCACAAGCCTTAATTAAAACGTTTATAAAATATGGGCTCCAAATTGCCCCTGAAAAGGTCCAGTTAAAGATACCTTACCTTTTTCTGGGGTTTGAGTTACTCCCTCATAAAGTACTTTCTCAAAAAATTCAATTAAGAACATATCAACTCTCTACATCATTTCCAAATGTTTCTAGGAAATATCAATTGGCTCTGACCCTATCTTAAATTAACCACAGGAGAATTAAAGCCCCTCTTTTATATACTTAAGGGTGACACTGACCCAACCTTGCCCAGGACTTTAACAGCCCCTGCACAAGCGGCCCTTCATAAGGTTGAATTGGCCATCAAAATCAACAAATAACCTATGTTTCCCCCATGAACCCCTCATTTATGTAATTTGCCCTACCTCCAGGGTTCTCACTGGAGTCTTTTGGAAAAGTAGGGGACCTCTCTTTTGGGTTCACTTGCCTACATCACCCACACATATTCTTGTTCCTTATCCATCCCTACTGGCCCAATTAATCCAGGAGGGATGAGAACAAGGGCCAGATCCTCCAAGAAGGATCCAGATAAACTCATTTTGCCTTTCTCCCCTATACAAATTCAATGGCTTATACAGAACAGCGATGTTTGGGTCATCTCCTGCATATCCTATTAGGGCATTATAGATAATCATTACCCTGCAGACCAACTCATACAATTCATAAAGACACAGTCTCTTATTTTCCCTCATATAACCTCCTCTAAGCCCCTCCCCTCAGCTGCCTTGGTTTTTACCGATGGGTCATCCAATGGACAAGTGGCTTACACTGTTAATGGTCAAACTTCTTCCTTTACCTCCCCCTCTCAGTCTGCCAAGTGTAACTGAACTTTTTTAAAATTACTAAATATTTATTTACTGATAGCTATGTTCACTTATAAAAAAAAATATAAACACTTAACTACTAATCCTATAAATTCCTACAACCTTTTTGACCTATCCACTAAACCTATTAATAACTATTACAAATTTTTCCTAACCTTTTAGAAGGATACAGTCTCTGAGGCAGGTCCTCAGTCATCAGGAACATAGTCTCTGTGGTAGACCCTTTAATACACTTTAATACACAAGCCTCAGCCTTGAAGCCAGCCAGAGTTTCATTTAGGCCACTGTTCGGACAGGTCAAACCCCTCTAGGCAAAAGCTGAGCCACAGGGTTTAGTCCTTGGCCTTTTGCTGTCTTGCTGAGGCTTTCTCTGTTCACCAGCTTCTTTCTGTCTCAGGGAGATCTGGCCATCAGCTCACCAGCACTTTCTCCATCAGAGGACACAAACTACTAGTTGTCCTTTCTAGTGTGAGGATTCACTAGCATTGGAGCTCTCTAGCATGGGGGCCCCCGTTTGGCTCCATCCACTTGTCCTTAAATAGGATCTCTCCTTGTTCCACCTGTTTTAGCTTAATGTGGGCTCCACCCACTCAGCAGCCGAAAACAATGCCAGGCCAAATACCTTGTTTTTTGGTCCATTAAGTCTTTCCTGTTTTTCCTGGCTTCAGCCTTGTTCTTCAGTCCATTAAGTCTTTCCTGTTTCCTGTTTTTAGTCCACAAGCTGATAAGCTAATTGGTCACAGCCAAGTTGATCTTCATGCCCCGAATTAAGAGACTGTATCAGGGGCTGGAGAGGTGGCTCAGAGGTTAAGAGCACTGGCTGTTCTTCCCAAGGTCCTGAGTTCAATTCCCAGCAACCACATGGTGGCTCACAGCCATCTACATTGAGATCTGCCCGGGCATATATGTAGACATAATAAATAAAAAAATGTTTAAAAAAAAAAAAAAAGAGACTGTATCAGAAACCTCTATATGTTTACTAAATCTAATTTTATTGATCTAACTCCCTACAGCCCAGCTTGTGGAATTGTTTGCTGTACTACAAGTTTTTCAAAAATTACATAATCTCCCATTTAACCTGTATACAGATAGTGCCTATGTTACTTATTCATTATCCTTAATAGAAACAGTTCCAGCCATCAAACCTGGTACAGGTGCTTATCCTCTTTTTGTACAGATTCAAGAAAAACTTTGTCAGCATACTGCCCCCTTCTTTATAGGACACATCCATGCCCACTCAGGACTGCCAGGCCCTTTGTCTCAAGGAAATGATATTACTGATAGAGCCACTCATTTGGCTTTCCTGGTCACCCAAGACTCTCTGGCTCAGGCACAACAGGCCCATGCCCTTCACCATCTCAACTCTCACACCTTACCCCTCCTCTTCAAACTTACTAAGAACAGGCCAGACAAATTGTAAAACAATGCAAGAATTGTGTCACTTCCTTCCATATCCCACACCTTGGAGTCAATCCTAGAGGTCTTATTCCAAATGAAATATGGAAGATGGATGTTACACATCATTCAGAGTTTGGCAACCTTAAATATATTCATGTCACTGTTGATACTTTTAGTGGTTTTATCTTTGCAAGCCTCCACACTGGTGAAGCCTCAAAAAAATGTTATATCCCATGTCCTCACTTGTCTTGCTGTCCTGGGCAAGCCTAAAATAATTAAGACAGATAATGGTCCAGGATATACTGGAAAAGGCTTCCAACAGTTTTGTTATCAACTTAACATTAAACATGTCACCAGCATTCCTTACAATCCCCAAGGACAAGGGGTTGTGGAATGAGCCAATCAGACACTCAAAAATACCTTTTACAAATTAAAAGGAGGAGACCTATATCCTAGAAAAGGCTCCCCTAGGAACCTGCTTAATCATGTACTCTTTATCCTCAACTTCCTTCAACTTGATGTCCATGAAAGGTCTGCAGCAAACAGACTCTGGCATCTGGGGACAAATCCAGGTTATGCCTCTGTGATGTGGCAAGACCCCCTCACCAACCAATGGCAAGGTCCAGATCCCATACTTATTTGGGGCTGCTTGCAATTACAACTCCAAAGAAGGAGAGGCCAGATGCCTACCAGAAAGGCTGGTGAAACAAATAGACATGCCCTCCTCTAAAAAGATGGACTCATCCAAGGACGGTTTCAAGGAGTTAGATTAATATAAATTAGGTTTAGTAAATATCTAGGGGTTTCTGATACAGTCTCTTAATTCAGGACATGAAGATCAACTTGGCTGTGACCAATTAGCTTATCAGCTTGTGGTCTAAAAACAGGAAAGACTTAATAGACCAAAAAACAAGGTATTTGGCCTGGCATTGTTTTCAGCTGCTGAGTGGGTGGAGCCCACATTAAGCTAAAACAAGTAGAACAAGGAGAGATCCTATTTAAGGACAAGTGGATGGAGCCAAACGGGGCCCCCATGCTAGAGAGCTCCAATGCTAGTGAGTCCTCACACTAGAAAGGACAACTAGTAGTTTGTATCGTCTGATGGAGAAAGAGCTGGTGAGCTGATGGCCAGATCTCCCTGAGGCAAAAAGAAGCTGGTGAGCAAAAAAAGCCTCAGCAAGACAGCAAAAGGCCAAGGTCTAAACCCTGTGGCTCAGCTTTTGCCTAGAGGGGTTTGACCTGTCTGAACAGTGGCCTAAATGAAACTGTGGCCGGCTTTAAAGTCTGAGGCAGAGCAGCAGAGTTGCTGATACAAAGGAAATTAGGTGGCCTAGAGACAGCTGAGGTCTCCCAAAGAGAAGAAAGCCTCAAGCCTTACTTAAGGTGAGACTGCCATAGCCAATTTACCCTGATGAATCTACATCTGAGATATTCCAGAAAAAGACTGCTAAGTGCATTAAAGGGTCTAACACAGAGACTGCATTCCTGGCGACTGAGGACCTGCCCCAGAGACTGTATCCTTCTAAAAGGTTATGAAAATAGTTGTAATAGTTATCAATAGGTTTAGTTGTTAGGTCAAAGGGGATGTAGGAATTTATAGGATTAGTAGTTAAGTGTTTATATTTTTATACGTGAATATATAATATTTAATAATTTTATTATTAATAAATAAATATTTAATAATTTTTAAAAGTTCGGTTACAGATGGTCCCTATGCTCCTGAGATCCAGGGTAGCGAGTCCCCCTGAAATTTCTTTTCTTTTGTTCTCTTTCAGATCATGGTTCCTTTATGCTGGATGCTGCTCTAGATTATGACACTTCCCTTCCACCTGAAAACAACATATGGAGAACTTGAGCCCTCTAATCCCCAAGCATTCCAGAAAGAATTAGAACAGGTATATGGCAAACCTTGCGATTGTAGGGCAGGGCATCTCCTAAGTATCTCAGGCAGGGTCTTACAACAGGTTGACTGTGGCCGTTCTACTGTTTATCAGGTTGTCCAATCGTACGATTCAGCCACTGATCTAAAATGGTATTGTGTAAAAAAAACCCAAACTCATTCCTACCACCAAAGATGGGCGCCCTGGACCCTACCCATGTACTTCCTTTCAAGCAGCCGTGCATAGCTCCTGCTACAGCAGTGTACAACATTGCACTGGAAAAGATAGTAAGACCTATTTATTGCCATCCTGAACAGATATTCAGTGGGAACATTTGGAAGGGACTGGTCTACTCTACCACAGACCTCAGGTAACTATAAACTGGCCCAGGTGTCTTGTCATGGCACTGTAGGACAACCAAAATGCTGGAATAAATCCCCTCTGATACATATTCCAGATGGTGGTGGACCCCAAGATCAGTTCCGACAATTGGAAGTTCAACAACGTATTGAGGAACTTATGGAAAGGGAGTTCCCCTCTCTCAATTATCATCCCTCAGCTCTCCCTAACAATAGAATGGATATGTCCATAGACCCCCAAACCTTGGATATTTTATCCACCACCCATATTCTACTTAATGATTCCTGCACTTCCCTAGTGCAGGATTGCTGGCTCTGCCTTAGACAGGGGCAACCCATTCTCCTTGCGCTGCCAGCACCCAATGCCACCCATAGTCCCTCCATTAAAGGCTGTACACTGACACCCCCCTTGCATACACAGTCCCTCTTTTACCAAAAAGTTACCTGTTTATATAAACCTCTTAAAAATGATAGTTCTGACCTAAACGTGGGAGATGCTCTATTTGCCTCATGTCAAACAATAGTTAACATTTCAACAGCCCTTTGTCTTGCTAATGATACAGTTTTCCTCTGTGAAAATAATGAGGCTTATACCATTTGCCTGACAACTGGACTGGAACATGCGTCCAGGCGTCTCTCCTTCCAGGTATGAACATAATTCCTGGCGATGAGCTGGTGCCAGTTCCTAGTTTTGACCTGATAGCTGGCAGACACAAGTTAACTGTTCAGCTCATCCCTCTTTCAGTGGGAGACCAGGACTGTCTGCATCCCTGGCTACAGGAACAGCAGAATTAGGAGTCTCTTTTCATAAATATCATAAGCTGTCAAAACAGCTTATTAGTGATGTTCAGGTTTTATCCAGTACCATACAGGATCTCCAGGAACAGCTGGACTCCCTAGCAGAAATGGTGCTACAAAACCGAAGAGGGATAGACTTATTGACAGCAGAGAAGGGAGGCATCTGTTTGGCTTTACGGGAGCAATGCTGTTTATATGTCAACAAATCGGGCATAGTCAAAAATAAGATAAAGAAGCTACAAGAGGACCTGGAAAGGTGACAGCGAGCGTTGGCTGAATCCCCTTTCTGGAATGGATTAAATGGATTCCTTCTCTTGCTTGGCCCCTGCTTGGCTTATTGATGATTCTCTCTTGGACCTTTTCTTTTTAACAAACTTATGCCTTTCATTACGGGACAGATTGACTCTCTAGCACTCCGACCTATACAAGTTCATTATCATAGATTGGATCTGGCTGACCGAGGCTTAGGTGAGTCCTATGAGAATCTTCCCCAAGCCACCCCTTAAGGCTCCTTCTTCCACAATGTGCATTCCATCAGCATAAAAATTCAGAATTATGTTTGTCTGTAATGACATCGGCACCTGCAAGGGTGTAGGACCAAGTACCGCAGGGGGAGGATAAGATTGTCCACTTCTGAATCCCCCAGAAGTAAACCTGATTGCATAGAGGTTGATGTCTAAAGTCTCTAGCAGTAAGCCTGCTGGGGATGCCCTCGGGCTATGGAGGGGCCACCCTCTCCACCACAAAAAGATATCCACTTCAGGGCCACAAAGCGCTTCTTGGAGGATCAGGTCACTGCTTCCCCACCCTGATGGTTAATGCCCACCTCCTTTAGGAGGAAAAATTGGATTGCACCAACAATATTCCAGCCTCTTAAAATTATATAAACAGGGAGGAGATGCTGGGAGCCAAGGCCCATGGAAAATCACTAACCTTCCCTACGTGCACCAGGGCCTACAGGAAGTTATCAACTTCCCCCTGCTAAGTTTCTGCCACAGGAGTTAGGTTTCAGTTTCCCAATGACCAGAACAAGTCTCAGAAGTCACCTGATTAGCCTGTGACCAACCAGCTGCAACCACAAGATATCCTAGACTGTTAGTCTCCTAGCAACCCGCTGACGTCTATGCTGATGTCCCTGCCTTCCACTTCCCTACCCCCTACCGCACATATAACTGACCCTGTTTTCACTAAAAATTGAGGGCTTGATCATTGGACTTGCTCTTCATCTCTGTGTCTTTTGTCCTTTCTTTCATTCAGGTCCTTGTTGCTCCTCTCAAGCCCCTCGAACCCCCGCTGGTCGGGGCATCTAGTCAGATAACTTTGCAAAGAACTTTCCACCTTTGAGGTTTTTCTTGTGTGTGAGAGAGGATATAGGCCAGTGTCTGTGTGCCACAGAACATATGTGGAGGTCAGAGGACAGCCTCAGCTCTCAGTTCTTGCCTTCTGCCTTCTTGGAGAGACAAGGTCTCCTGCTTACTCTGAACGCTGAGTTAACTGGTCCTTTTAGGTTCCAGGAACATTCCTGTTCCACTTCAGGTCTCACTGTGGGAGCAATGGGGGTTACAGACATGTGCTCCCACTTTGGTGTTAAACAGGCTCTAAGGAACTAAGTCAGGTCCTCTGCACACCAAGGGCTTCACTCACTGAGCCATCTCCCAGCCACGCCTTCTATAATTTTTGTGATTCAGCATATGGTGCATAGCAACCTTCAGTGCACACACACACACACACACACACACACACACACACACACA